>OX155956.1:1394972-1423025 GCA_944548615.1 Micropterix aruncella | reverse complement strand
GACCAATGAGTGGATCTCAATTTTTCCTTACTCTTAGGATCTCAATTTTTCTTGGGTATTTAGTTGAGTTACTACATAGTTACTCGTGTGTGTAGTAGATTTAGTAGCAGTGCGAGATCTGCGCTTCGGCTTGCGCAAACCAAATTTTTGGGTGGTTGTCCATCCAAAAGGGCGGCAGTTTTACATGTTACTTTCTTAATATTGCGAACGTGCTTGCCAGTATTGTACTGATTCTGCGCCAGCAGGCATTCATTTTAAGTTTGCAAGTCTTGCAAGAGTGTTGCCACAGAGATTGAAGGGTCATGTGAAATAATGATCGATATCAATTTTTCAAATTGTTGGTAATTAATTCTATTTTGAAAATTTACTAACTTCAAAAATGACATTTGAGCAAGAATTTGAGTACATAGTAGTAGTAGTACAGGGTCTTTCATTAAGCGCTTCCTATCTTTAAATTTAAATAATACAAAGTGTGTTTGAGATATCATCGAAATTTTTTATTCGTTTGAAAGACCTATTGATGCCATTTTGTGTGGAATATAATATCGTTCAAATGTCCGCCATGGCTTCTCTGGGTGGAGAGCATCCGAAATGTCCAATTTTCCATGACTCTGCCGTATAAATCAAGCTGAATTTGACCGATGGCATGATTTATGTTGGCTTTGAGGACCGATGTGGTTTGTGGCTTATTTGCATACACCTGCGACTTAAGAAAATCCCACAAGAAATAGTCTAACGGGGTCAAATCGCACGATCTTGGTAGCCAGTTCACATCACCTAAACGTGAGATGACCATGTCCTCAAATCGCTCGTGCAGAATATCCAATGTGGCATGAGCTGTGTGGCACGTTGCGCCGTCTTGTTGGAACCACATGTCGTTGGTGGCCAGATCATCCAATTCAGGCCAAAAGAAGTTGGTAATCATCGACCTATAGCGCTCGCCGTTGACAGTGATGGCCTGGCCAACGTCGTTCTCAAAGATATATGGACCGATGACACCGCCAGCCCGAAATCCACACCAAACAGTGACTTTTTCGGGATGCATTGGACGCTCTTGGATCTCATGTGGATTGGTATCGTCCCAAAATTCCACAATTTTGTTTGTTCACGTACCCATTCATCCAGAAATGGGCCTCATCGCTGAAGATGATTTTTCGATGAAAATTAGGGTCAGTTGCCAACTGCTCCAAAGCCCATTCAGCGAACACACGTCGTTGTCTATAGTCGTTTGCTTTCAGGTCCTGGGTCAGTTGAATTTTGTACGGGTGCAGGCCCAAGTCACGATGCAAAATTGGCCAAGTTGTGGTCTGCGAAAGGCCAAGTTCTTGTGAGCGACGCGAAATCGATTGCCTTGGATTCTCCTGCACACTCTCACGGACAGCGGTGATGTTTTCGGCAGATCTTGCGTTTCGTTGACATACGGGTGTTGGTCGATCGTTTACTGAACCAGTGGACTCAAATTCATCCACCACATTGCGAATAGTCCTCTCGGTAGGACGATTATGGCGACCGTAAAATGGGCGAAGCGCGCGGTACGTTGGCCGAACAGAACACCCAATTTGATAAAACAAATTTATTATTTGCACATGTTGTTGAATGCTATATCCGTCCATGGTGATTTGGCAAAACAGACTGAATAAATGACAACTAACTTGACAGATGTAGCTTCAACAAGATGGCCGCTATCAACTGTCAAAGTTCGGAAGTCCCTCTTGGGAGACCCTTTAGTAGTAGTAGACGGAGTGGGGGGCTTGTTTCCAGCCTTTGATGTCACCTAGATCTATAAGATCTTTTGTAACTACCCACTATGTGGTTAGGTCAGTGGTCAGGTAGCCCAGTACTTCTTACCAGTCCAAGTAGATCACTGACCTTCAAGTTGGGCAGATCGCTAGGTTCGAGAAAGGCTCGTCACAGTTATAATTTGAGTAAGATAAATATAAATTTTGTATGTAAACCAAATATACTTGAGTTTAAAAAAAAAAACATTTTATTTAAATTACACATTAGAAAAAGAGCGAAAACTATAATATAGGAATAATATATTAATAAGATAATTAGAGTTTTTAAAAACAAAAAAATATATATTACTTAAATTATACATCGTTATTTTTGAAAAATAATATCCTACTACTATTATAAACGCGAAAGTTTGTAAGAATGTATGTATGGATGTTTGTTACTCTTTCACTCAAAAACTACTGAATGGATTTTGATGAAACTTTACAATAATATAGCTTATACATTAGAATAACACATAGGCTATAATTTATAAAGATATATAGCTTTCTATCATCATTATCACAATTTTCCATCACCACGCGGGTAAAACCGCGGGGCGCAGGTAAAAAAAATACATAAAAAAAAAGGAAAACGTGAAAAAGTCATTGACCTCGATCAGTATTTCCCTTCATAGTTCCTCCCCAGCGTTAACCAAGAGGTTTTGAGGTACGTCTGGAAGTGACGGGAAAGAAGGATCAAGATCCATCGTCACCGCGTGGACCTTGAACATTCTTTCCCATAACACGTTTTCTACTTCCTTCAAGCCTATGATATTTTCTTTCGAAAATCGATTCATGCTTCGATTCGTTTGGGATAAGTCTACAAGATGGCAATAGTATCTCATTTTCACATTAAAATGACATTGATCGTTTTTTTCCGTAAGCATTCTTTTTAGCTTGGATTATAGCAGGAAACAAAACATGAAACCTCACGCACTGAAAGTTCAGGAATGTCTGGGGTCACCAAATTGTGGGTGCGGAGAACTTAGTTACAAATATAAAACTGAAGATGAAATTGTATTTCTCCGGAAAGATGAAATTTAAATCGAATGAATAGCAGGACATGAAAAAAGATGAAATGAAGCAGCTTCGAATGAATGAATGTATTTTCGTATTCTTTTAATGACCATGACTTCCAAGTACTTGAGCGATCAATAGCGTAACCTTTACCCTATAAGCGGGTATAGCCTGAAAACGACGATTTCAGATTTCATATTGATTCCAGTGGTTTTTATTAGCATATTTTCCATTTTATTAAAATGCAATCGATGGAATATGTAAACATTTAAGTTAGAAATTGAGACATGGAACATAGGAAATACCGTAGCATATTCGAGGATGAACTGAGGCAATGTCTATACATGCGGTCGAGTATATCCAGGATGAATTAAAAGAATAATATAAACGTATGAACTTACAGAAAACGACGATTCAAGGGGATGTTTCAATACCAAAAAAAGTACTTCCTTTGCGAAAATCACAGCACATAGCACCGTACAACACAACCTTTCTTCGAGTGAGACCGCGATTACGTTCTGCAGAAGTTTCTGCAGATAACTAATTTAAAAAAAACACCAACCAGTCAGTCTACGCCGTTGCACTTTGCCCTTCAAAAATCTTCGAGGAACCTTCAGAAAATGAAGAATCTCCACACTTTTCGGCAATTTTTTTTTATTTTACAAAAAAAATGGGGTGGTTTTATTCCGTTTTTCTTTTTGCGACGGTGCGAGCTCGCGACGTCATAATAATGCTAGTACTGAGCAGCTCATGCACCGTTTTGAAACTGCTGCTTTCTGCTATTAAGCTAGTTCGCGCTACGGCCGCTGCAGCGCGTCGGGCGGCACTGACCCGCTCAATGCGCCACTGACGGCTGCCCTAACAACTAAACGCCTTTCCTTAGGGGGGATGCACATATGCAATTGCTTGCGCATTTTCCGGAATAGTTTTTTCTTTTTCTGGCAACTGAACTACCGCGAATGCTTGGAACCACCAAGTCCCAAGCATTCGCGAACCACTATATACGAACCGCCGTAACCTTTGTATATCCTTACTTTTATCTTTTCTTGTATCTTTAACTTTGTGTATCATTACCATGCCGTACCTTTAAGACGTACCTACTTATGGTACTTTTACATAAATTTATTAACGATTATGTGGACAATACTTTTATGTATCCTTCCTTTTTTTCTTGTATCTTACGTGTACCTTTACCTTTGTGTATCTTTACCATACCGTACCTTTACGCTATACTTATGGTACGTTTACATAAAAATATTAACAAAATGTGTACACCCTGTATTTCATACAGCACCTGTCAAAAATTACAGGTGCTGTAATGGCGACAAAATGGTACGAAAAAACGTACCATTTTGAGTAGTAAACAAAATCTTAAATATTACAAAACTAAGCTGTTATTTAATTGTAATTCTATACTGCAACATTTTGCTTGCGGTATGTGGTAATACAAGTAATTATAGAAGATATAATAATAAAAAAATACGTGTGGCACTCGGGGACTGCCGCGGTAAAGCTATTGCATAGCATTTTTAACAACTTATGCTATTAAAATTATTTATTTATTTTATTTTTTTCTGATATCAGATAACTGCGCTCTATCGGAAAACGTTGAAATTATTCCGAATCATTTGCGACTGCGGTAGCAAATGATTCGGAATAATTTAAACGTCTTCCGATAGAGCGCCGCGCACGAATTTTTTATTCGATAAAGCAAAAAAACGGATTATTCGAAAAAAATCGTAGGTAAAAAGATAGATAATTAAATTATCTTTAACATGGTGCAGGTTTCATAATAATACGCCAGATAGTATTTGCGTAGTAGTCGTTTTTGTGTTCGGTTAGACCTAATTTCACAAATTAATTACACTATGTAATATAAACAAAATCTAAAATATTCAAAGCTAAGAATATTAGGAAAATGTTCTTGTTTAAAATATATTTTTTTCGAATCGTAAGCAGTACTCGTTTAGACGTAATTATCAGTTTGAAATAATTAATTTTCGTTAAGAAATTTCTTCATTCGGTCGCCGCGCTGGCCTAGGCCCGCGATAAAAGCTATGCAATAGCTTAAAAATATAACGGTAAATTAGCACAGATGTTCAAATGACTTGAGCATTGAGACATATGACATACAACACCACACAACTAACTTGTACCATGCACGCAGTACCACGATGGCGGGCCGCTCATTAGTTTCAAGTTTACTGATGCAATGAAAAGCAGGACAACAGGTTGCTGCGCTATATTGTGATTAGTTATGTGCCTTTGATGTCGTTGACCACTCTCACCTTATCATTCAGCCTTTTTTATATCTTTCTTTGTGATAAAGCTAGAAACAGATATCTGTGATAGCTCTATGGAATCAATCCCCTTAGCTGCTTCTTAGGGATCATGGTCTATGTAATACGCTAATTGTTGTGTTTATGAATGACGCCATCAAAGCTATTGGCATGGTCGATCTGCTGTTATTCGCTAATGATTCACTGTCGACGAAAACTGAAAAAGTTTTAAATGACTTGGAATATTACAGTACAAATCGCCTTATTTTGCCATGAATAAGTGTGAACTACATAATATGGATTTTTTGTTACAAGGATTTTTTGTTACTAACCAAGGAGTTTTTGTTACAAAAATGTTTATATGGCACAGACTTTTAAAATTTCATATTCACAATCCACGACTTAAATTTGTTCTATTTTTTAGACTTCTTTAATTTTAATCTTATTTTTAACATTTCATTTTATAGACAATTTATTTATTGATTTTGTAACATGGTGTAGGAATACTGATTTTATTTTTATATTTTTGCTCTTTGATTATTGTTATTTAATTTTTTTCTGCAATTTTCTTTCTATTCCATATTTTTTTTGTTAACATCGTGGATTTGGTATTTCTACTTCTGTTTTAGATATTTCTCAATTCTGTTTTATTATTTCTTAATTCCCATTTTAATTCTTGTTTTAATATTTACGCAATGTAATGGTTAATTTTGTAGTTTATTGGAATTCAGATTTCTAATGCGATAACATTTTTTTTGCCAGACATATGATCAAAATAAGAATTATTAATAATAAATGTATTAATTGTAAGTTCTATACACTTGCAGAGTTTTTGGAATTAATGAAATAAACTTTCAACTTTGAACTTATGTACAGTAATAAACACTTGCAACCTGTAATATTGGCTAGGTTTCTGGGTTTCGTCGTGGTAAGCAGCCTTAGAAGGAACACCCATTTTGATTAACTATGCGATAGGTTGGAGCGTGCGTGTTATGCATTGTGCCGGCTACGATTATTTCTATATAGTGTGTATTTGCGTACGTGCTACTTCGCATACGTGCATTTTCTGCTCACATATGGCGTAGTACTCTGTAGTCGCGCTGTAGTTTGAAATAACGATTTTGTACTCCAGAAACGGGAATTTTGTACAGTTGATCAAGTATTATGGCATTAGTAGATACTTTTCTATGCTTGTTGCCCATACTAATTTAATGAAGCATCGTTGAAGGTGTCAAACTACGATACGAAAATACCTCCTTACCTCCGTAATAGAAGTTACCGCCTAGTTTGTATACAATAGAAAAAGTATTTTTAATAAATTAGTTACCTTTGTAAAACTTCCTTTTTTTCGGTATAATTTTTAATTCTCCTTACACCCATTGATTTCAAACTACTTTGTGCGACTTTTAATGGTATGTCTGATTTTTTTATGGTACCATAGTAATTATTATTATTATTATCTATTTAAACTGTTAATTTGTAAAGTGAAAAATCAGGCTACTTGGGTTCGGTGTGCATCCGGCCTAAGGTTGAATGTGGGTAAAGCAGATAGGCGACTGTTACCGGCCGACCCAGATGCATTTACGCTGAGCGAGAGCGAGATGGCGAATTGCGGAAGTGCAGTGAGCTCCGCCTCGGGTAGCATTGCACTGCTTGCATGTACCGCGTTAGACAGAGAGGCCGCTATCGGACGATGACTCGCGAGACACGTGCATTTTCAAGTTCATTATTTCTGGTGCAATGTTGTGCTGACGACACCGTCCGACTGACGTTGCGGTGATGACGCTTTACTTATAGCATCGCACGATGGGCGACCCACTCCTAATAACTTTCCCATAGGTTGACGGGAGGGCCGAAGCATTTTTTATTATTTTTTTTTAGTTTTATAGGCACTGACTAAAATCTATTTAAATTATATTTTTTATTACGATTTCATATAACATTTCTATAAAATTTTATATTTAACATTGATATTGTATACTAAACGTTGATATTTCTATAAAACATTGACATTTCTCTAAAACCTATGATTCATCAATATAGGTTAATTAATTACAAAAATAACAGGAACCAATAAACAAAACCCTTACCTCATGATTATTCAATTTTGCTACCTAACTGGGAGTAACCTATTTTAGGGCGCGCATGGGTCTCATAACACAATAAATTATTTAAACGTTGTAGTAAAATTCTCATAAAACCATATTGCCGTAAATTGTGGTCTTCAAGAATATGAATCATAATTTTGTTATGAAATCGACATTATAGTTGAAAATAAAATAAACAGAATAGACTAAATGTAGAAGAAAGAGAAAAAGAAATTTATAAGATAGAAAACAAAAAAGGAAGATGGTTGGAGAAAACATGTCCAAAAATTATACGATTTTTGTGTCGACCACCGAAATGGCCGCTTTGCGGGAATTCTGAGAATGTACGATGAAATAAACAGCATTAACAAGTAATTAACGGCTATGATCCCTCATTAATGAGCTACAAAACTAAGTAATTATTTGAATTTGATTAAGTTCAAAAATCAAGCGAAAACTTCTGTTTTTTGAAAAGGCATTCTGACCCAGCATTCTAAGGTTCGATTCCCGGCTGAGTCACCATTTTCTGTTGAAATAAAATTAACGGAATTGCATTTTCGATTCTATCGATCGACTGTAATAGCAATATGTACACATACTTACACACATGTTGCGTGCACACATACATATAAACACTTCATATTAGGGTTGGTTGTAAGAGATTGTATGATTATAAACCCGACAATTGTTTAATTTCACAATAGAGTACAAGCAAACAAACAAACAAGAGAGCACTGCAAAACCAAGGAGAAATTCAACTATGATTGTTTGTTTCTACTCTTTATTGTGAAATTTTCACAATGGGTGGGTTTATTGTCATATGACAATTTCTTACAACCAACCCTACTCTGACGTGTATATATGTATGTAAGCGTGTAACATGTGTGTAAGTGTGTGTCTTGTTATTGCATTCGACAGAATTGAAAATTCAATTCCGTTAATTTGATCCCAACAGAAAATAGTGACCCAGTCGGGAATCGAACCCGGGACCTTACAGTCTACTCGTAAGATATCTAACCACAGTGTAGTTAATATTAGAAGGCCCAGAAGTGAGGGTTGTTGCGGAAAATAGCTGCCCTCAAGGAGTCATGCTATAACCCCTGCTCTGGGATCTTGTGGTGGAAAAGCTAAAAGTGTTTTAACAGTTTTTATTTTTAAACAGTTAATTCAAATTTCCCAAGTAAGTACAGTGTGAACAAAATACAAGGCAATTGTAAATATGCTTATGCGCTAGCGCCAGCCAGAACCATACACAAAGCTGACCCAAAGTGTCTTGCATTTACCTTAACAAATAAATATTCCTTTTAAATCAAATTTCTCCAGCTTTTAGCACATTATAAACCAAAAAGCGAAAAAAAACTGTCCTTTCGTATGATTGTTTGTCTGGCTCATCGATATCTCCTGAACGCGGTATCCGATTTCGACAATTCTTTCGCGATTCTGTTTTATTCTTTAATGTTAGAAGCTGATTAGATACCGGAGACCGTCCATAAACCCGACAGGAAGCTGCAATACAAATGGAGAAATGAAAAACCACAATTTTTACCCCTACGGTCACCAACATTTTATTAGTTCTTCGACGAAAAAGAAAAACATTTTACCGAAGGAATTTATGAAATCCGACTATGCGTTCTTGAGTTACAAAAGCTTAACAGACCATAGCTCAAGAACGATTTACTGATTTAAAAAATTGTTTCGTTACTCTATTTGATTCATCGGTGGAAAGAGCCGCTAAGATAAGGTTCCGTACCTTTCAGAAATGGATCTATAGGACCTGCTATACAAACAGATGACTAATGAATCTTATTTCAATCTATAAGGCCGCTAAGATTTTATTAGCTATCCCCTCAATACAAAAAACAGGTTATCCAAAAGATTTTTTTTAAACGAACTGTGCGTTCTTATGTGGAACATTATGTGTCCGCAAAACGTTAAAATATCGATTCCTTGCATTCGAAAACCTAATTTTGTTTATATTGTTTTTCATGAAACATACAGTTATTACAATACATTAGATATAACATTATTAAATTTCAAGGACAAAGCTATTATAATTACATGTTTCCACTTAAACATTTCAATTAAATAACACTCATAAGAAAGCGTAGGAAGAAGGAGTCATATAAAGTAAATTAATTTACTGTGAATACGGATTATATAATATAGTCATACATGCATGTTATCCAAATATATTCATGAAAACATATTATTATTATTATGATTATTTTGCAATTATAATAATAATCCAATTCCGCCATTAATCATTGCTTTCTTGCAAGCGATAGATGATGTGTTGAATACTTATTATGATATATTTAGTTATTATAACACCAATTATTATAATACAGTTAATCGCTGGCTAGACAGATAATTTTAGAGTTTCAGAAAAACATCTCCTTATCTTTTGCAAAAGAAGGTCATCGGAGTCATTTGGGACCTCTTGCCCTCTTTAAGACTTTGGACCCTTTGATTCGTGTAGTCAGCATTTTGGAAATTTTCGAATTTTGTCTTTGTATGACCTGTTTGTGTTGGTCTCTTTACAAATTTCGCTGAAAAATAAAGTGGCGCCTTTAAACAGATCCTAATTCACCGCTTGATACCAGAAACAGAAAAAAATATGTGAAACCCTTTCGTCCAAATACTGTAAAAAATTCAGTCGACCGTTACATTAAAAAAAAATTGCATTTTTCAACAAACTTCCTGTTTTTCATTATATATTGAACCCAAGTAATATTTATTTACAACTGTTGTTGTAAAATTTCTACTTAAGAACAGTTTGTATTATATTACGTATACGTGCAGTCCGCACAATAGCGCGTGTGGCGCTTGATACGACAGCTAGGCTTCTGTTTAGAGATCTTTGCATCATGACGCTGCCATCCATTTATATAATGGAGGTAGCGCTGTACGTTCGCAGAAATCTAGCCGATTTTGAAGTGATTGGTGTGCATCACCACTATCCAACAATATCATGTAGCACGCTACGTTCTGTAAGTCATGCATCATCCAAGTCGGAGAGGCTAGCATATATCGCCGGCCCAGCGGTTTACAACAAATTCAGCGAGCACATTAGGCAGGCGCATCCTCTTGGCGTGTTTAAGAGACGCCTTAAGAGGTACCTCACAGAAAAGGCGTTTTACTCACTGGAGGAATATTACTCGAGTGAAGTCTAAAATGCTTTGGTGGCTAAAGTGTTTAAAGATCTCTTTGCATTTTGTCTTGTATTTCCTCTTTTTACATTATTCTTGTGTTTTTGTTTTCGTTTTTTTGTTTATTTTTATTTTTTCTTTACGATAAAAAATGTTTGTTTGCTAATATGTATGGATGTTTGCTAATCTATATCTGACTTGTAAACCCTAATAATAATAAAATGAATATTAATATGAATAAATTATGAATACAAATACTATAATTACTAAGGATATATCTTAGTTCTTTTTCCCCTGTTAAACTGTATTTTTTTTAATAATTTTTTTTCTCCAATTAACTTACAGTGATTTATACATAATTTTTAAACATATTACGCAAACTAAGGCCAATTAAAGTTTTCACGACTAAACTAGGCATATTGTTACAGAGCAAAAAAATAAAATCAGATTTTTAAGTAATAAGGTAAGTTTTGAGGAAAGGGATAAGAAACCACATTATTAATTTAATAGATATATTCATCGCAGTACATAAAATAAATTGATTAAATATACATAATATTGACAAAATAATAATATAATATAAATAATAAGGTAAAATAATAAAATATAAAAAGTGTAGGTAAAGAGGTATAATGTACATAATAAAATATTTATAATGTACACAATATTTATTACAATATCTAACAGCATTTGGTGATGAAATACGAATAAGCCGAAGGCTGTGAATCGTGTTGTTAATCCATTAGAAGCAAGTATTTGATTTACGATTTTATGATTATACGCTTCTTTATTTATGATCTATGTCGATAATTAAAAGCATTTTGTGTTTCAAAATTTAATCTATATTTCATTTGTAATCCCTTGGACCAGCTTTACTATTACAATAACTATATTAGAATTTTCTGCAGTTTTCTTAATGTTTATAGGAATAAAATTATACTACAAACTTATTTATAACTCAAAAGAGGCAGAAATGTTCATTTATATACATATAGGAAAGACATATTTTTAATGTGCGTGTTTAACTATTTAATAAATGACAAAATATTTTACTTTTGGGTTATATGATTTTCCATTATTGTAGGTTTTCAGTCGCTGAAAACGGCCTTTCAGGCATCGCGACGGGTGCAAAGTGCATGCGCAAAGCCTTCGACCCGCACCTTGACAACTTTCATCGCTTAATGCCTTCGGCGTTGCCATGGTGACGGCGGTACTGGCACTGACGCCGCCACGCAGCCTTTTTATCGCATGCTGAAAAATTGCGATTTTAAGTCGGCGAAATGTGAGAGCTGACTGAAGAAGACTGAACAGCGTCAATTTTTTTCAAATCTTTCCAATCAGGAACCGCTTTGAGAGATGTCATTCTAAAAACACAACACATCTTACAAGAAATATGCAGCGATTATAATGATTTTTTGATTACGATATTAATATAACATATCCCAGTGTCAATTTAAAATGACTTAATTATTTTCTGGTCACGATTTTTAAAATATTATATCCCAGTATCAGTGCAAGATAGTAAGTAATACATTGATAAATTCTCTTATAAAATCTTCCAGCTGGAAATCTTTCAAAATTTATTAGTTTTTCAGTAAAATTCAACGAAAGATGTCTTCGAAAGGTTTCCGATTTATTTATTATGTTCTTCAACCTATAGACTCTGAGATTATAGATTTTTTTTATATTTTATAATTCTATAACGATTATTATGATCCTGACAAGAAAAGCTTTCTTTAACATTATTCTGTATTTCTTACATGGATTTCTGACGAAATAGAATATGTTGCGGTGTACATGCTTGTTTAAATCATATCGTGGGCCTTTGTCTGCATATCCATGTATAATTTATAGTGTCATTTGTAAATGCTAATATCACATGTCTTTTAATTGACACTGAACCATAATTTTGTTTGAGGAGGAATCTCGCAACACTACTAGCTAGTAAGATAATATTTAGCGTCACTTTAGATATTTGTATGCCGATAACCTAAATATAAATAAATCCCCTTTGAAAATACCTTGCCGCCCCTTTTCATGCGCGTTTCAGCGACAAGAAAATTTTCGTTAGGGTAGGTCCCGATCTGTCTACCCTTGTTACGCTTAACCAACCCTGACGACGCATAGATGACGATAAGCTGATATTATACGAAATACGAGTTCCTTCCTCACAATAATATTTAGCCATGTACCTAATAAAATGACAGTAATTTATTATCTTTCGGTAGTTTGACACTACATTATAAAATTTTCGACAATTTTTTTTTAATGAAAAAATGTGTTTCAGCATGTTTTGAAATGTATTCAAGAAAAAAATTAGGAATTATGAATTATTTATTAACTAAAGTAACATAATTTTCCAATAGTTTAAAAAATGAATCAATAATACATATATATTTAACAAGACAGAGAAACGACATGTGCAACCGATAATGAAAACGAATTTTGGACAAAGATATTACATTTACCTCGCGAAGAAATTCAGACAACAAGAATTCAAAATGACGCATATTATAAAACACTGGTGACGTACTGGTTGTCAAATTCGATGAGGGGTGACTATGGGTTTTTAGTAACCAGCGTTGTCAAATAAAATAGGTAGATATATATTTTATTTATTTTTATTATTATTTCCATACCTTTATAACTGTATTAATATGTCTCACATATTTATTTATTTATTTCTTTATTAAAGGTAAAGCACAAAATATAATTTCCTGCAGCATTACAAAACAAAATGGGGTTTGGACCAGTAGCGAAAAATAGAGCACACTGCAGTATCTTGGTCACTACGTCAACACCACCTAACTAGGCCTAGGCCTGTACTAAGGCACGTGTACCAGGAAATATTTTACCTGTGCACACAAAAAAAATAAAGTATTTGAAATTATAATCATAAAATTATCGAGTAAAAAA
Organism: Micropterix aruncella; assembly: GCA_944548615.1. Lineage (NCBI taxonomy): Eukaryota > Metazoa > Arthropoda > Insecta > Lepidoptera > Micropterigidae > Micropterix > Micropterix aruncella. The sequence continues at coordinate 1,409,799 of OX155956.1, read as the reverse complement.
TAAAACTCGAAATCATAATAATAATAAATAGATAAATAGATACCTACTCAGTAAAAAAAAAATATAAAAATAAAATAAGAATAAAAATAAAAAATAAATACATGTTCTACAAAATTTAATAAATGAAGTTTTCTTGAAAAAAAAATTATATTTTTAAAACTACACTAAAATGCCAAATGTTTTAATATACTATATACAAAAATGCTAAATATTGCAGCAACCTTTTTTATGGACCCAACAAAAAAAACAGTGCATACCATATTACCTTAATACAGGCTCTGCCTAGTGAAGTAAAAAAATCCCGTCGAAGCCGCAACGCAATATTTAGTATATTTCCAAGGCTTTAAAATTACGGAATGTAAGATTAACTAATTATAGGTAAATGAATTATGTAAAAAAATAAATAAATGGATAAATAAATAAAAAGAAATTTCTGATAGATATATAAAAACTATATACTGTTATAGATCAATTTCTCTCATATTCCAATCGCCTTACATTTATTATCTTTTTAATAATAATGATAACTAAAACAACTAAAAATTTAAAATTCGGCTTGGGTAAAAATCACACCAGGAGATGTCTCTGCATGATGATATCGATTTAAAGTAAATGAAATTCAGTTCTACTACTGGAGCTACTCGCTGGTTGCATTGCATGGCTGTGGCCTATGTCTGGCGTTAGGAGGGCGGGGAGAGCGGGTGCGGGGAGGCGGGGCGAAGGGGAAGAGGGATGCGACGGCCGGCCGTTGACCCCGAACGTTTTAAAAGAGAGAGTGAAAACTACGAGGCGGCAGCGTGGCGCTGAAAGGGTTAATTCAACCACCCTTTTTCCTCGCAAAACACGCAAGTCGCGGCGTGCAATCAAAGGTTGAAATTACAAAGCGTGTCTACAATTTGCGCCAAACCTGGGCGTGTGCATGTAAGGGTTAATCGTGTTTATAATTACGTAGAAAAAAATAATAAATCAATTCTGAATAACCATTTTTAAAAATCTACTAAAACAAGTCAGTTTTTACAAATTGAAAGACGATATGAAATGATGAAATGGCGTGCATCATTTTAATTCTACGAGAAAATTCTTGTCCATTATTCCATTCACCAAATGTAGCACATGCATATATACAATATATGCATCTATATGCATATACAAGTATTAAATATTTCAACCATTTAATATAAGAGACAAACTAAACGATTGTCAATTCAGTAACGCCTTAAAAAATATAATTGACAACACTTTTTATTCAATAATTGAATTCGAGACTTGTGGCAGTCAGAAAAAAATACAGTCGATGTTTTATTTTTTCCAAAAAAAGACATCAAAGTGGTACAATAGGGAAAGCCTTTTTTAACAGCAAAATTTAGACATTGAATTTGCTCCGGATCTTTAGGTTTTGAGATCCAGGAAATACAAAAAAGATATGTGTATATTTGTGTCTGTGTGCCTGTGTGTGTATATGCACTCACTATTCCACAGGAACTATACGACCAATTAAAACCAAATTATGTACAAAAATAATTCATTCTAATGCCTAATGGCTTCCAAAAAAAAAGAATATGACTCAGAATTCTGAGGATATTGTCTACAACTTTTGTTTACGTCGCTTATCGGGATCTTCCACGAGTTTTGAATTAAAAATATTAAACACTGGCAATTGAATGCTTCATAATTCCGTTTCTATTAATCCTAGAATGGAATAGAAAAAGTCTTAGAATCCAGGAAAGAATGCCTCTAACTTTGTTGTAAGTTATTTCCTAAAATCTTTACAGGTTTACGAGTATAAAAATTGAAATTTTAAAATGATGGGTAGAAAATGAAAAAAATCAAAATTGAACCCGAAAATCGCGATTATTATAATCGATGCAAATCAGTTACAACGAAGAGATAAAAAGTTTTTTTTTGAAATTCAAAAAGGTTTAAAAACAAATTTACCGCATACATTTTGAAGTACCCAACGTTTCAGCGATGTTTCAACCGCCGTTGTCCAGTGTAAACTGAACGTCGGGTGCTACAAAACGCACGCGACAAATTCGTTTTTAAACCTTTTTATAATACTTCTCTATTATTGTTTTATTGCTTTTTAAATATTTTCTTTTTAAAATGTTGACCATGGTATTGAACGATTTTTCTTCAGTATTTATTATGATATTTTTTTTGGAATATAAAATAAAAGTTTAATCCTAGAATTTTAACCCCCAAAGGCCTCATTTAAAAGAAATGTTGATTATCATGCACATAATGTCTAATACCCGTTTCAGTGCTGTAGCACAGTTTCGTAGCACGACATCTGGGTTTGGCGCTACGAAATCCTGACCTATGCCTCTACGAATCGTAGCGAGCTGAATGTCTAGGGCGCTCGGCGCGGGTTAGGGTAGGTTAAGCGTAGGAAGCGTAGACAGAGCGGGACCTACGATAACGAAAATTTCTTTCTCGCTGAAAAGGCGGCCTGAAAGCAGTGAGCTTCGCTAAAACTCGCTTGTAAGGGGCGATATTTTTTACGATATAGTTGCTACTTGCGCTAATGACTCAAAAATAACTGAAATACTACATCAAGATGCGCAAGTTGAATTATAGTTACGCTAAGTTGGAGGTTTCAATGGATTTAAAGTGGCATATCTTCCCTTTCTTCCCCCGCAACCTTTGCTCTCCCTCTCTTTCTCTCTCGCTCGGGCATCATGGGCGGAAGGGCGGGGAGGAAGAGGCAGCGGGGAAAGGGGATTGCATATAACTTTATGAGATCGATATCAGGCGGGGCGGGACAAACTGCATCCGAGCTTCAGCCTGAAAATTCGCAATGTTATATATCCGCAATATGCACCAACATAATATAAAAAATCGGTTGTGTCACCAAGACTTTCTCGGCGAGTAGCCCGGGACTTGTTTTATCTGAACATTCATTTCAGTACATCTTTCATTTCAACATTCATTTCATCTGAACAATAAAAAATTGAATGTCTAACGCGCGTCATCTCATTCAATTTAAAAATCAAATTGCAAACGCCGGTCGCCTTGAGCCTTCAAATTCAAATTTCGAACGATTGACGCATTGCAAGCGTCGCCGCTTTTAAGGGCATTATTATTACGATAATATATGGCGGATTTTAAATATTATTTGTGTCGCTTGTATATGAGATATTCTAACCAACATTTCGCAATGTGATTTCGGCCCAACAAGGCATCTGTGTAACGAATTTCAAATCTCTAAGTACAATATTTTGAGATTGGAGTATATCTAGCGCGTCCTCTGATGTACCGATTTCAACCGCAGACAAATACACAAGGAGACACACACACACAGACCATATACAAATATATCCATATTAAACTTGATTTTCTTTAGCGCGTTCACAATACTTTACCTCTTTTTCGGTTGGTGGGCTAAAAAATAATATATGAAATAATAATCACTACAACTACATTTCTCTTCATCTGACAAAATAATTGAAGCACATTGAAGCACGTCTTCAAACTTCTCAGAGGGGATGGATTATCCCATACTTCTAGAGAAGGTGAATCTGCATGCCCCGGATAACTATTCCCGGACACGAGCTCACACCTTCTTCTCGATCCCGCATTCACGCAAACGTATTCGTTAAGTGGGTGCTATTAAGGGCATTTACCTGAAGTAGACTAAATTCACAGCATCCCAGAATTTTAACTGGGTTTTATTATATAAACATAAGAAAGTAAATACTTACGGTGTATCAGAACAATATGACACGATAGGAGGTTGAAAACTGCGTATCCGGTGAGCGAGAGGGACAGAGCTAGGGCGCGCGGATGAATCAAGAGCATCGCTCATTTCACCTTCGAAATTCGAATTTAGGAATTAATTCGACGATATTTATTCGGCTTAAGATGACTCCTTGCATCGAATGAGCTCCTAATGCTATCGGACGGGATTTGGAGGAGGAGTCGACACGGAACGCGCATCTCATATCCCTGAATAAGAAGACCGTACCTTATATATCTACGAAATTTTACATATAACTGTAGTTTTAGGGAATTCATATTCGCAACTATGAATTACACATTTGGCAAAAACTTGAAATGGTCTCATATAATTATTTGTGTGTACCATTTTGCAATGAATATTTTTGTAGAATCTTTCGTATATAATATGAATACTGTAGGACTACTAAATCTAATTTAAAATACTAGTTAAAGCATTTTAATGGCACAAGAATAGGCTGCAAAGTCGGTTCTGTGTATTATGTAAATAGTAAATGAACTCACTGATAATGCTACTATTACAAGAGTATGCGACGAATAGGGGTTGAAGCTGAACACCAAAAAGACCGAGTACATGCTAGTCAGTAAAGTACCCGTAAGCATAACTACAGTTACAGGTTTCGAAATTTGTCTGAAGAAGTCTTATTACATCATTCATGATGGTTACAATTTGAACGAACTCTGGGATGTCAGCAAGGATATTACAGTTTTCATTATTTAAGATGAAAAATGTATCTTACGGAAGAATACAGACGTCAACGAAGACAGACGTCAACGAACTGTCATCTGTGTCTCAGTTTTAGTTATTTATTAAAAACGGCATAATATTCTTTATAAATCAACTAAGTAGTGTCGATTCTTTATAATTAACAATATATTAAGTAGTGTCTTATAATCTTTATAATTAACAATATATTTTTATTAATGATATCGATAGGACAATTACGCCGCCAGTAAAGACGCTTCTATACGCCGATGACACCAGCTTCTTTTTTGAAAATAAAAACACCCAGGTCTTGGAAAAGCTGATAAACGAGCAGCTTCTTGTGGCTAACACTTGGTTTGAAAAAAAACAACTTTTCATAAACCCATCAAAAACGGTAGCGATGAAATTTTCAACTACTAAAAAGAATGACAAAAATATAACGATTAAAATGGAATCAGAAAATATAAATATTGTCAGAAATACTAAATTCTTAGGGATCACTTTAGATGAAAATTTAAACTGGAATCAACATATCGATAATTTGTGTGCAACTTTGTCATCGGCAGTCTATGCTATAAAAAAGGTAAAATTTCTGGCTGGCGAACGTGCAGCGATCAGTGTGTATCACTCCTGCTTCCATTCAAAGATGTCTTATGCGATACTACTATGGGGTAATGCAACCGATACCCATCGCGTTTTTGTGCTACAAAAGCAAGCCGTTAGGACAATTTTTGGTGTAAGCAGAGATACACATTGCGCCCCTTTTTTTATTAAAGCTGGTATCCTTACCATGTCGTCTATGTACATATATCAGTGCCTTTTATACGCCAAAGAGAATGTTTGAAATTGCGAGCTTCACTCCACTCGGCATAGCCATAATACGCGACATAAGAACAATGTGTTATTGCCTAAAGTACGCTTGACTAAATATCAAAAAACATTTTTATATATAAGTTTTAAATTGTTCAATGCTTTGCCATCATCAACGAAAAGACTTGAGATGGCAGCATATAAAATCTGCTTGAAAAATCAGTTAGTCAAACATGCTCTTTACAAACTGGACGACTTTTATGATATTGCGTCCACAATTGCTTGATTATAAATAACCATATTATGACTATACTTTCGAACTAAGTTTTAGATTTTATTGACATTGTTTTTAATTACGCATGTTTCAGAATTTTTCTTTTTATGGTATTGATTGTTATTTGTTAGATTATTGATTATTTTGTAAATTTGACTATTTTTAAGTAATCACCTCTGATTACAATTATTTTTTTTCCTTTTAATTAATCAAAGCGGTTTTATCATCCGGTAAATTATGATTGAAAAATTTGACATGTTCCTCAGTATTGTGAAATGCTTTTATGGAATGAATAAATGATGATGATGATGATGATGATGATGATGATGAATATTTCTGAAATGTTATCTTAGGTAGTGAGGCTGGCTTTTTAATACCAACTAGAAGCAACATTCAGACTTGAAAAGTATGGAACGCGGAGTGATATTTCCTGGATTAAGAGGGAAGCATAATGAATCCATTACAAAAAAAAAACTATTTTACAATTTGGCTGAGAATCTAAACAGTCCAAAATAAAATCAATAAGATAAATGGTTACGAACAGAACAAGGCGCCTCAAGAAAATGAAGAAAACGTATCATAATGTATTTGCGGCATTGCAATTGTCGATTCTTGATTTTGAAATGAAGTTTGTTTTCCTGAAGTTTTGTTTTTTTCAGCGATGGTGGAGCCTGAAAGGGACAGTGTACAGTCGATGATCTAAAAGCATGTTTCTTTTTGTATTTTGGTTTGCTTTTTTTATATCACTTTTGTATCACTTATGATGGTGTCAGTAGCTTCCTAAATAGAAAACTGTTATTTTTACTACTAATGAATACATTTAATTTGTCAATTTATTGTTTTTTTGATATATACATCACATAGGAAGATGATATTTTTATTATACGAGTAATATATTGATTATATGAAAACAGACGAGAATAAATACTTTATACATAAATGCATACCAAAATTGTTACCTCTAAGCAAAATGCATACTTCCTTTAACGAAAGATAAGGATATATGGCGGTGTATTTGATATTTGCTAATTAGCAGAATATAATAATAATAATAAAACGCTTTAATCTTAAGAAAAGACGAGCTTATTGCCTGCGGGAAATATTTTAGAGCTAACCTATACTATATAAAGAGTATGACAAATAAAATAAAAGAGGATAGAAATAAATATATAATTAACTCTTTGTGGGCACAGGATGTGCCACACCAAAATAATCTAACACCTATAAAGACGCTAAGGTTTAAAAAAGGAGGGAAATGGGAGGGGAAAGGGAATTTATCCGAAAGATTTCAAATGCTCTGTGTCTGTTTTTAAAACTTGTTATGCTTGGCGCGGTTCTCACATTTTTCGGCGTATAACAGGTATCCTGGTACTAATATAATTGCTGATTACTAATATAATTGCCAACGGTGATGCAGAATCTACGATAAGAAAAGTGTCTATTGTATTAAAATTTGCTCTTTAAAATGAGTATTTAGTATCAGAATATATTCGTTATTATGAATAAAAATCGGGGTTCACCATGATGAAACAGCAATCAAAACGATGACAATTATTTTATTATCTGCCCTGAAGAATATTAAGTTTATTCTGTTGGTCAGAAAGGTGATTGTCTCTTGGATGAAAAATTGCGTCAGAGTAAAAGAATTTCGTCTTTAAAAAAAGTATTCTTCGCCTCCACCTGCCACTGTTGAATTTTCAATATTGTTCATTATGTCAATCGATTAAAATCTATTCCATACATAAAAAAAAATAACTACGACAAAATATCTAGGAGAAGTTACAATAATATACCAAGAATACTCTCAAAAACTATTTTGGGTTCGAATCAAATTTGATTTGAAGCCTGATTTTGATCTTTAATAGCTTTTTTTGACAAGATCAACTCTTATTTTCAAGGCCTTGCTGACTAGATGAATTATCTTTATTTTAAAATACCATTTAATGTTCGAATCAAGGCTAAAGAAATGTATTGATGCTGTGATATCTTGTAGCTCAAGATGAACTTTTCGAAAACATAGTGTTGGCGAAATGACTTCCAACAGTTACATTCTGCCCCACATTCATTATTGACAATGATAATATCCAGGAAATGAACTAATGTTTGATCAGGGCATATCCTGAATATAGGATGGGATATCCTGCCACAGGGCATATCCTGACTGCACCATGATAACGAATTGTCGCGACAGCAGCGGCGAAATAGAAGACGAACCTTTCAATGCGCCCTCGTACTAGCACGTCAAATCGCCTTTCAAATTGTGCGACGATAGTAAGTGGCATGAGCCACTAAGCCGCGTCTCGCTATTATGCGTGGCCGACTTCTGACCGCTTTTCCGTCGGAAACTGTACGAAAACATTGAGTCTACTCGGGGTCGACGACCGCCAACGCACACCGCTACACTCTCTCTCACACGCACACACACAGCCGCGCCGCGCTTCCGCCGCTGTCGCCGTCCCCCTCGCACTTCCGCATTGCGATTCGCCGTTCCGCTCGCACACGTCGAGGCCTTCGTTTATTGGGTTGCACTCTCCGAGCTATGTTGGACATGTTGAGTCTATTGAGTCTACTGCAGCGACGATATCAAATTTTAACAAGCGCTAAGCCTTTACCCCTTTGATAACTCTAGAGTATTAGTGGGTATGTTGAAGTTTGGTAGAATCGTATTTACCAAGTAAGAATGGATGAAATAAAACATAACATTTCATAAAATTGCTTCGAGATGATTGAAAATTTTAGGTAATCACTTTGGTATTTCAGTACTGACACAGTTGGCTCTCACAAAAATCAGTGGTTTCAGAACTGACTCATTCAGTTACTTATTACTAAAGCAAGAGAGGTAACTGAATGTACCCTTATGGCATTTAAAAAAACAGAAACGCATTTATACACGCCTAAATCACACACCCTCACATCTCTGACAATATAAATTACCTAAAGTAAACGAGAGTGAATTAATTTTTTTATTTATTTCACGTAATATTTTATATTTGGATGTATTTTTAAATTATTCACTACTATTTTTATTTTTTTGATTTTTTTAGGAAAATTTTACTTGTTTTTTATTTTTACTTTAACAATTTCTTAACCACTTTGGTCTTACCTAATGAAACCAGCAGATTAAAAGACATCTTTTTCATAATTTGCATTTAATATTGCTATCGTCTAAAATTAGTGTCTTCCTTGGAACAGGCACTGAATAGTCAGGAGTGACGCAGGCACTGAATAGTCATTGTGTTGTTGTAATTCTTATATATTTTTTTGATAAATTAAATAATATTTAAAATAAGTTTGAATGTAGTTCTTATGGTATTTTAAAGTACCTAACACTTTCGTCATTTAAGCGATCGTTGTAATCTATACTGTTTAATATAGGAAGTGCATAAGTCCTTATTCATTTAGAAAAAATGAAAAAATAGGAAATTCAAAAATTTTGAATTTTCCTAAAATTTGCATTTTTATAAAAAAAAATGCAAAATGTATTGTTCTCGATTCAGGTACTTACGCCATGATGGCGATCGGGTACCTACGCCAAAGGAGAAATGTTCAAGTACTTGCTTTCCCACCATCCTATCCTTACGAGCTTTTCGAACCATTAAGTTCACATGGTCTCGTACTTCGGTCAGCCTCAGATAAGTTACTCAAAATTCCTTGAGACTCTGGAACTATCTCCCAGCAAACATATCAAACTCGTCTTCTTTACAGTCATTACTTTTCTAAAAAAATACCAGTTATTCCCTTTCTCTCTCCTTCCCCTTCTAATTTCCTATCTTCGGGCATTCTTAGTTATATAGCCGTTTGTATTTTATGCAAAAGACTTAATAATCTTTATTTCTTCAATGCGCGTATGTGCCACTGCACTGTGATTAGTTACGTTGTAAGATATTGTCATATGGCAATAAGCTCGCCTTGTTGTGATCTAACTTTCAAGTGTAAATAAAGAGTTTATTATTATTACTAGCGAAACCCGGCGAACTTCGTCTCGCTACGAATTTGTTCGTTTGGCAGCAGATGGCGTTAAGTTAGGTAATTTTCATTGACAGTTGTTTGACGTTTGCATTCGTTGTTTAAATTCTTCTTTGTAAGCAGCATACTCAGCATCATTATTACAAATTCAAAATAATGATCGTGATTCCAATCTGATTGTTTATTTTTTCACTCAACAAAAGAGCAGTTTCATCAATTGCCATATGTGGATTCGTTGTGCTCGTTGTGTTCGAAATGGAAGAGAAAACTCTGTAAACAGTACGATTTTGTTTGACTCTCCGTTAATTTCTTTTCTTTTTTTTCAGATTTTGGCTGAATCAAAGTGAATTTGTTTCAAATCGAATGGAATGTATTTTAATGCAGTGTTCTATGATACACAATGTTTTTCGTTTTGTTTTCTGGCGCAAATATGTATTTGCACCAGAAAACAAACATATCTATCTGTGTAGATATATTACGGTTTTCTCACTCGCGAACAAGGGACGTATAATTGGCCGTGAGTGAAGCAAGGATTTTCCAAATTTATTCCACAAACTGTCAGTGATTTTCCTTGCGATTTGTTGACCGTTATCGCGAATGTAAGTCGTACGGGAAACTGCAGTCGCTTAAAGTCAAATGGCAAGTTGATAGTAATCATTGGTATTCGTGGAATGAACACATCTTCTCCCTTGTATTTCCCTTTCAAAATCGTCGTTTCGATATCGTTTGGCATGAATTTCTTCACAGCCAGCCGAGTTTCGTTGCACTATCGTGGTTGATTCAAATTGCCAAATATGTGTTGCACCAAATGAAGTCATTTAGAACTATTTGGAAGCAATTATTGTAATATTGTATGTACGACAGAAAATGCTGAGAATCTGGTGCATTTTCAGACACCAACGATCCTAATGGTTACCGTGGTGGAACCAATGGTGTCAATCTCATGTTACTCCCTGCGCAACACAAACCGAGTGGTTCGTGGCGGTACTTCAAGGCATTGCAATATTGGCACAAATTGTTCATTTCTTCAATTTGCACGCATTCATAATCGCTGTATTGTATTGCCATATCATAACAGAATGCCTCTCTGTATGTGTTTTGTCTCAAATTCAATCGTCTTCGCACTGCAACATTACGGATCCGTGTTGTTTCATTCAATTCTTAGCAATGCTCATCGCTTTCAGTTGCTCGAACCTCTCTTTGTCGTCTTTCTCGAGCGGTCACCTTACTGAGATTGAAGCATCTGCGCAAGGGCATAACTGTGAAAAATGATTGCAAAACCTGGAAAAACATTCACGAATTACACAAATTCAGTTAATTCAGTTGATTTACCATCAGAATCACGAAAATGATATGAAAACATTGTAAAATTCAACTTAACTTCCAAATGTCAGTTTTCGCGCTGTGCCGCAATCTTAATTTTTAAATATTCGTATTTTTATTCTTGTCAAACAACGCCATCAAAAATTTCTGACTTTTCCGTATGACCGAAGTGATGAACAAAACAAAAAAAAAGAATCATCCAATCGTAAGTAATTAGGTAAAATACATAAAACCCGACTCTTTTTTATTATATAGATTACAATTCCAAAAAAAACCATTTTCATGAAAGCCTTGCATTTTTCTAAAAATTGGCAAGATGTATTGATCCCGATTATATCTCTCAACCGTATTCGAAAATAATGATCATCATATATTTTTTTTTATTTAGGTAAAAAACAGTCATAAACAATTATTTTAACAAATACACAAACAAATAGCCCTACATTACCATTAATTTTAACAAAACTTGTAAATAAAAAAATCAAAAATCAAAATGTTCTTTATTCATATAGACACAATTAAATATTATTTTTAATTTATGTCCTTATAATGCGTCCAAGCCTTACTCCCAAGCCTTTTTGTCATTTACATAATCAGATATTGTATAGTATGCTTTTTTATACAATTTTGCTTTGATGGTAGCTTTAAACTTATTTACAGATAGTTCTCTAATAGTATGAGGAAGTTTGTTATAGAAGCGTATACATTGTCCCAAAAAAGAATTGCTTATTTTGTGGATACGAGTAGCACGTACAACAAGGTTATGCTTATGTCTAGTATTAAAATTATGAGTGTCGCTTTTTATTTTAAACTTGTCAATATTCTTGTGGACATACAACAGATTTTCGTATATAATATATTGTGATGCAACAGTAAGAATATTTATCTCTTTGATTTTTTCTCTAAGTGAAACTCGAGGACCAAGTTTATATATAGCTCTTACAGCACGTTTCTGTAGTATAAAGATGTTATTGATGTCCGCACAGCTTCCCCAGAGAAGAATCCCATAGGACATAATGCTATGAAAGTAACTAAAGTATACTATTCTTGCTGTATCTACATCAGTCAGCCGCCTTATTGTTTTAACTGCGTATGCCGCAGAGCTAAGTTTTCCTGACATTTTCTCAATTTGTGGGCCCCATTGTAATTTGGAGTCAATTGTTATCCCTAGAAACACAGTTGAAGCAACAGGCTCCAGTCTAGTTCCATTTATTTCTACATTGGTTTGTACCTGCTTAACATTAGGTGTAGAAAATTTAATCACTTTGGTTTTTCTTTCATTTAATAGTAGGTTATTTACATTAAACCAATGGACAACTTTTGAGAGTGCATTGTGTAGAGAGTGCAAATGTAGCCAAAACAATGTAAATTTCTAGTCGGATCGAACTATTTTTATTTAATACGAGTACCTAAATTATTAGCTGTAAATTAAAACTAATGCAACAACAAATCACTCAATTGTTTCCTAAAAGTAATTAAAGACACTGAGAATATATCTATGTCGTTCAAAACTTCATTATAATACATGCAAAAGTGTCTGAAGAAGGTATTTTATGCGTAGTTTGAATGAAAAGAGGGAATATAGAAATTATCTTTTGAACGTGAGGAGGAAGACCGCGGGATTTTAAAAAGATTTTTTTCCAAAAGGGGTGCAGAGTTGATGTGGTTATGAATAATTTTATATATGATTATTTATATAAGATTTTATATAAGAATATGTTAAACTTCCCTCAAATGCAAGAGTTTGCATTTATAGAGAAGCAGCAAAGAAGGCTGCAGCCGTTTGGCGCATTGGGAGCCGTCAGTTGGCAGCGACGCGACGGAGGCTAGTGAATGTATTTGTTGTTACGAGAGGCCGGTCGTTGACCTTTTATCGGGGCGCGTGCTCAGTGCCGGCGTACGCGAGTCTACGCGTACGACGCCGTCCGTTCTCCGACTGCCCACATTCTAGTAGTATCTAGATCATATCCACGGAAAGCTAGAATACTAAACACACTATGAAGACTTACTTTTTCAAGATCAAAGAAAGGGATGTCTCTCGAACACTGACTTAACTTTTATAATAACAGCCCGGTGGCATAGTAGTTAGGTCCCCTGATCTTACGTTGTAAGGGTCCGGGTTCGATTCCCGACTGGGTCACCATTTTCCGTTGGGATAAAATTAACGGAATTTCATTTCAATACTATCGATCGAATGCAACAACAAGACACATACTTACATATATGTTACACGCACACATACATATAAAAACTTCATATGTATATTCATATTCATTTTATTAGTATACTGGTATACAAGTCAGATACAGATTAGCAAACATCCATACATATTAGCAAACAATACATTTTTTAATCGTAAAAAAATAGGCAAAAAAGCAATTTAACAATCCCATAATCACGTATATGATAAAAGTATGGACTGATGATAATACAACATCTGTTGCAGTTGTTCCTCATCACCAAATAACTAAAACTGTTATGGTTTGGATTAGCAATTAGGCTACAGGCAAAACTACCCTTGTTTTTGCTGAAAACGGTAATTTTTGTTTTATGAAATAAACCATGAAATGTACCGATGAGACATTCCGATGAGTAAACAGAATTTTAAAAACAACAGTTGAAATCTGCTTTTTGATATTTAGGGTGTAGAATTGTAGAATCCCGATGTAGAATTTGTCTATGATATTTATAATATAATTTTTCTATGATAATAGATTTTCTCTATGATAATCATGTTTGGAGTACTTATTTTGTGAATGATATCGACCTACTTGAGAGTACAGATACGCTTCACAAAACTATGGCGGACTCTAAGATAGTCGAGTGACGAGGAGAGGCTACACACTCTAAGACTCAAAACATTGGAGTAAAGAAGAAATCGAGGGAACTTGATCGAAACCTACAATATACTTTCGGGATGCTACAGCTGTACTAATATTAAACAAATGTATACATTGTTGAAAACTGTACGTATTATGAAAACTTTGCTGTACGCACAACTTGCAATAACAACATGCAATAATCCTGCCTCACTAATATTTTTTAAGTTAATCTTGAATGTAAAGTACATACTGCAGTCTTGCTTACAATAGCGCAAGTAGATCATTTCATAGTACTAGGAAAATGGATAAAATAGTAAAATACGAAAAAAATAATTAGGTAAGAAACAATAAGGAAACGAACTAAGTAAGAAAACTTTTCTTTTTCAAACAGTATTTTAAAAAAATGGCTGACTGTGAACCTTCTTCAATGTCAGAAGAATCACCATAATCATTAACTTCCAATAGTATACGAGTATCTATCTCTCTCTCGCATACTGGTGAGGGCGCTCACGGGGCATTGTGGCCTCATCAAACACATACACAACCTCAAGCTCCGAGACACAAAAATGTCAGGTTCTGCCAAGGGGCACAGGAAACTCCTCTGCACCTCATGTGCGAGTGTAGCCCGCTGATGCCTAAAAGATACATCCACTTGGGTGGTCATTACCTCCAACTTGAGGAGGTAAAACAATCTGGCGCCAAAAGCCTGTTGCGGTTCTTAAATGCAACGAGGCTTAGCGCAGAACTATAGTAGGTGGCGAACACGATAGATCAGCAATGGTCGCAGTGTTACAAGGATCATAAAGACCTTAGAAAGCCCCACACAACAAATAATAATCTATCTAAACCTATCATTATTGATTATATAGCATATTTGATTGCTCAAAATCATATGTACGATTTGGAGACTGAAACGTTAAAACGTAGGTGGCGCTGGATAGCGTTGACGGTAATTTATTTGGCCACCTATAATAACATTGATTATAAATGGTTTTTTCATATATAATCATTGCGTATATAATCAGATACTGATGCTAAACTGACGAATATGAACTGCTAAAATGAACAAATGACGGAAATCTGATTCTTCTGCCCAGGTGTTAAGTTATATACAGCTGTGTGTCATCGATCCATCACAACAAGAACTTATGTAGTTAGTAGAGAAATTCGCCGTCAAATAGCCAACTATGA
>OX155956.1:1278609-1394772 GCA_944548615.1 Micropterix aruncella | reverse complement strand
GGGATGGCGATATGGTCTACGTAGAATAATTTTTAATATAAATTTCTGCGCAACTTGCAATGGCTCTAGCAGGGTTTTACCACATCCACCCCATCCAATTATGCCGTAAGTAATAAGCGATTCACATAAAGCATAATAAACAGTTTTTAGTGTTTTGGAATCCAGAATATTCCTCAGTTCTTTGAAAACATATCCAAGGATTCGCACCTTCGTAGCCACGTTATGTATATGAGAATCCCAACGGAGAAAGCAATCTAGAGTGATGCCTAGATATTTCCAAGATATTTCTCTTTGTAGAGGCTGACAGTTACAAGACTCTATGCTATCGAATTCGTGTATTACAATAGTTTTATTAGTAGTGGGTTGACCTCTGGTTGTTATACTAAATGGCATGTATTTGGTTTTGCCAACATTAAGCGTCAACATAAAGTTTCCTAGCCAATTTTTAACAATTTTCATGCCCTCGTTTGCTTTCTCAAATGTGTAATCCCAGTTAGAACCCTTGAATAGTATAACAGTATCATCGGCAAATGTGATGATTTTACCTACTGGTAACTGACATAGGTCATTTATGTAGACGAGGAATAAAATGGGTCCCAAAATGCTACCTAGTTTAATATATTAGTTTATTTTATTTTTACTGCATAACATGTTGTTCCATTAGGTTAAGGTTAGCTGTAAGATATTGTTTTTAGGCACTAAGTTAGACTTTTAATTAAGCAAACAAACCGTTTTGTTATTATTTTTATTATCTTACAGTCAAATATTAATCTTACAATTAATTTACAGTCAATAATATAGTACCATCAAGCTTGTATGATGATAGAGGTAGGAAGTGGTCATAGTGACTACTCAACGGCTTACAAAAGACACGTTTGGGCTCGTTCGCCATGCCTTAATAAGTCCTTCGGTTACGTATTGTGACCAAGAGTTAAAGTACGTTTTTTAGTTAGAAGAAACCGGCAGTAGTTGTGTACTTTCTATGCATTTTGATGTGGTTTTGCAGAATTTCTATCTAAACAGAGGCATTAACCAACTCTCATTGACACTACATAGATAATAGATGACTATATATAGGTCAATTAAATATATGCATATACCAATTTTTTGTTAATAATTTTCTTATATAAGTTAATAAAGACTGATAAGTGATACATTTGTCACATCATACTTGCATTATATTAGCATTTAATTCAGTATGTAAAAAAATTATGTATTTATTATGCAGGGGAGTGTACTACCGGCTCAGGTGCAAGGCCCGGCTAGAGCGTTCGACTACGCCCATCACAGAAGTATAGTCGTCTCGCTTGCTCCGATGGCCGCTTTGCCGTATTGCGTGCCGCTGACTCCAAGTAGAACATTACCAAAATGTACCGTTAGCCTCCTAGAACGGGTTTCTTTCGTCTTAAAGGAAAGAAAGAGCATTTCACCTTGCATCCCTCTCTCTGGAATGCAGCGGTTAATGAAGGAGGGCTTCCCGCAGTCGCAGGACTCTGCATTTCCCAGGTCTTGACCTTTTGGATAGCCTTTTATATTTTTATATTTTTATGTTTATATATATAATTAATTTGGTATATAATTATTATGTAATATATAATAGATAATTAATATGGTATTTTATATATAATTATTTATATAAATTGATGCAGTAGTTTTCGAAATACAACCTCGTAAAAAACATTTGTATCTGGAGCAAATAAGATAATTGGAGGATATCGAACGAGATATCCGTCGTCCGGCTGTTGAAGCAGATAACATTTTAGAAAAAAATTCTTATTTTTAAATTTAGCACAGGCAGTAGAACAAATCCTTTAAGACACCTCCTGGCTTCAAATAAACTCCTATTACTTTAAAGGACGTCTTGTGCTACGACTGCATTTTATGGGAAAGTTTATTCGATCTGGATTTAACGAAAAATGTAGTTGTTAGAAACTCATTTAAAAATGACGTCTTTATATTTCCTGGTATTTATTTGAATTATAATTAGGTGCTAAAGTATGTAAAAAATCTGTTGTTTTTATTCTGTTCTTGTACCACAGGTCGTCTGAAAGTCAAACCACATTATTTTTTTCCATTTTTAGATACATTTAGTTCCCACTTAAGGATCAGTGATATGCATAAGGCACTTTTCGTGGGGGTTATCTTAGCAGTCGTGCAAAAGATCGGTAGCATTTACTAAATTCGGTTTATATATATATATATATATATATATTATATATATATATATATATATATATATATATATATATATATATACATATATATATATATATATATATATATATATATATATATATATATATATATATATATATATATATATATATATATATATATATATATATATATATATATATATATATATATATATATATATATATATATATATATATATATATATATATATATATATATATATATATATATATATATATATATATATATATATATATATATATATATATATATATATATATATATATATATATATATATATATATATATATATATATATATATATATATATATATATATATATATATATAAATATATATATATATATATATATATATATATATATATATATATATATATATATATATATATATATATATATATATATATATATATATATATATATATATATATATTATTAAAGATTATTAAATAAAACTTTCTTTACGTCAAATTTTATATATTTATTTTACTATTAATATTCAAAATTAAATGGTTTCTATATTATACGATTTAATGTTATTATACAATGTGATATTATTATAAAAGTGTGGTACTTCTTTGCAAAGATCCGGAAAGAATACACTTTTTTCATCGATAGACGAGGATAATTATACAAAATAGAGGCATATAACATTTCGTGATTTGCGCATCAGATTATCGAGGAGTTCAACGTTTTTATAACTGTGTCCTTGGCCGTGACTGCTTGTGACGCCCAATATCAAATTCAAACAAACACACTTCCGTGATACGAGATCTCTGTGTTTGTGCGCTTCAGGTTTTGCAAGGATACATCTTACGTAATGATACCAAATGTTGTAAGGATTTATCAACACTAAATAGTGTTCTAATCTAACATACTAAACCTTTCTCAATCTATGTTACTACTTTCGCTACTATTCATTAACACTTTATTGTTTATTTAAGTTACTTACCTAAATAAATAATGATATTAATTACAGTAACTTTCAAAGTAGTTCAAAGTAAATTAGGTAAATAATATGGGTTTTCCAGGCGTTGTTTTATAGAAGCCGCTGCGTAATTTATAAGTATGTATCAAGAGTCATAATGTCAAGACTAATTAAAGCCTCATTAGCTAAATGGATATATTTGTGCCTAATGAGTTAAACACCTTTGAATCTCTGAATGTTACGAAATGTATATTTACCTATTTAATGAAAATCATAGTAAATATGTTTTTTTATTTTTTCGGAGGCTTAGAGTGTGCGAGCGACTGGCGGTGCGAACGCGGGCTCCTCGCTTCCGAAACGCCTTAAAGGCCCCCTCCGTGCGGGCGCGCGATCCCCGCTCTTGCGACCGCGATCGGCAGAGTCGACAATCGCGTGCCCCCGACTCGCGCGAGTTCAACGGCCGACTTTACGCCAGAGTTTGACGGCCTCGGCGTGTTATATCATAAGCCAGTTGTCAGTGTCATTGCCAAAAACGAGCGGCCGGGCGATTCGAGCTCTTGCGGTGGTGGCTTCAAGGCGAATTTCCGCGCGGCAAGGATAAAAACCTAAGGTTTTTTGGATCTACGCCTTGTATGTAATCAAGGTCGGACTTCCGCGGCAAAAAACTGCATTTGACTCGACAGTATATATGTGGGTTCAAGGATTAGCTTATGTAAATATACGAATATTTAAAAATATATATCAAAGCCTTAAGCAATTACACAATATATATATATATATATATATATATATATATATATATATATATATATATATATATATATATATATATATATATATATATATATATATATATATATATATATATATATATATATATATATATATATATATATATATATATATATATATATATATATATATATATATATATATATATATATATATATATATATATATATATATATATATATATATATATATTTATAAATAGTATACATATTTATATCGTGCAGAAAAAGGGTAGTTTTTAAAATAACTGGTAATTCCCATTTGTCTGCAATTTTTAGAAATGCACGCATGTTCGTATCGGCATACTCATATAGATATAGAAATCCATTTACTCCTCTATTTACTTGAGATCTATTCTCGCCAATGAGTTCTATTACCACAAATAAGTTTTTTTTGATTTGCTCATAAATATTTATTTTTCAATTGATTCACTGAGCTTCATGACTTACTGAAACATTTACTTAAAAGTAATTTTACAGATAAAAAAGGAATTTTAAATTTACATATAAAAAAAATCGCAAATAAAAAAATACATATTTTAAATTGTTGTTTATATATTGAGCGATTTACATATTATAAATCATGCACAGTGTTGATAAATTTAGGATCGGCAAATGCAGTCGACGAATAACTTAAAAGCATAACTTAAACTATCGATCAGGGGAGTCTTCAATATTGATATTCAAGACGTCCTCGTTTTGGGCTAGGGATATTGTTGTTGAATTATATGTTTTAGAGTACAATGTACTGAAATCTCTGATGGACTTTTATATGTTCTATGTTTCATATACATATGTATTAATCGTAATGCATTAATTACATTGTTTTTTTCAATAAAAATATCTTTCGGTGAATCGGTGATTTAGCGCTTGCCCGAGCGTTAAAGTCTCTTTGCAGGGAATTTTCTGGTTCATGGGACGTAATGCTCCCTAATTATTGTACTACTAAAAAATCAAAGCAATAATAAATCATACCGAGATGAAGACAGTCCGTTCGCCAGCATCCAAAATCCAAATAAAATAGCGAGCACAAAAATCCAAATAGTCACCACAAAATATCACTTTAGTTTATTTTTAAATCACGTCACTTCACACACAAAATTCGTCTGTTCTATGATTAGTAAATGCAATTGAGATCATCGTTGCGTTGCGTAGCGAGTGTCCGTCTATCGATCTTTCAGTGCGGTCGTCGATCGTAGATCGTAGATCGTGGATCGAAGGTTCGTGTGCGCGCGCGCAGTGCGTCGACGGCCAACCGACTGAAGAGACCGACTGATAAAACCATCCGAAACGGTGTGACACGCACACACTCTCGCCGGCTCGCTGCACGGACGCGCGGTGCACTCACACAGGCGCGCGACCAGGCCTTTACTATTTCGTTTCCGTATACCGAACGAGATGCAACGTGAACGATGGGTGAATGAACTGCTGGCGCGGGAGCGGGACGCTGCTAGCGCCCGCGGGATCGACGGAGAGGGATGCGGCTAGCGGCCTCCCTCGCAGCGGTTGAACTCTCCCAGTCGGAGATCCTCGCTGCTGGGAGGTTCAACCACCCCGCTCTGCTGGATCATCCTGGATGCCATCCCTCGGTCGTGCGATCTTCTTCAGGTGCCGTTTCTGAAGCAACCATGACTGCGAATCTCAATCACTCACTATTTAAAATCCACGTTGGCATGTTTTTGAAGCACAAAAGACAGGCTTCAAAAGAGCTGGGGAAAATTAATGAACGAGTAATATCGACTTTTCATATTTTTATGTTTTGTTTTTTCTAGCTTGTCCAATTGTCCTGCTATTTACTACATTTTAATTGTAACTTTTAAAATACATTTTCATCTTCAGTTTTATTTTTGTAATTAACATCTCCATTTTAACTACTCGCTCAATTTAGTGACCCTAGACATTCCTGAGCACCGCAGTGCTTCGTGGTTCAATCCCGGCAAATTGCCAAAATCTACGGAACAACTGGCGGCGGTCTTGTAATATGTATTATATCTACAAACCGAAAATATTGCTCTGCTGGCGAAACATCTTACCAATACAGGCGAACACATCCGTAATATTAAAAACAATGGACAAATTAACGATTTGGTTTGCTCCAGCCGATGCGCAGTTTATCCTATCTTGAATTACTCAGGAATCCACTAAAATATAATCGTCATATGAATATAGTTGTAGTTTGTCAGGATGACATCTAAAGATGGTATAACGACAGTACATAGATCTAAGATATACATAATTACGTCGGGTTATACTACATAAAAACTCAGCAGTTCAAAACCACTACAGCAGTTTTTTTTAGGTCTTGGTTAATGAGGAAAAAATACTGCATATCCGAAAGTTGAACAGAAACAATGTTTTCTTCAATAACAAAGGCCCAAGAAAGTTGGGTAACAATAAACCCAAGTTAGTTGTAGATTATTTCCTCTCAGTTGTTAATGAGGAATAATTTATTGTGGTTGAAAATCTCCTAATTTAAAAAAAACGACAATGTCTCTTTATTGACCCCCTAAAAAAATATAATAACGAGTTAGCAAATCAACGACCCTTAGAGATCATCTATTCAACCTTGGCTTGACTGAGAGCAAGGATTGCCGAATATGTGGCGAGGAACCTGAATACAGCATACACATTGTTGGTCGCTGTCCAGGGCTCGCCGCCAAAAGACACAGTTTACTGGGACGAGCCTTTCTCGAACCCAGCGATATGCCCAACTTGAAGGTCAGTGATTGGACTGGTAAGAAGTACCGGGCTACTAGCTGACCACTGACCTAACGGGTAGTTACAAAAGACCTTACAGATCTAGGTGACATCAAGGGCTGGAATCAAGCCCCCACTCTATCTACTACTACTACTACTACTACTAGCAAATCAAAGCGATAACCAATCGGTACAAATTTAAAGCAAAAATCAAATTTGGAGCCTTGATTCCGGGCGTACAGCGGTGGAACATTAGATCCTAGTTGTAATTTTACAGGAATTGCGTACCTACTTTCATTATATAAATTATGTGTCGATCTTTTATATAAAATATGTGTCGATCTTTTATGATGATCAGTATTTTATGGTGTGATACATTGTGTATATATACGTTATTTATTTTTTTGGCGTGATACATTACATATTTTTTTATTTATCTAATATAAATCTATCTAATATTAAATAGGTATAATATTTAAAAAACTTTGACATGTTTCAATTTTAGTTTTTCTTAATTACATCAAAGGAGTTTCATAATATATGGCAATTTGCAATTGTATAAATGGCTATACTAGTGTTATTCTACAATATTTTTTATAAATAAAATGTCGTGTATACGTTTTAGGTAATAACTAAATAAATTAATTAATATAAATAATATGTTAACCTCAACATAGAATAAAAGTTCATAATTAGAACCTTTAGAAGCTATTTTACGTCAGTTCGCAATTACCAAAACAATGATGCATCTACCTAATGCGCAATCAGATACAGATGCACTATGGCCTAATTGTTATTTAAAAGTATAAGGGTTGTGAAAGTCTCTCGTCTTTATTTATGATTTTATTTATATACTAGTAATTACCTACTCATATCGGTTTGACGAATTAAAATAAAATTAAACTTAAAATAAGCCAAAAAAAAACCCCATCAAATACCTCACACAATTGGGTAAGATTTACATTATTAGGAGATATTTATCCGCACCTTAACGAAAAGTTCAAGTCTCCAAACTATAATTTGCGGTTATTACACCACCTCTATGAGAGGAGTGGACTACCAGGGGTAGATCGAGGAACCTTGAGATTATTGTGAGGTACCCACACCTAGGACGCACACCTAGGTCGGCACAATGTGCAGGTGCAGGAGCCATCAGCCGTCGACCCTGGGAGATATAAAAAACAAAAAGAAGGCGAATAAGAAGTGCTGTTAACGAATAAGTTTTGTTAGAATAAAGAAGCTCATCGGAGTACTTATTTCACGTTGGCCAATAGTGACATAAAACAATAACGTAGTCATATCACAGTATACCAACCAGTAGCTTTACTTTCGAGCTACAAGGCAATGAGGGAAGAGGGTGCGAGAAATGTGGGCAGAGGGGTCTGTCAAGACGAATGCGAACATTTGAATGCTGCGGAGTAAAATTGACGCAAAGCCGTATTCATATTTTTTCGTTATATCGATCGCCAATCGGAAATATTACTATATTCTTCAAAAGATTGTCACGGCTATTAGAAATATTTCAAAATAAACAAATCGTCATATGCACGGACATTAATATAGACTTCCTAGTTGACTCAGTAGCCAAATATAATTTGTGCAGTATTCTGAATATATATGGCTTAAAATCATATGTAGACACTGCAACAAGGATCACAGGGCACTCAGCCACATTAATAGATAACATATTCTCAAACCTATGTACTGACCTACTTTCTTCAAAAATCTTTTCTACTGGCCTCTCAGATCATGAAGGTATCTTCGTCTCAATTAATAACACCACAAAAAATCAGGTATATTATAAAAAGTCCCGATTGTTTTCTAAAGCAAACAAAGAAATATTTCTCAGCAAAATTATCAGTGACGACTGGGACGATATTTTTAATTCCGAAAACGAAAATGCTGATCTAATATTTACTCTTTTCTTCGAAAAATTTAAGTCTCATTTTGACAGCAGTTTTCCCGAGAAAGAAAGAAAAATAAAAAATCCTAACCTAAAGAAATCCTGGATATCTAAGGGAATTAAAGCTTCGGCTAAGAATCTGAGGTCCCTTCGTTTTATACGAAAGTTTAAATGCGATGATTTTGTTATGAAATTTATAAATAAATACGAGAAAATATATAGGCGAGTGGTTAGGAATGCCAAAAGAAATCTAATCCGAAATGAAATATTAAATTTGAAAAATAATTCAAAAGCATTATGGCAGCTTGTAAATGATAAAATGGGCAAAGGAAAAAAGTGCTACTCTAACATTACTCTTAACCGAAAGGGCCATACGGTCGAAGATCAAACAGAAGTAGCGAATATGTTCAACACTTTCTTTTCCCAAATCGGTCAAATATCACAATCAAACACCTCACAGAGCAATCTAACAGGTGGGCACAATATACCTTACAGCAGACATATTTTCTTCATGCAGCCGACTGATGTTGTTGAAATAACAAAAATAGTGAATTCCATGAAAAATAAAAAATCCTCAGGAATTGACGATATCGCAATAGACATGGTAAAATTGACACTTCCGTTTATAGTTGACAAATTAGCCTATATATTCAATATATCTCTCCGAGATGGAATTTTCCCAGATCAATTCAAAATTGCTAAAATTATTCCTATACATAAAAAAGGTCCAAAAACTGAAATAAACAACTACAGACCAATAGCGTTGCTACCTGTTTTTTCCAAAGTGCTTGAAAAAATAGTAAATTCAAGGTTGTTAAAATACATAGAAAACAAAAATATCCTAACAAAATCTCAGTTCGGTTTCAGAAGAAATAAAGGTACAATCGATGCACTGAACAACGTTCTGAGAAAAATGTACAATGACATGGACAAGAAACTTTATTCAAGTACCGTATTTTGCGATTTATCAAAAGCGTTCGATATGGTAGACCATCAAACACTGCTAACTAAACTCGACAGATATGGAATCCGAGGAAATAGCTTAAAATGGTTCAGCAGCTATCTCTCAAAAAGAAAACAAGTTGTACAATTAGACGACTGCACAGGTGGCGTATTGAAGAGAACCATTTCCGATGAGTGTGAAACGAAGAGCGGTGTTCCTCAGGGAAGCATCCTGGGACCGACCCTTTTCATTCTATATATTAATGATCTCCCATCTATAGTAGCTCACTCAAATGTAACTTTGTATGCAGATGACACCAGCATAAGCTTTGCAGATGCCAAAATAGAGAATGTAGTGAAAATGTTAAACCATGAATTGGCTCTGTTGAATACCTGGTTCGAGAAAAATAATCTGTCTCTAAACACATCCAAGACAGTATCCATTTTCCTATCTTGTAGAAAAAATAAGGTTATAAACAGTCAAAATTTAATTATCGGTGCAAACACAGTAGCCAATATTAAAAGCCATAAATTTCTGGGTTTAGTTTTAGATGAAAATTTAAGGTGGAATGCTCACGGAGAGGAATTAAGCGACAGACTATCCAGCGCCTGTTTCTTACTAAGGCAAATAAGGAAACTAATCAGTGTTAAACACACCAAAATAATATACTTTGCCTATTTCGAGTCAATTCTTCGTTACGGGATTCCCTTCTGGACACAGTGTACAGTAGTTTTAAGGCAACATATTTTCTCTCTCCAAAAACGAGCCATAAGAATATTGATAAACCTTAAACATAATGAATCATGTCGTGGTCACTTCAAAAATCTCAGTATTCTAACGCTACCATCACTATACATATTTGAATGCATAAAATTAATATTAAAAAACATAGGAAAAATGAAGACCCAAAAAGAAATTCACTCGCATTTCACCAGATGTAGGCACAATTTAGCATTACCCCGTCCATCTCTGGAATTATTCAAAAGGGATCCAAATTACGTTGGAATGGCGTGTTACAATAAACTGCCTGAGAATATTAAAAGTATATGTAGAAACGGAAATATCACCCAATTTAAATCGAAATTAAAAGGCTACCTTATTGCGAGAGAATTATATAATATTAACGAATTATAATTAGATTACTGACAATTTCCATCTCGATTTTTTTTTTATTTAACTTGACATTTGTACCATTTTATTGATTATTATATTATTACTATTATTTTTAATTTTCTCCCATAATCAATTATAATTCTTACTTACAGGACCATTTAATTTTAATATTATAATTTCATGACTATCTGTAGTTATAAATATCTAATATAACTCAATTATGTGGTGAGTCTCTAATGAAATATTTAGTATACATTTTAAAGTTATTTTAACATTAAGCGGCTATATAAAATGTCTAAACAACTATGTAAAGTTTTTTGAAGACAATAAATGCGATTTGATTTGATTTGATTTAGCATTACGGCCAGGTAAAGGATGGTGACATTTTCGTGCATTCGGACAGCTGCGTAGACCGAGTAGCGAAATATCTGGCGAGCAAATGCGAGCCCTTGCGACTCGTATCGTATTCGTTTGTATATTTGTATATTTATATGTATATACCTAAATTTATTATTATTACGCTTTATTATTTTGGAGACATATCTATCTCCTTAAATGTAACATAATAATATACAAAGTTAATACAGCAAGTTACGAAAACCACTCTACCTTCTTTTATACTAAGCCTACCTTAGTACAGACGAGGCCTAGTTAGGATGGCTTTGAATTTAAAAGATATATGTAATATATTATAAATAGGACAGAAAACGAATTTACCGCGTGAAATTTGTAGGACCCGTTGTTGTAGGAAATTGTTGTAGGAATTGTTGTAGGACCCGTTGTAGGAAATTTGTAGGGTCCTACAAATTTCACGCGGTAAATTCGTTTTCTGTCCTATTTATAATGTCAAACAACCGCGATAGTCTTCGATTTTATATATGTAATATTATAGATTAATAAAGAATTTTGAGTATGAATTTGAATTTGTTTTGATTTCAATTTTGTTCTAAGAGAAGCCACTGTCTGAGGTATACTGTGGTCATATCAACAAAAAGTTCAAAGAATTACTCTTTAACTATATTTAACTGTATGGTAAGTTCCAGTGCTCTTTGTACCATTCTAATTTATTATCAAAACTATAATTTCATTTTGTCTATAAGTTTTGTGTGTTATGTTAATTTCTGAATTCTAATTTCATTATTAGTATCGCGTTAGGATATATTTACTTACCTGTTTATTTTTTACTCTTCTATCGATTTTTTCATTTGCAAAACAGTGCGATATAAACACTCTTTATTCTTTACATTTGCTCACAGTGGTATACTTTGACTCAGCAATTTCTTATAGCCAACAGGCAATTTGGTTCTGATACATTTGTGGTGGTAGCAGCAAAGAGAACAGAGAAGGGGAGGGATGAGAACAAGAGTATTAGGGGGTTAGCTTTGATGGGATTAGTGATTTTTTGTTGATATTTCAAAAGTGTAAATTGGACACGCACTTCTAATAACAGAAGGAACCTGAATCCGAAAACTGCATGAACGACGAAAAAGTAAGTGAACAATAAAGAAATGTGTGTATGTATACTATTGTATTATCGCCACTTGACCGGAGAGGGTTCATTTTCGAAAATCTATGTATATTCTCTTAATCAGGATTTTTTACAGGATTTTTTACACAGAATTGTACAACTACTGTAATTTGTGTCCTGCATTTTGTCACTACTGATGCTACTGGATTCTGTTATTTGAAATCGAAAACTATCGAGGTTGATTGACATTATAAATAAAACAAAAATGGGGTTACCGCGTGGGAGGTACACAATTCCTGTGGTAAATCCGTTTTTGTCTTATTTATAGTTTTGTAATTTGCCTATTACTTTCCTGTCAAGGAACGTATTGTGGACGCACTTCTGTGTTAGTGTTTGTGTGTATTCTCCGACGATAGCGCCGAAACGCTTCATCCGATTGAGCTGAAATTAGGCATGCAGGCATCATTTGGTTATGACATGAGCTGAAAATATTGTGGTTGAAATCCATCCACCCAGGGTTGACGTCCGACGAGGGATCTCCTCAACGGTAAACAGAAGAGACCCAAAATTGTGTATACGCATTCATATATGAAAGTAACTTCCAAGTTTCTCCATGACATCGCTGATGTACCCTGGGTTGGTTACCGACGAGGGATCTCCTGGGTTGGCTCCAACGATCAACAGCAGAGACTCACAATTTTGTATACGTATTCAATTATGATAGCCCCTTCCAAGTTTCACTGTGACATGGCTGATGTACCCTGGGTTGGCTCCCGATGAGGGGACTCCTCAACAGAGACCCAAAATTTTGTGTACGCATTCAATTATGATAGCAACTTTCAAGTTTAACCATGACAAGGCTAATGTACCCTGGGTTGGCTCCCGACGAGAGATCTCTCAACGGTCAGCAGCAGACACAAAATTCGAAAAGTCGAAAAAGTCGGAAAAGTCGAAAAAGTAGAAGTCCATTTCGATTTCGATTTTCGAGTGTTAAAGGGTGGCGCTAAGTAGGGGGTTATGGTAGGATTTATGATATTAATATTAAGATTAATTTAGTTCCTGGCTACTTGACAGGAAAGTCTTGGGGTGACACAACCGATTTTTTTTTTAATAATGAAGGCGATACCTTTTCAGTTTCTGCATGACATCATAAAGCTAATTGCCAAAATACTTCCTCTAAAACTTTGTTATTACGGGAAACTTAATAAGATAAAAAGCGAATTTACATTAGTGTATTGACTTTTTTATAATCAACCATGAATCTTTATTCATAGTGAAAATGCCAAAATTCAATATGTATATTATATATTATATAATTTTGTGTATAAATAATATTAATGAGTGATAACATGATTTATAAAGCAAGGTTTAATAATAATTATGATAAGTGAACGTGTTTCCTCAATAATCTGTTATCTAAAGTCGACGTGGCTTTTTTAATTTGTTTTTAAAATCAGAGTATATTTTTTATTTTTATTAGATATATGTCTAATAGTATCAGATAAATTAATATTTACACAGATGGTGAAAGAAAAAAGAAGGCACTGGTGTTAAGGTATACTTGCATTCCCTTATAATAAAGATAATATTAATAATAGTAATAAAACTGTTTATTTTTGATAAAACAAGGCGAGCTTATTGCTACCTATCAGCTAACTTATAACTTAACTTTATATTACAAGATTTGCGTTGGCTACACAAAATAAAAATTCAAATCATATAATAAACAATGAACTAAAAACAAAATTATAATAACAAAATAAAAAAATCGCAAAATCAAAATCAAAATATTTTATTCATTGTAAATATGTCGTACGCATACTGAAGGTCTAAACATAATAATAGTACATTGTGTTGCATATTAATATTATTTTTACCACATACGTGTAAGCCACAATCAACCTTAACCCAACCACAATAACCTAACTAATTTATAATAACAAAACTCTTTTTCGTATATGTGTAATAAGTTGCGAGCTTATTGCTTAAGAGCCCGTTCACATATTTTTTCCAGAAAGGCAAGAAAAGTGGATTTTTGGCGTTCTAATTCCAAGAAATAAAGAGATTTCTACAAACTTTAATTACTGAATTACCTGGACCATTTCTTGATGTTGACCATAGCGGCCTTTAATTTTAGATATAACGAATATTATTTACTTATTCAGCCCATTTTCCGAAAGTCGTTATTCGTAAAACGCTCGGAAGGCAAACTTTGAGCTCCTTAATACAGTAATATCACTACAACGAAAACAGTATACTATTTTTTTTTATGTCCGTCATGTATTCTTGATGTACACTACGGCTTTATTTTTTCGTTTTTTGACCACATATCCAAGGTATACATTACTTACAATTACACAAAATAAAAAAAAAATCTTCCTGTATCATTCTAATTTTCTCAGAAATAAAATAAGATTCTTATATAATACTTATACTATATTAAAGTTCACTCTTTTAGCAATACGACATAATATAAATTATTGTCATTAGAAAGGAGAAAACACTCCAAAAAACAATTAGAAATTGTGTATATATTTGCTTGCGCAAGAGAAGAGCGCTCAGTGCCGCGGTTTTTCTCCCAGGGTTGAATAGTTATTTATTTATTTATTTATTTATTTATCCTATCTTTTATAGTTACATCCAAAAAAAATGCGTTCATTTTTTCAACTCATTTTAAAAGAATACCTACGCTATTTTGTAATAAGGCTCTTAAAGGCAATATTCTAAAGATAACCTATACTAATTTGCGAATATTGTTTGCGGATATTTTACTAATTTAACCTTTATAAATAGTTTGAAAAATATAAAAAAGTTCAGTACTCTTTGTGGGCACCGAATATGCCACACTAAAATACACTAACACCTATAAGTACGCAAATATTTTAAAAGGTAGAAAATGGAGAGGGGAAAAAAAGAGAATTTATGTGGAATTTATGTCCAAATATCCTCCGAGTCAGTTTTTACATTGGCCGGCGTGGTTCTCACATTTTTCGGGGTAATCATTTCGAAGGCGAGCTCCATGCACGATGAAACAGAATGAGAAGGTGAGTCCGGGTCATAACATCTAAAGCGCAGAGCTTCTAAAATCGAAACGCACGCATTTTAGATACTCTGGCCCGTAAACCGCGATAATATCGGATGAGGTGCAGAACATCTAAATTAGATGCTCTGGCCTTTAGATGTACTGAGCCGCCTTCGAAATGAAATAAATACATCGATTTCATTTAACAGGTCAGAACATCTAAAAAATCACGACTGTGACATAGCTCCTGCTACTTTTTACGGTTAAATGATATTTGATAAATAGCAGTCATAGATGGATGTTGTGTTACCAGGCGTATCGGAAAGTTTTCCGATATCTTATCTGGTGTTAGGTTTCCGAAACTATGAAAACTATCGCAGAGTAGGCTCCTACATCGAAGGAAGGACCATACGTTAATTATAATTTAGTTTTTTAACGTCTCTCACCTTGAAAATTCAAGTATATTCGGTTGCAGGACAATAATTAATATTATATTTATATTTACGTATTATCTCAAAACAGAGGAAACCTGGCAACAATTGACGTTCCCTAAAGCGCTATTTTTCGGTAGCAGACAGACCGTTATAATTCACAGGTTGCTACATTTTAGATGTTCTGACCCTAGTTGCTACTTTAGATGTTCTGCCCGTTTTTACTGAAATGTAATTTATTATAACGGAGGGGCAGAACATCTAAAGCTCAGTGCGTCTAAAATTGCAAAGCACTGCATTTACTTCATTTTAGATGCTATGACCCGAAAACACGAAAATATCGTGTGAGGCTCAGATCGTATAATTTTAGATGTTCTGAGCTTTAGATGCTCTGACCCGGTCCGGAGAAGGTCACTGCTGTGACCAGGAATAGAGAGCAGTAGGTTATCTCCAGACCTAAGAGGGCGTCCATTAGCCGATAGGGCAGTAAATTTGCCGTTGAGATGATTGGAAGCGACACCCTCCAAGATCCTGAAATGCAGACAGAAAACTCCCATGTCTCTTTTCTCCCTTGTCGACGGGCAGCGAAGCTTCTCTGTGAACTCCGTGATGTGGTCAAATTTGAGTCCATGTATATATTCAGATTGATTGATCCAACGAAACATCAAGCGAAGCATGCTGAATATAAGGCTAAAGGACAGGTGGATGACCTCAAAAATAAGGAAAATAACAAAGGTTAGCGATGTTTTGAACAAAGTTGGAAAACTAAAATGGAACTGGACTGGTAACATCATGACAACCAATAAAGAAAAATAGACGAAGGACGAAATTGAATGGTATCCTAGAAATAGGAAAAGACAAAAAGGACGTCAAATTAAAAGATGGGAAGATGACTTACCGAAAGGATAGAGAAGGTTGGCTTGGGAGAGAGATGAATGAAGAAAATGGGGGAGGCCTATGTCGAAGGACAACCTGATCAAAAAACTGGCTGCTGAAGAATATGATACCTTATTTAAAAATTAGATTAAAAATTAATAAAATATATTGTTTTATCACATAAAGCATAACTATACAATACGGTCAGCGAATAAGGGCTTTATTATTATATTATTATTATATATTCAGATTCCATGTATATATATAATATATATGTTTGTAGACGCTCAATCTTGGTGGCTAACTCCTCTGCCAGGTTGAAAAATGCGGCATATCAAGGATATGTCTCCCATCCAGAAGGGGGAGGAGAACAGACTGGGGATGAGATCATCATCATCATAGATATTATATCCCAGTTTTTTCCACTATATTTTACACAGGCATACACTACCGATATAATGGTTTTATTGTCGTGAATTCCACAGTCTACGATAACATTTCAAGAAGTGCAATAAAACCGCAAAAGCCCAGTTCTAATCCGCAGTCGTAAAGAAATTTGCGACAGTCCATACCCCTGGGCCGCCTTCGCTGAACGCCGGTCGACAGCAGGGGTGGTTCGGCGGCTACAAACATTACTGTTAAGCAATTACCGAAGCCTTTTTACCGGGTGACACAACGAAGTAACTGTAAAACGAAAAGACCGTAGTTGTTGTCGCCCAAGGAGAATGTCTTTCGCCAAACCGTTATTTCGCGGGGCTTACGTAACGCAGGACTTGCGCTGATGCAGCGTTGCCAACCGTGAGTTTAATTGGCATCTTTCATCGTAGTCTTCATTTTGAATAAAGGTACTGCATTTTAGATTCCTCAATCAGTGGTGTACATTGATTCTCTCCCCCCCCCCCCCCCCCCCACCGTTCAGAAATGAGATGAAACGGCGCCCCCTCCCCCACCTTTTCATTATCAGGGAAATATTAAGATTTCTTACTCAAGAATACCCCGAAAGCTATATAAATGAAATGAAAATGGAACCTCCCTAAATTGCCCTACAAAAGAATTTTACGTACGATGGTGGACATATTGCTAGTTAAAAAATATGTTCCAGTCGACTGACAACTTGATTTAATAAGAAGTGGCAGCAACATTGTCTATAGTCATAATAAACACTACAGTACAAGATATGATACATTTTAAATGAAATTTTTGATTTTAAGGAATATCATGCATTTTATACAAAACTAAGGTTTTTTAAGAATTACATATATACCTAAATATAATAATATGTAAATAAGTAAGCTGTCAAAATAAGGCGAGGAAAGAGAAGGGTTAAGAGAAAGTTTAGAATTTGTAATTTATCTTTTTCAATGATTGATTAAAGGTGGAAAGTAAGCTAGCTCCCTTAATAGCTGGTGCAAGCTGTATGTACGGAGATAAAGTAGGACAAAAATTGGTTTTGTGATTTGGATTCCGTAGAGTATTATTATGACTTCTATGAAGTGGAACACCATTACTCCCTAGCCCGGTAAAAGCCTAGCTGAGGTAGATGCCTTAATAAGGAAAATGTAATATTTAGGCCAACATAATTTGCTTGAATTCGCTTCAGTACCTACAAACTACATTTTTTTATGCTGATGACATAAAGGTATAAAGTACAGCAAAGGATGCATTGGTATTCATCAGGACTTCGATCGTCTTGGGGAATATTGCCGCCACAATATATTTATTTATTTCAAACATACTTATAAAACACATAAAAATGGTCATACTAAGTAATGGTGTGAAGAAACAACGGCCCACATTCACATGACCATGCTCAGCGCATACCCAACTAGGCCAAATATAGCCCGTATCTGGGCATACGAATTATTTTCTGACTTAGGTCGAGAAGCCTAACTGACGTAGGTACTCATATAGTTAAATATACACATACACACATACATATACATACATACACAAATATATAAATATAACGATCTAGATATATTATAGTATTATGCTTTTGCATTATATTACAATATATTACATTTTGTTTAATATATTATATCATATTATATAGTATAATAGTAAAGTTATGCAGAAATATTATTTTTTTAAAGATATGACTTGCAGAAGTTCGTTCTCTGTCCTTGAACGACCTATGTCGTCAAGAAGCTATTTTTAATAATTTTTTTTAATAAAATGGTATTTTCTATTTCCTTTATTTTGTCATCAAGATGGTTGAATATTTTCGGTGCTATATAGTTGAATTGTCTTTGGGCAAATGATCGGAGAACGGCATAATTCAGACCTTCAGATGCTCTTGTAGTTCGGTGTTGCTGGCTTCGTGGTCGTTTATCTGAGGTTCGATGGAAAAACATGAGTGACTGTTTCACAAACAGCTGGCGTATATCTAACACCTTACTTTCTCTGATAATAAGCTGGACTTCAACGTCCAATGTACCAACATCTCCTTCGCGAGCAATGTTCGTAGGATCAATGCAGCCTACTTGTTAGGCGCTTAACGACATACCATTCCACAATGCGATTAGATTTATATCCGTCAAACTTAGATGTATATTCATCTATGAGGCGCTATTTTAGTGTCACTAAATTTATATATAGTATATCGAGCCCACATTTTATCATGCACAGTGACCCTAGTAGCAAAAATAGAGCTGTTTGTAGTAAGGTGATTAAATTACTATGAAGATCTGGGCCCTAAATATACGAGGATGGGCTAGAGTATTTTAATTTAGATCCTCTACATGTATGGGTCGTTGCAGACATGGCCCTCGCACACTAGGTCAATGGACTCGATGCGGTCAATGCGGATGTATTAGAAGGACCTTGTGTGTTTAATTTGCCCGGACCTTGTGTGTTTGATTCGTAAAACTGCAAATTCAATAAAATAAAAATATTAAATATGAGCAAATAGCAATTCATGAGGAGAATACTCTCCACTTTCAAGTTCACCCATAGTATAGGTTAAAATTTGTACAAACAAATTGTAATTGGCAAACCCAAAATATTATATATCTTTTTATTTATATGAAATTGTTTGAGTTGTGTTTAAACTTCTATTATTTGCCTCGTAGTAAATGTATTTGTAGTTCGATAAAATCTAATCGATGGAAACTTTAATGGTTCACATATTCCAACTCAACAACTACGACGAAAGTCTGAATCACTATGCCATAGTATCATTGGAAAATCGGCATATCACATCGGACTTGATGTTCCTACATGACATAGTGATAAATTTGACAACCCGTATCTTTTTGAAAACATTTAATTTCTTATTAAAATCATATTTCTCTTAATTGACAACCAGGTAGAATATGAAAAATTGCTTTAATTATTACTTCGATAAAATAAGGGGATTTTTAGAAATAAATAAATAAATTTAAAAAAAAACACTCGAGTTAATTGATTAGACATATTATACTTTTAAAATTATTTACATATTAAAATTGAATATTTAAAATCAGGTAAATTTGATTGGTTGGCAAAACTACCCAGCCGTTTATCAAGGGACAAGGACGAGATTGTAAAAGAATTTATGTAAGCAACAGGACGAGCAGTTTTTTGGCAACAACGGTACCTTTTTGGCGAAGGTCGTTAAAAACATAACGGTCGGTCAATTTTCGAAATTTTCTGTCCCTATTTTTAGGGCCGTGACGTAACGCGAAGGTCTTGGAAGGTAAATGGAAGAAGAAAGATAAAAAAGATGGAAGATTTTTCAGGGTTATTTGATCGTTAACCACTTTCATTAATACACGTGTAATAATGGTGACTTTTACAGTCCCATTTTGCACCCCGTAAGTATTTTTAACATTCGGCGTATGCGTCTTTAGTCAACTCCTACGTACACACGTAAACGCACTCAAATCTAATGAAATTGTTGTATTCAACGTTACATTGCCTACCGACATATTATGCTTATCCTCAAGAAATAATAGTACGTTATATTTTAATACAGCACATACTGTAAAGCCACGTCGCTTTACAATATGTAGATTTATAAAAAATATATATTTTTGTAAAATTTTGCAATAAGATGTACCTATTTTGTAGTATTATTACTATTTTTTTTTATTTTTTATTATTTATTTATTTAGGTAAGTAACAGCATGAACTTATAATTAGGTAAATAATTCTTTAAAAAAACATGTTCTTATGCCGATTATAGCTTACGCCGTTCGAAATTATTTGAAAATATTTTACAAACTAAATTATGAAACAAAAAATACAATACATCCGTAAATATTTATTAGTTGACAGGAAACGGATCTATACCGCGCGGAAATAAACGACAGTCCTCCGGATGCATTTGTAGATGGCCAATGTAACTTTTCCAAAAAATGTCACTTTGCCGGGAGAACTCATCGTCCAAGTCCACGCGGCAAGGACTCATCCCCATCAACCAAAAAATGTCAAATGACCGCAAAAGTTGTAGAGTTAACCGCAAACATATAAATCATACTTATACAAAATATATTTAAAATAAGTAAATGGGAATACATATATACGTTATATTATATTTATACATACATAATACAAATCAATAATTACTGGCAGTTGTCGCTGCAGCTTCAAGTGCGGTTCGTACTGCCGATTTGAAGCTAATTTTGTTTGTACTATAAATGTCAAGCCCTGTGAAATTATCGTTATACGTAGGTACGTGGCAATCGGTTAAGAATTGAATTGCACGTGTAGTTAGAATGTCGCCTCGGGGGCTCGAATAACTGTGTGGATCGGGTTTTACGTTGCGGCACCTTCAGAGCGATGCTCGAAACTAAGTTTGGGCTATCCAGCGTCCCATTGACGATGTCATGTAGCACAGTCATATCCGCAGCAGTTCGCCGATCCTCAAGCGACAGCATATTAAAATATATTGTATTATTGATACTCCCATATATAATTACATATATTATTAACAATTCACATATTTAAATTTATTTTATATAATGTTATCTTCTAAATATAATTATGTTATATTATACAAAATCATGCAGATATATATTACTTCTTTATTTATAGTTTTAATTTTTAGTTAGAATCACTATTTTGTTTATAGATATAAAACCTATGAAATTAAATCAAATGCTTATTTCGCGCAATAAGAAAAATATCGTATAAAATAGGGCACAGCTAGATACAACTGTCTAGGTCTAGTTCTGTTAGTGATTTCGCCTCACATTGGATAAACTTGCAACGTTATGGGTAGATGTATATTTTACCTTATTAATATTTGTGTATAACTATTATGTATCAATCTGTAACTATTTTCAACAAACTGCATGCCCAGTTAACAAAATAGAATAAAACAAAATGAAATTTTGTAATATTTTTTTTTGAGTTCCACTAAAGAGAACCGTCAAAAAAATAAGGACACTTTTTGGTACCTCTAGGTAACTAAAGAGATACTATCTATTTTTCCGTCCGTTGAACACGTAAAACTGTGAATTGGTTGTGTCACCCCAAGACCTTCACGGCAAGTAGCCAAGGACTGATTTCATCTGAATATTAATTTTATATTAAAATCGATGAGCGCCCTCTTTCGGCCGGTTGATGAACCCGTTTGGGTTTCATTACACAACCATCTAAAGCGGCGCGGTTCATCTCTCGGCTAGCTTCGGGCAATTTAATGCTAAAGTTTGATTAAATGTATGGCGGAATTTAAACATTATTAGTACAGTTTTTTGTGAGATATTCCCAGTAAAATTTTACAATGTAATTTCGGCCCAACAAGGTATCTGTTTAACAAATTTCAAATACCTAAGTGCAACATTTCGAGGATGATATATGACTAGTGAGCCCGCTGGTGTACCGAGTTCAACCACAATCTTTTCAATTCTTGCTATGACCAAATAATGCATGCATACCAAATTTCAGCTTAATCGGATAGAGCGGTTGGGCGCCACCGTGAAAAAATATATACAGATAGACAGGCAGACAAACAGACATACACACAGAAAAACTTAAGTCTGGAAATGGTCTTACTCGTCTCGAGGTGGGCTCAAAATTGATATTTCCATCCATCTCGAAAAAAATTTTTTGCGTGTTCTTAATACTTTCCCTCCTGGTCGGTTGGTGGGCCGGAAAAGTAAAATATTTTAGTAAGGAAAAGAACAGAAAAATAGATAGGGTAACAAAAAAAATGTTTTGGTTTTCTTAGATTTATACGTATATGAATATAAATGAACCATTAAAATAAGCTGTATGAACATCACGTATCATTTAAATAGTCGGTAATCTTGAACAAATTTAGTCTTTAAAACGACGATTAAATGATTTTACTGGGAATTCTAAAATCTCCTGAGGAATTCAGTTATAGAAATGTATTCATTGTCTGGTCATTTTCAGTTAGATATTGGAAACCGAAATTTTAGTTCAAAGTATTTCTGTTATTGTTGAAATAATAGTATAATAAAACTTAGGTGCACAAATTATTAACATATTTTTAAACATATATGTTAAGTATATTTTAACATTCAACTAACTACCAAAAATTATTTGACTTTGACAATGATAATACTTTTTAGACAAGGTATTTTTATATTAAATCCTATATTACTTAACATATATTAAATATTAATGACTGTTTCTTTCTTTTCTCACAAATAACCGAATCGAATTTTATATTATATTTATGGCCGATTAAATAATGGAATTGCATTTTATTTATTATATTATCGTTTATAATTTTTTTTATTATTATATTTTTTTATTTTATTCTGAAGACCACAATTTAGGGCAATTTTAGTGTCATTAGCTTTTTACTAAAACTTGTACATTTGTAAGCAACCAAGCAATCAAGCAAACTTAATCGTAATATTGGAGTCCTGTCCACCCTAGAACGGGCTAGTCCCAGTTGGGTGACAGAAACAAATAAGCAAAAGGTTAAGGTTTTGCCATTCGGTTCCTGTTATTTTTGTAAGCTAATCAATGTTTTATAGTAATTAATTCTTAAATAAATAAATTCTTAAATCAATAAATTCCTAAATAAATAAATAAATATTTTTATTATGGTGGATAATACCTTTATTGACTAGATGCAGATTTTTACGGATATTCATTTTATGTATTGGCAAAATAATCTGGCAAGCAACTATTTCTTTTCTTGAAAAGTTGTAACTGTGTCAAAACTCTTTTTTTTGCAACATTATGATAGTTTCTACATCAGCGGCCTACGTCATTACAGATTGCTGTAAGATATAATGCTATGAAATTAGTTGATGTAAACTAATCGGGCCGTTGCTGGATTTTCTGTTAAAATAGCTGAAGAGTTAAGATTATTAGTTAAATTATCAAATTGCCTAAACAATCTAATCTAATTATATAAGTATCTACATCAGAACCCCGTTGTTATTTAGAATCTTTATTCCTTTTGTTTTACTTTACCGTGACCTACGAGGAGAGTAATTTCAAGGTGCTAAAAAAACGTGACGGAGACGAATATATACATTTTGCCCCCCCCCCCCCCCCCGAGTAGATTAAGAGTAGACCAAAGTCTGTCTGTGCGGCTGTGTGGCTGTCTGTCTGTCTGTCTGTCTGACTATCTGTGTGTGTGGGTGCGTATTCCTCCACGATAGCGCCAGAACGCTTCAACTGATTGAGAATCATTTGGTTATGGCAAGAGTTAAAAATGTGGTTGAAATCCGTCCACCAGAGGGCGCGCCGGTCATACTTCAATCTCGAAATATTAGACTTAGAAACTTAAAATTTACTACACAGTTGTCTTGTTGGACCGAAATGACGTTGTGAAATTTTGGTTAGAACATCTCGCATACAAGCGGCATAAATAATATTTAAAAACGGTCATATTTGAGAAAAATACAAAATTTTTGGAAAATACCATTTTAATACCACGGAAAATACAATTAATCTACTATGAATCGGCGCTCGGCGGAAGGTTGGCTTGGCGCGGTAGGGGGGATTGGCAGGGGAGCTTGTCTACTTGCCGGTAAAGTTTGGGGGCGACACAATCGATTTTTTTACAATTTTTTGGGTGGATAGTTAGATTCCATGTGGACAACACATTTCAAACACGTGGAGAAAACAAAACAGGCAGTGCCGCAACCGAAGACGTTTATTTTTTATCTAAAAAAAATGAACAACACCCCGAAAGCAACGGTTCCTCGCTGTTCCCTTGTAATTTACGAGGGTAACGGGGGCTTTCTCGAGGCACAGACCTAATAATAAAACTTTCTTCCGAAACGGGACTGTGCGGGATAAGAAAGTGCATTGTGTCGAGACCACTGCGGAGCAAATCGTCGCAGTAGCAGTAATCCTTTGTGAGCGTTTTATGGCCCGGGAAGATCTCGTTAGGCTTCCAAACCTTTCTTGAATAGGCTAAAATATTACCCTCGTAAATTAAAATATAAGTGTAGAAAAAGTAAACGGTGAAAATTGTCACTCGACTGGCCGTTTGCTATTGATACGAAATAGACCTAGGTGACTGTCGAGCGATTTTAATTTCGGGAGATTTTCGATTTTGGTTCACATAAACTCATGAGAACACTGGTGGTTTCACACGAGTCAAGTGAGTTCATACCATAGAAATAATTTCTTGAATAGAGAAAATAATCATCAAAATGATCTCAAACCACTAAATTACCCCGAATAGATTTATGTCGTCGATTATCTAGAATTCTATAATAAATATTTAAACCTTAATATAATGCTTTAGAAACTTTATCAAACTACTGCGCTCGCGTGTTAATCAAACTATAGCTAGATGTCAAAGCGGAAACTATAATAATTGCAATCGTAATGGTCAATCGTTAGCAGGTGTGGCTATCCAATCAAAGGCTATCCTCTAAAAACTCACAAATTTAAGGAACTCTATACAGTAACATGCATTAAACAGAGAGTTATCCTGATCTATTATAATTATCCTGAACAAAACGTTATCTGAGGTCTAGGTGAAAAAACTAAATGAAATTCAGAAAAAGGCAGAAACAGTAGATTGACGACAAGTAGATCAAGAGAGATGATAACAGAAAACTTCTTTGCAGATATGGTAAAAAAGGGTGATGTACTACAAAGGTTATCTTAGCCAATGGGCCCGATTGCGTTTCTTCAATAGGATCTTAGTTCAACCGAACGAGACCGAGCAATACGTTACAACGGAATATGAAATGAGCTATCGTCGATTTTCCCGCACCCAAACTACGACGCCGGAAGAAGTTTTATCACATTTCGTGCGGTGTGAGATTTATCTTCGTTGGGTAGTTTTAATGCGGAAAAGTGACAACCGTTCATTGCACATTCTGCTCTGACGTACTGCTTAGTCCCGTTCACATGCACTATTTTCCGATTTTAGTTTAAGAGAAACGCAATCGAGCCCATTATCACAATTAAGTTTAAATTTAACTTTATTCCTATAAAATATTAAAAAAACACAGGAATTTCCTAGTTATTATTATGCAGTATAGCTGCTATATTGATATTTAAAGATTAACAATTAAATATATAACTTTTAAATTTAAATATACAGAGGATTACGCAGTAAGAAAGTAGAATAGACTGACATGATAATAAGAAATAAGACAGAAAATTCGGAATGTAATACAGCAGTTTAATGAGTATTAATAGCAGTTTTAAATAGCCTGTGAGATTCAATGGAAGTAAAATTTTCAGGAAGGTTGTTGAAAAAATTGTTGGTTGAAAAAATTGGAAGGTTGTTGAAAGTATTTACTCATCGATTTAGCAACAGTGATTGATTATTCATGCTTTTGGTATTCTATATTGTGTTTGAGTTTTGTGATAAATTTGAATAAAAATGTAAATAATTTAAATATGTGGGTGACACGAGTTCAGTTTTAATATAATCTACAGTTTTTTATTAGATGTATTATTAACTCGCATGTTTAATCATAATCTATACTAATATTATAAAGAGGTAAAAATTGTGAGGTTGTAGGAAGTAATCTCTGGATCTAATGAACCGATTTTTAAAATTCTTTAACCAATAGAAAGCTACGTTATTTGTGAGTGTCATAGGCTATATATTAATCTGAAAAATGATAATACTTTTTCGTGGTAGTCGGATTTCCAAAGTAAGTCCGAAAAAACGGTCGAACGAAAACGTTTCTAACTAACGCTGCCTTAACGATGAGAGATATATGATTAAGTTCTAGAGAAAAGTTGTAGAGCTTGATAATGCCTACAAAAAAGTCAGCGACAGCATATGTCTAACTTTTATATTTAAGTCACAAAAAGTAGTTTTTCAAATTAAAAAAATAATTTAAATCATTAGGTCATGTTTGTTGGTCATATTATCTACAATTATGAATTATTATCGAAATAAGTAAATTTATCGTCTTATCTTAAAACAAATCTTAAAACAAAAGATTTTTTTTCTTTTCCACAAATGGTTAAAGAGATAAGACACTCACAAATGGTTAAAGAGATAAGACACTTACAAATAACGGTAATATAGTCAAAATGGCATGTAAATACATACATACATATGCAGTAAAAATATAACCCTTCTTTTGGCAGTCAGGAAATAAATCATAGCACTCAGTACTAACCAAACCATACTCATAATTTCATCACAAGTAAAAAGTTTTACCGCCCAACGAAGTGGGCACGGGTCAGCTAGTAAGTAATAAATATAGTAGGTTTTGGAAACTAAGCAATTTATGCTGTAAAATAATTTTTCCCTACTATAGGAGTTTTTGGTAATAAACAATGATTAATTGATTGATTGAAAGGAATTTTACAGTTTATGGACGTAATGATTGGGCATAAATGATGATGATTCTGGCACCATACAGTGGTCTGAGCTGTGTTTAATGACGACATTTTTATTCTGTGAAATTAGCATAGATACTATAGCACAAACAAGTTATATAAAGTCAAAATTTCATGATTCTTAAAATGCTGACTTCACGAGTCTAGAGGCCGTATGCCCAAAATAGCTCTAATGACCTTCTTTTGCAAAAGGAAGCTGAGTCCCACGCGAGTATACCATAGTCTACATCTGAGCTGAGATTCAATTAAATCATAGTATGCCATTACAGTTTATTCTTGGTCCGTAAAGCAGGTAATTTTTGATATTGCGTATCAAGCTGTTGACCGTTTGAGTATAATGTGGATCATTAAACTTGCCTTTTTAATGTGTTGTCGAGTATAATACAATCATCGATAGGAATAGTTCAAGTTCAAGTTGAACAACAGCCCTATCCGGGTGTAGGAATTAAATTTCCAATAACTATTAAAAAATTGCAAACAAAATTGCGTTTTAATGGTACACATAAATTTATAAACAGTTTCTTTAAAAAAATAAATTAATAAAATGAAAATAGGTTTTCAGAAATTTAGAAAGTTAGAAAGTTTCAAAAGTTTAAAAAAGTATACAAAGAGAGCATCCAGTGACAGATTCCACAATTATTATTAATAATGCGTAAATATATCTAATAAAGTCATAATGTGGATTCACTATCCCTTTTCTTTTACGTAATAAGATACTTTCATTACATTTTTTCTAACAAAACATTTAGTATAATTGTGAAAACTTTTAATTAAACTTAGATTGCATGATACGGGTTAGCATTAATTATAAAACGATGTTTATTAAGTATAAACAACTCATTAAGTATAACCAAAATTTTATAAAAAATATTTTTTTTAATTTTTATTAATAATGAACAACATAACTCAAATTATGAAATTATTAAATTATAACAATCAGAATTGATAGAAATTCGTTAAATTAAATAAATCCAATTATAATAACATCAACATTAAAAACAAAATTAAATGTTTTTTTAAAAACTACCACTGTTTTATAATCGTATTTATATATTGTATTATAATATAGAATAGAATCACTTTATTGTGCTATAAAAACATTAATGAATATTACACTGGTTTTATAAAAATAGACAATGTATGCACAAAAGGCGGACTTATCGCTGTAGCGATATCTTATAGTCAACCATTTGATATACCATAAAATGTTTATACCATTATAGCATTTATTATTGATTAAAATCGTATTGACGTATATAAGTATTTGCCATATTGTTGTATGAATACGATTAGGTATATAGGTACCTACATTGTAATATTCATGCAATTTTGTATATTGATTTGTATTATAGTGCTATTTATTATAATATATAATACAATACAATACAATACAATCAATTACTCTAGTAGATAGGTATTCCTACACTTGGATGCATCACAAAATTAAATGCTAAAAATTTAATTGTTTAAAACATAACTATCGTGATAGTTGTCATGGCTGTAATATTATATTCAATATTACCTACATACCAATAATCAAAATATACTAATGTGATTTAAGAGTCAGGGAGAATAATATATTAAAATATATAACTGTATTAAATCTTTATAAAGTACTTGTTACTTTTTGTTACTTGGTTAATTTTTGTTATGTAATAAGTTTTCTTCTTTTTTTGTTAATTTTTAATTTATCTTTTGGCACCTAAATTTTTACACTTCCACGAAGGTTGGCTGTAAGAGATTGTATTTTAGGCAATAAGTCCGCCTTTTGTATGTTTTTGGTTAATGTGCAATAAAGAATCTCTATCTATCTATCTATCTATTATTTAAAAAAAAATAATGTTTTTTTTAAGTAAATTAGGTTAATTGTTACAGAGTTTATAGTGCTTATTTTAATGATTTAATCTGACTTGCCTAGATACGGGACAGTTTAGTCCTGGTTAGGTGGGCACTAAGCATTTGCTGCATTTGCGTGTTCCATTTTCCCGAGCTACTTATAACATTGATAACAATGTGGCTAAATGTACAAAAAATAACTGAATAAAGTACTAATAAAGAAATAAAAAAAATATAATAATATTATTATGGACTATAAAACAGTAAATTTTAAAACAGTTTAAATAATTATGTATGCATATATCGCTCCAAATAATAAGGACAACCAACTATTTTCTCTCTATGACTGTCTCCGTCTTCTTTTGTATCTCTTTCCTTCTATGGCTACATGCATCCCAATATACCGAGTGCATGCATAGCTTGCCCGGAATCTCCGACTAATAATAATAAACGAAAGCGATAATACGGCTGTCTCATCCATGGAAAGTAAAATCTTTTCGACGGCCGCGTTCCGAGCGGTGCGGCCGAACAAACAGGATTAGGAACCCTTCAAAGTCCCGTTACCCAAACACATTTCATCTTCCCGGTGGCGGGCGAGCGGCAGGCCGGCACAATGATACACATACAATGGCGGTCGCCACAATGGGAGCTGGGAGCAGGTAGCGAGATCTCATCTCGATAGGCGTCCGAACGGGTGACTGTTTCATTCGTGCGAGATTGCGATCCTTCTTTTCAATTTACACACGTACTCGATCAAAAATCAAAAATAGAAGATAAAAAATAATAGCATTGATCAATAGAAGTTTTACGAGGTAAATTTTGGAAAAAATAAATCATTTTTCAATGCGCACATCGATTGGCGGATAATGGCTGTAGACTCGCACAAACTCCATTGACGTTGCAGCGACGCTGTCACCCTGGAAGTTCGGCAGCACCAGGTCCAG
This sequence comes from Micropterix aruncella, assembly GCA_944548615.1. Classification (NCBI taxonomy): domain Eukaryota; kingdom Metazoa; phylum Arthropoda; class Insecta; order Lepidoptera; family Micropterigidae; genus Micropterix; species Micropterix aruncella. The sequence goes on along the minus strand of OX155956.1, from coordinate 1,364,862 downwards.
ACAAATAAAGTTGTCAACTACAACGGGCGAACCCGTCACCTCAGAAAGTTTTAATGACTGGTCATATGCTACCCAGCGGGCTTACACTCACGCCCTTACTTCCAATTGCGATCGATTACTCCGGTCTCTTGACTGATTACGAGTTCGAGGTCGCTTGCGCGGTCCTCTCCCTTACGAAGCGGTGAAACGGCGTAAACCGAATCTATCGCGGACCACGGCATCCTTTGCCCGGCTGTTCACCCAGGATCGGGTAGCCGATGGTCGTTTCAAGAGCAGTCGCCGTAAGGTACGCAACCACCCGCGCTCTATAGGAAATAGTACTGCTTCCAGGCTCCCCCGACTGTTAGTCAGAGTGCACAATCGATTGGCTTACGCCGCACGGTGCGCAGACCGTCCAGGAGCGCCAGAAGGTTAACTCCTAGGGGAAACTAGCCCTAAGGCCAGAGTCCTGCCTGAGCTCGCACTTCATGCGTAGAGGCCGCCGGATGGGTGTTGACCCGTGAGTGTGACCAACCCTAAACAGAATAGGTCTTCGTGGCCAACTCAGCAAGGGCTCATTAGCTCCCAGGTCCAGACAACGATCGTTATAGCTAACAATTTTGTTTTGTTGCCTGAGATGGAATACTTAAAAAAATATAAAAACAATTATTATTGACATACGGAGAAGCCTAAAATAAATTAAAATCTCCAATGATATTTCAATCATTAGAAATAATTGTGTTTGATGCAATTTTGAAAGATCGGTTGTATCATCCCAGCACATTTCCAGGAAGAAGCCAAGGACTGGTTTCATCTGGTTATTAATTTAATAAATAAAATCGATGAGCGCCTTCTCTCAACCGTTGCAACCACCTTGGGCGACGCGGTTCTGTTCTCGACGAAGGGCAGGGTTGGGCCAAGCACTAACATAATAGGTTGCAACGGTTGAGAAAAGGCGCTCATCGGTTTTATTTTTTAAACTAATATAATAATAATTTCGCCATATTATGGCGTTGTTATTTGGTTAAAATATATGGCGAAATTTAAATATTAATAATATAGCTTGTATATGATATATTCCAATCAACATTCATATTCAACGGATTTTTTTCCCATTTCATTAAATATTATTATACATTTGTAAGGATATTTTGACTATTTTAGAGGTTTTTTAATACATTTTAAATTATTTGCTTATTACTGATAGTTTATATTTTTTAAGACTTTTTGTTTTGAATTTTATGTAGGCTGTTAGGGTATTTTTTAAGTACGATGATGTTAAAAGAAATTATAAAATATTAACAATAAAAATAAATTGTCTACTAGTTAAGTCTTGATAAATGTAAATGGAAAATGAATAAATTAATTTGAATTCAATTTCACAATGTGATTTTGATTTAACAAAGCACTGTATACCAAATATTTAGTCTCTAAGTCTAATATTCGAGTTTAAAATATGACTACAGCATCCCTTGGTGGACCGATTTAGACTACAACATTTTCAACTCTTGGCATGACTAAATGACGCCTGCATGGCCGCTACCGTGGAGAAATACACATAGACAGACTTCAATCTGGAAATGGTCTTAATCGTCTCAGAAGGGCTCTAAATAGATAATTCCGTCTTCATCAGGAAAAAAAAATTATATAAAAATTATTCCATAATGATCGAGTAAATCGCCAATCGCCATTCTAAACGTTTAGAAGTGTAGCTCTAAATATTTTAAGTAGATCTATAAAAATATAATTATGAAGTAACTCTAGACTACAAACGACTCAGCACAGCTATAGAAATCGACTGCAATTGTGTGAAATGCATGTACTTGTGGCAATTTTATTTTTATAAAGCTTTTGAATATTGTCAACTTCAGATGTCTTATTTGGAGAGGTAAGTAGTTAAAAAGCTTAAAACTAACTTATTTAAAAGATTTTTGGTTCCGCGTTACGCGAACTCTAAGAAGAGCAGTGTTTAGCCGGTAGCGAGTATCATGGGCGTGATGATCACCATTTAGTTCTCGATTTGCGGCGTTTGTTCTCGCATAGATTAGCCTACGAAGAGTTTGGCCTTAATGACCAAACTTCTGGTTTATGTAGGAAGATAATAGTATTGTACATTAAATGGAATGTCTTCCTAGGTAATTTTTCCACGTATGCCTTTCTGCTTCAGCAGGCGCGTATCATCGATCATTCAGCAAACGGGACACGTGCGCATGCGCTTCACATCTCTCATTGGCCATTTGGCCATTGTGGCGGAGGACAAAGACGCACCTTCAAAGGAGCAAATCGATTCTGCATAATGGACAGGTGGTCCCGCTGAGATGATGGAAGATCTCGACGCACAAAAGGGTTGCGCCGCTCGGTACAGCTATCCACATTGAAGCATTTGAGGCGCGAAAGGACTTAAGGATAGCAGTAAGGTAAAGTGACATTTCAAGTCGTCTATTTTATTAATTGAGAGATTTTTTTTTTTTAATTATTATGTAATATATTGAGATGCATGATGCCGATATCTTGGACTCAGAAAGTCACCAATGAGGAAGTTCTATTGCGTGTACTATGGCAGACCATCAAACAGCACATTATAATGAGAAAAAATGCGGGGAAGAGGAGACCAGGCCGTAGACGCAAATCTTGGTTGCGGAACATTCGAGAATGTACCGAGATTATGAGTGTCTCCTAATTGTTTTGCCTGGCCAAGGACGAAAAGAAGTATGCAGAGCTGATTGCCAACCTTCACTAGTTAGAAAGTACCCTAAGAAGAAGAAGAAATATATAAGATGGGGTAGAAGCCAACTATCCACCGCCTGAGTAGTTTTAATGACTGATATACCACCCGTGCTTAGGAATTGTTTACCCGTGCTTAGGAATTAAGAAAACAAACAAACGAGTTACAGGTAAAAACGATCAATGTCATTTTATTATGCAAATGAGATACTAATGCCATCTTGCGGCTTTTTCCTAAACGAACCGAAAGAAAGATCATAGCCGCCCTTAAATGAAGGGATGAAAATCGTGTGTCGGGAAAGAACAATCAGGTTTTACCGTCACCGCGTATACCTTGGTCTGGCCCAGAGGTGGGTTCCCTCGATAATCCTCCGGTTGACGCAGAGAAGCATATGTGATGGAAAACACCGATCAAGGCAAATAGCTTTTCCACATTTTCGGTCTTTTCTAAGGTATAATTAAAGTAAAATATTTTTTTTAGGCACTCAAGAATTCTAATTATTATTATGTTATTGTTTTCGCTTTTTTCTTAGGTGTAATTTAAGTGATATATTTTTCAGAAACTCAAATATATTGGGTTTACAGACCATGGCTAAAATATATTTTTTTTGAGACAGTAAATTTTAAAATTCTTTTTACCAAATTTTAATAAGTCGACACTAATCGTTTTCCCATTAACCTTTCAAATATCTTCTACCGTCTGACAGTCGCTCCGGTATACCTTATTAGCTAAACATAGGTACACAATAATATACGTCTAAATACAGAAACTAGAAGATATATTTATTTTATAATGTAGAACATAGAATTACCGGTAGCTTTGTTACATATCTGCTATTGCTAGTTCTATGCTACTGCAGGAGAAGAGGACTTCTCAAGAGAACAAATTTGGCCTATTTTGGTATTGTAGATGCAAGAGATAGATTAGTATGACGCATTTACGGGATGGTTGCACTCCCGTCTGGATAGATTAACAGCAACTTACCCAATTATTCCACCTATACTGAGAAAAAAAGCGTGAACTCCCTAATTTATGATCAGCTTGACTAAAATAATGGTCAAAAAAGGACACCGTTCCGACCAGACATGTCACCATGCACAACAATATATGAGACATAACGTGCCGACATGGGTGCCCGTTTCTGATTTTTATTTATTTATTTAAATAATTAATTTAACAATTCATTTACAATGCATAGGTCTCACTAAAAATAATATCATTAAAAAAATATATTATTAAAATTAAAATTGAACACGGCCGATATGAGCATTAGCAGGTATGTACTGCTGCTGCCCAACCCAGAACTTGTTCCAGGGCAGCGAGCTCTCTAGTTTTTAGTTCACATATATTCGGCGATTTGAAAAAAAAAATAAAAAAATAAAAAGGAGAAGAAATATATATATTACCGTCACCATTACAAATTATAACTAATAATCACTAAATAATCATCACAATAGGAAATATTTAAAATAAAACACAGAAAAAAAGAATCGTGTTAATAAAATAAAAATAAAATAAAATAAATTGTCAAATAATATCAAACAATAGTCACCAAAATTAATGATTAAATAATAGTAATAAAAAAAAGTCAGCGAAAATAATCATAAGAATTGTCAAGGATAGGATTTAATGATGGGAACTGTCTCGGTATATTAATTTGTGAATATTTCTCCGGGTGTCATGTTTTAGCCAGGAATCAATCTTGGCTTTAAAAGAAGAAGCAGACTCAGGCACATACATTTTTAAATCTTCGTCTAGCATATTAAAGATCCTGGGAGCTAAGTACACAAAATGCCTCTGCCCAAAAGTGATTGCCGCCTGCAGATTGTTTGCTGAGTTCTTATTGCGGACTCTAAATTAGTTTGATACTCACAGAGAGATATGTAAAACGACATTGCCGACTTTAGTCTGGCAGTATTTAACGGGCTGCATCTCAGCATAAACTGACTGCCTTTACATTCGACAATAATGCTGCATTACCTTGGTAGCATTATTATAACTTATTTGTACCGCCACTTTGGTGCAGTGAGATGCTTCCGGCCAATACTTTTAAATGCTATGATGCCACTCATTACCGCAATGTCATGTCACCTTAAAAACGGTGAAATCATTGTCTAGCACCATTGCGATAACTCAATTCTCCCATGAAATTTGTTAGGTTGCTGTATGTAGTACCAGTAAGTATTGTAATATTGTGCCACCGTACAATGATTCCACCATTACTAGTCCTTCCAGTGGCATTGACCTTCAAAGAACCAACATGCCAAATAAGATGAACATGTTGGAATATTTTCAACAACGATACTAAAATTACATAGTCTGCGTTTGATCGATCGACATTACACTTTAAATCGAGGCGCGACTAAACTAAACACATGCATATCGTCGTAACTAAGTAAGCTGACTGCCAACTGTCAGTTGGGTCTTATGACATGAAAACCAAACAGTTGTATTTTAATATATTGTTATATTTTATTATATATTATTACGTCATTCATTCTAAATCACTGGCAAGAAACTCATTAATTTCATTTTGCAGTCACGCCATCAATAATGGCGTTGCGGCGTGAGAATGTGTTGAGATCCAGTGCAATAGTATTACTGTCATATCATTGCTTAAAATTGTGTTATGTTTAATCGAAAAATTAATGGAAAACGTACGTGTCTTCCCGACGTAATCGAGGCGTAGGCTACAGGTTTAAGTACAATTCGCGTGGCTGCTAAGCGAAATAGATAGAGAGTGGCGTTCTCACAGTGACTAACTGAAAAGTCGGCGCACCTCTATCAACACTTATATAAACGAATATTTAGTCTGTTTTCACAGCAACCATGGTATATCAACAGGTGCTGTTGTGGCACTAGGACCACATATTGTTTTTACGGTCGGCTCAGCGCCTATCCAGTAGCTTCCTCGAATGAGTGGCTACCCCGGAAAGGACGCTGTATCCCAGGCTATTAGGCTGGTGGATAAGTTTCCCCTGAGGGTTAGGACCTTGGGTTCTGCTGCTGCGCACCGTGAGGCTTTAGTCGACTTCCAGCCGACAGTTCTGCGTATAGAATGTTGCACTGCGCGTCTTACCATAATGAATTTTCTTTTCTATCATTTGGTTAAAAGTCCACGATTTCATCCGATATAGCATCGATATTGATAGCGGTTTACTAATTTAAATTACATGAGTTTTACTTTTTTACATACTTTGAATGTTTCATTACTTAATTACTTAACACGTCGAGATGTCTCAGAGTTTCGTCACTTATGATTCAACGTTAACCTTGAGTTGGGTAATGAGCCTTTTAATTCCACGAGGTTCATCGCCCCGAGTTCTTAGCCAGGGTAAACCGCGTAATTGCAATGATAAAAAGAACGAAATTGAATCCGGAGTTGCCGAAACTGGCTTTGACTCTGCGGTAGAGGCAGAGAAATCGCGACTAGAATAAATTTAGTTTTATTTTTAAAAGATGTATTTGAATGTTACCGATAATTTACTGAATCGGTTTCCCTACTTTCATTTTTGAGAATATCAATTTACTAAAAGGGTTGAGATTTTCCTCTTGTGTCTGCCGAATTCAACCCGTATTGCAAATCTGATTTATTCCATATATTATGGTGATGCTTGCTGTTTGCTTAAGAAGCTCTTTACGAATTCCATTGCAAGAAGACCTCGGCAATATCCTACGAGGATGTTTCCGGATATTGTCATCCTATTGGCATGACACCAGGAATAAAACTCATTACCTCCAACTGAATCGCTAATTTCAATAACGAGCAAAGTACCAAATTTAGAATTTTACAGGAGACAAAAAAACTTTTTGTGAAAAAAAAAATATGATAGCTATTTATTGTAGTATGTTTGTTAATGGCCAGACAAATTGAAAATTTATTACGAAAACGGCCAAAATAGAATCACTTTGGTTGTTTTGAAAATAAATATATTCATTATTCATAGTTATAATAAAATAATAACATGTGAATTATATGAATATGTGATTCGAAAGTAAATAATTAGAATAACATAATAGAAATGAAAGTTTTATTAATAAAAAATACAACACTTTTTAATATAAATTTTCAGCCTGTTCTTCGGTAGTACTAATGGGCCATGTGATGATATCGTTCCAAAATCGTTCTTTATAGTCCCTCAGGAGTGTATTGCATTACTTTTTTGATGTCCTCATTTTTTTTCCTATTTATTGGGACTTTCCCATTAGCATACGCCTTCTCTGTTGGGAGCTCCGGAACTAAGTTTACTTTTGCTAGGTAAACCGAGTTACTAGACCGTTAATATATTCTGAGGTTATATAAATCGATTTTATCGTATTTTATGTCTGTATGATTGAAGCAGATACTTTGGATGTTTTTAAACGTGTAGTGTAGATACATAGATTAATAATAAGCAATAAAACATTTTTAGCCAAAAATGCTACTTTGGTCGTTATCGAAATTAACGATTCAACTGGTTATACCACGTACGGACATGTTGTATGGAGGTAGTTTATCGAACATTGAATAGCCAAAGATTAGCGCTAGTTTGGGTTTAAATGTAGTTTAGGAATTACAAATTCATATTTATTTCTGGCATGTAACTATGTTTGCTGGAGGGTGTATCACAAATTGTCAAGTTCGTTTTTGCGTAAATAAGAGACTGAGAAATACATAAATAAATAAATTTGTGGAGACCGGTCTAAATAGCTATCTCTATTGAGACCTTATAAAATACAACGACTATCTGGCGCATGCACCCACGTTAATAAGGCATGTGCTATCTGGAAATAAAAACAGAAGATATACACGCATTAATTGCGTTCTGGATGACACCATTTAATATAGGGTATCTATTAGGTAGTCTAATGCAATACTAAAATTTGGCAGCAAGGATTTTACTACGAAAAGCAACGTGTAGACGGCACTAGTAGTTCCAAAAATTGATTGATATTCTCTTATGTTTAATATGGTGGCGTTCGTGGGTATAACAGTATGGCGGCGCACTTTAGATTGCGCTCTGAATACGCCTATACGAATAATACGTCTATAATAACAAACGAATTTTCAAACCATTGCTCTTATTATTTTAATATAATTTACATAAAGGTGATTTTTTTTAGTTTGGTATACAGGTTTCAATCTTTACTAATATTATAAAGAAGTAAAGTTTGTGAGGTTGTAGGAAGTAATCTCTGGATCTACTGAACCGATTTTGAAAATTCTTTTACCAATAGAAAGCTTTTACCAATAGAAATAATTTAAATCGTTAGGTCAGGTTTATTGGTCATATTATCAACAATTATGAAATCATATCAAAATAATTAAATTTATCGTCTCAGGTGTTTAAAACAAAAGACTTTTCCCTTTTACTGCATATAATTTTACTTTTACTGCTTAAATGGTTAAAGAGATAAGACACTCACAAATAAGACACTCACAAGAAGACACTCACAAATAACGGTAATATAGTCAAATTGGCATGCAAATACTTACATACATATGCAGTAAAAATATAACCTTTCTTTTGGCAGTGAGGAAATAAATCATAGCACTCAGTACTATCCAAACCACACATAATTTCATCACAAGTAAAAAGTTTTACCGCCCAACGACGTGGGCACGGGTCAGCTAGTACCATATACAACCAATGACGACACGTTGATATAAGAAACATTTTAGCAGCCACTGCATTATTTCGATCGGTCTCTACGTGTCTGTCTCAGCGAATAAAAAAGGAGCGCGGGCGCAGATCCATACGGGCGTGTATGTATGTATAATTATTTGATATGTAATCGGCGAATTATAAATTCGCGTGGTTGGGCATAGCAGCACCGCCCCGCGGGTATAATAACATTATGCCTCGTCTAATATGATTCGTAAAGTCCCAGGTGATACAATTGGGGATCAACGCTCGGGAGGCCTTGGCTTGCAGCTCTAGCCCAATCGATTGTTGCCTCTTCCCCCCTCCCTTGACCCCTCTTCCATTCGACCAATCCTTAATCCAGGACCGGCTTTTGGCTCTAAACGATAAGGGATGTCCTTGCGATAATCTATCGATTAATTAAATGTAGAACTACATACAGCGAAATACATCGTGGACATACTTGTGTGTGCCGTTTGAATATTGAATAAACAAGCTACAAAAGTTTTAGTTATATGTTTGAAATTTTGTTTTTAATTCCCATAATTTATTTTGAATTTTATATCTAATGTAGGTACTTTGATTTTAAAAACACTTAATTTTTTTTTATCTAGCGTTTTTTTTTGTTATATTATGACAATTTATTGTTGATTCTTTTAATTATTGACTATATTTAAACTATTTTTATTTTTTAAAGTGATTCGGTAACAAAATTTTGTTTCGAGTTGGAAGTTTCCGTTGTTTATTTTCCTGTTAAATTTTATTTGTATTAGTAAAATAATTTTTATATCTCCATAATTCAACTTTTTGATACCTAACCTAATTGATTTTTGTAATCTTGTAATTTTGTAAAAAATGGATTATTATAAAAAATATATTGTACGCCTAAAAGGCAGGTTGTGCGAAACAGAATAAATTGTATAACTCCATATTACTACACCACAATCACAATAAAATAAATCGAATAAAAATATTGCTATTATTGCAAACTCGGAAAAATATATTATTTTAAATAAAGATACATACTGTTGTTTAATAACAAAGATTGACTTTTCGGCATTCTTAAAGTCGAATTTGCGGATTTTCGAAAACATTGCGATTCGTTGATCTCAATATTGTGTCGATTCCGGTGATGATTTCTTCCTTCAGCTGGTCTAAAGTGATTGGATTATCTTCATAAACTCTTGGTTAAAGGTGAATTACAGAAATATCTCCTCGCTCATGAGATGAGTCTTCCTATGGGCAATTATTTCAACAGGTCTATGAACACCGTGGAATTAGAATTGTCCGTTAAAATCCCTGTAAAGCTGAGGCGAAGAACTCTCGTAGCATTTCGCAAATACTAACTGACTCTCATCATCACAGTGACCACTTTCGTTCTCGAAAAAGTGTCACTTATTTTTATATCTTATTAAGTAACGTACAAAGAAAATATAAAATAATGGATTGCTGATAATACGAGCAGGTTGTTGACAATAGTTTCAGATTGCTACGTAATAGTTACACTTAAATATTATTAGTTGAAAATATAGCCTATCCATATATTTAAGCGAGCATACCCAAGGTGAGGCAAAATCGTACAGCCGAGCGGGACGGAGCAGGAGCAGGACAGGAGAACCTAGGCGGTCTGTATCTGGCTGTGCTGTATTTTATGCGTCATCTTTCTTGTAGCGTGAAATGACGCATTTGATTTAATTTTACATGATTTTTTAATCTAAAAAAAGGTTAGTGATTCTAACATGGAAGTTTTTTTCACACAAATTAAAACCAAAATTAAAAACATATAAGTGTGTATGATTTTGTATATTATAATATAATTATACAGGTATATAGAAGAGTTTTACATTATCAAAAATATATATTGAATAGGTAAATAGGTAATCATTTATGCAATTATATATGCAGAGAAATAAAACTAATTATAATATGTATATAGGAAAATAGATATGCAAAAGAGGTTCATATGTAGTATGGTCCAACATTCCTCTTGCTCATATTGCAGTCCAAGCAACGAGCTTAGGGCTGTGGGAAGGATGCTGATGTTTCTGTTGGTGATTGGAATTGGACTAGAACTGAACATTTTGCTTATTGACGTGTCCGTTAGGATGAAAGTTCGTCTCGTCACTAAAAATTAGGTTGAATTTTTTTTTTCGAGACATTCCGTTACAATATTGCTTTGATTGTTGTCGTCGTTAGCTTTAATTTTTGAACAAGATGTAATCCTTCGCAAAGTTGTCATTTGGAGTTAAAAACCTGACCCCTTTACGAGTCTTTGTACAAATGCTCGATGGAAGAGTGAAAAAAAAGCTTGGCTTTATTTATGCAATCCTAGGTTCAAGTCTCGGCCGAATGCCGAATAAGGTTGCGTACCCCGAATACGACTGGCAAAAGTACAGAAAAGCTAGGTGTACCTTAGCATTAAATTCTATAATCTACTCCCTACAAAATTTAAACAGCTGGAGGACATAAAATTAAAAAAAAACATCTAGGAGATGCTGATCCCACCCTTTCTTATAATCTGGCCGAATTTGAGGGCCATGGTTTTTCAAATATTGTGCCCATTTAAATTACTTTAAAAAGTAGAGCCTTATTTTCTGATTATTTTATATGGTCTTATATCTGTACTTTTAGTTTAAAATGCATAACGTAGATTTAATTTGATTATTTAACATTTTACTGACAATTTGAATATTACGATAAATAATTTTACTACGTATCTTTTCGAATTACTAACTACTTCAAATATTAGGCTTCTATTTTGATTATTTATATTTATAGTTTGACAATCTAGTAGCTAATTCTTGACTACCTGTGTATGTTCAGTAAAGAGTAGTAACGAAACTTACTACAAAACCCAATTTTTTTGACACGTCCAAGAGCGGTCTTTAGCCGTCAATTGGACACGACGAAAATGTAATGTTATGTAATGGTCATTATTTGCTGAGATTTAAATTATTACAATGTATCCACCAATTATTAGAATGTAAATTATTAGATATAATACTGATGCTGATAATAACAGGCTATGTTTTCCTAAACAATATTAAAATCAGTCATCTTTTATGTATCCAATTCACCTTCCACCGCTACATCGGTGTAACTCCTACAGAAATCAATTTACAAGTAAATAACAGTTATGAAACAATTTACTGAGAGATAATAAATCTACAGTTTTTGTGAGAATCGGCAAACGAGCTAGCCATATCGGGAGAAGGCTCTCAGGTAATCTTTCTATATAATATTATCGACATAACGACGAGTAACATCTCTCCGAAAGTTCACGCTCGTGACTATAGTACTTACGGCGATAGGAACAGCAGGGGCTATCGATGTTACGTTTATTTTCCTAACGAAATCTCAAACGACCTCAAAACCCAATGTATCGCTTTGGCAAATTGGATTCTAAATTTTAATTTACGTTCTTCTATTCAGAATTTGGATTCGTGAACTTATCATGGAATACCGAAGTAGATTGCAATGGCTTACCACCAGGTGGACGAGATAGGTTAGAAGTCTTTGCCTGTTATATAAAATTCTCGCGAATGGCGTGCCGCTTTATCTCGAGGAAAGGTACACCGCTCTATCGGCGCACGGCCGTCCCCTCAGATCAGAGGGCAATAGCTTGTTATCCATCCCTGGTCACATTATTTTCTCTTACTCATTCTCCATGGAAGTTGCACGACTCTGGAATGCTTCCACTAATATTGACAGAACAGCCCCCAGCATCACAAGGTTTATGGCCAGGCCCAAGGACCACGTAAACATAAACCATAACATAACCAACCCTCCCACTCCCCTTCCTTCTTGGATTTATTTCCTTCCTTCTGGGTCTTTATTTTTATATTTTTCTTTCTAGTTATCAATTTAAGTTATCATTGTGATGGTGATTTTGTGTAGCCAACGCAAAAATTAAGATAAGTAAGTTATAGGTTAGCTGATAGATATTGCCGCAAGGGAAATAGCTCGCCGTTTGTTTTCTCGAAAATAAGGAGATTTATTATGTATTTTTCGCGATTTCTTTATTGTTCAGTATATTATTTCTCAGTTCTTGTAAGTACTTGAGATCTCAAATAGAAGTAGTAAGCAAATAGTAGCTTACTTCAGTATAATCCAGTTGCAGTTTTAAAATTTTATTGTACTTCTAAAAACAGTTTTACATCGTTTTATATATAATAATAATAATAATAATAATTTTAATTCATTCAAAAATATAAATTTACAATTGTATTAGTTGCAGAATCTGCCTAACTAGTACCAAGGAAAACTCTATGTATGGCAAAGATTTATTCATGTGCAAATAATATTAAAATGAAAAATACAAAATATGATAAAATATAAAATAGATAAGTGAATTCAAATTAAACTTATAATTATATTTAAAATATTGATATAGCATGGTCATGGAAATACATATTAATATAAAATGTCGTAATATGAAGTTTGTAGAACAAATAAATAAATAGTATTAAAATATAAAGTGTAGTGCAATCAATGTATGACAATAATAATAATGCATACCTTTACTTTAAAATATGACTTATTGCCTTTTCCACCTCATATTAAATGACTATTAAAAACAATCCACAAATTCTGAGCTATTTCGATTGCCAAACAGAATCTATTTCTTTGTCATAAAGCTGGACTCAAATGAATTAAATCGATAAATCTCAAGATATTAATGACTTCACTGCCTCGAGAAGCTAGTCTCCCACACGCCATTTGGGCAAATGAGCGAATAGGCGAATAATCAGACCGATAGAAGAGACCCGACTCCAAGGTCTCAAGTGCGTTGATCCTCCATTGTATTTAACAACCGTCACGCTTCGCCTTGGCAAAGAACTATGAGGCAACGTTGAAAATGATGTGTTAGTTTCTCTGTAATGAACGCGAATGTATGGTGTAATGTTGATTATTTGGCTAAGTATACGAACATTATATCGCGAAGAGAAAATCTAACTAATCGTTGCTAAAAAAATAAGTACAGACTAAAACAGGAAGATCTAAATAATAATTTGAAAAATAAGCTGAATGATCATTCTAAAATTAAATGATATCAATTCGGTAACTTGACTTAGTTACAAGTTACAAGCGTACAATTTTTAATCATACAATTAAAACGTTGATTTAGAGATTTATAATGCCTTATTAAAATTAGTAAAATGGAAATCTTACACCTTCAGCACATCATATATTTTCTCACAGCGTACTGAACAGTAGACTCCGCTATGAAATATTGTAATTGTTATCATTCAATGTGTCTTAAAGCACCCCACCGCGTTGCCTAACTGATAATGCTCTGCTCTGCAATATCCTTAAGATTTTGAGTAATTTTAAGCGTAATATCAATTATCACGATATTTCGCATTTACATAAAATTAATAGAATATTGAAATATCGTCCGGGATTAGGTTCTCACTTCACAGGAAATTAATTAATTATAATATATTTTCCAAAATTCCACATTTCTTAGCCAGTCTAACTTAGTCATTTCCATATAAAGGTGGACGTAGTAATTTAGAAATAGGAGTAGAAATAGAAATATATTTACTGTCCGAAATTGTGGTGGTACATTTATGGTGATAATGCGTAAAATTATGTCTCTCACAATTACCTGTTATTTTAACAGGTTGACAAATTTACTTATCTGCTAATTTTGTAATTTCCTATTAAAAAAATCATTATTTCACTGGTTTGCCTATAATATCTAAATCAAATCAATAATAATTCGTAATGTTCATTGAATGGCCTGAAATAACATTTAAAAAAGAAATATAACATGAAAACAATTTAAACAGACCGGATAGGTAGCACTAACGGTAGAAGACAATTAATAAAAATATTTCACAAATAATATAAAAAATATTGAAAAAATAAAAAAATAATTAAAATCCGCCTATAAATACGAAATGTATATAATTTAAAATGTGTAATCTTCCTAATTGAATTATTAAAAAAAATGCATGCCCACAATATAATATTATGAGAAATATTCGTTTAGAGTGTAAAAGCTTTTTTCGATAAGCTATTTTTTCAACGCTGCGGTAAACCCTTTTCCTTTTATTTCTTTGATATTTGCAGGTAGGTGGTTATAGATTTTTATTGCATTGTATAGCATTCCTTTTTTAAATAGAGTTAAATTTGGCTTGGGTGCTAAATTTGGCTTGGGTGGCTGGATGTTTAGTAATGAAATTTATAATAATGCAGTGGAACTCCAATTACCCGAACTCCGACTATCCGAATCTCTGTTTATCCGAAATTAAAACTGAAAAAATTAAGACGGAAACGTACTGATTGTTGATAATGAATCAACTCATCCCACCGAAGAATTGTTTAAAAAAGGGAACGGCCAGTTTAAAACAGTCATTTTACCGCCAAACGTCACAAGCTTGTTGCAAACAATGGACCAGTCTGTAATCGAAACCATGAAACGTTATTACAGAATGCAACTTTTGAGGAAACTTTTGGTTCAGCAACAAAAAAAAAAAAGAATGACCTTAGTTTCGAAGTTGAAGGAGACTCGGCACCATCAGCTTATATTCTTAAAAAGAGTTTGTTTCTCCCATTTTCAATATACATACATACGGTAATTAAATAAAATAGACCCTCTTTCGGAAAAAATCCAATTATCCGAATTTTTAGTTATCCGAATGGGGTCCGGTTCCAATTTATTCGGTTAATTGGAGTTCTACTGTAATCATAAATAAGCATTTTGAATAAATAGGCTAAATCAAATATTTAAAAATAAATCTACTACGCTTTTTCAAATACGCCTGAATTCATACATTTTATTATATATTATCTAAGTATTTTTTCCGTTTCATTGAGTCCCATATTTTTAGTACATTAGCTAAATATTTTTTTTTGGTAAGCGTATTTGTTCCTTCTGTAAGGTTTATTTCTATTTTATTATAGAGTCGTACTGTTATGAAGGAAATAAGCCATTGAACTACTGAATAATGCTTATTTGCGAAAGTACGTCTTACAATTTGGTGATCTTATAGTGGAGTACGGTGACTTTTTGTTTAATATAGTAAAATAAAATTGTACTTTTAACTTTGCACTTAATAATTTCTTTTGCATAAATTTGACAGATATCATAGACTTAAAATTCCTGAAATAGTTTATTTAAAGGATAGCGGAAGGGGCTTTTATTAAAGGTTCCTAAAATATCCTTTTGAGCCTTTGTCGAACGTACAAAAAGAAGTCCCCACTTCTGGATTACCATAAAATCGCTATATAAGCTATAATTGATCTTATATATTATAGCCTTATATATTATAGCCCTGTGCAGCAACAGCGTATTTCTAGGCAAAAGATCTCACGTTACCGTCATCCGTCAGCCTGGTTGCGTTTTGATAATAATGTGTTTTCCCCAGTTCAATTTAATATCTATGGTTATACGAGTACCTACATTACAAAAAAAAAGATTATCGAACGTTTTTTTAAAATCGAACTACGCTTTTGAGCTGAAGGGCTGGGCTTAAGGTCCGACTAATTCGACTTGAAAAATTCTATCGCCAATACGTTTTAAGAGAATAATCCCAACCCAACCCAGCGCCTAGTGTTTTGAAAGTACCTAATTGCACGTTTTTTCTTACTGCAATTTTTTTGTACTAATTTTGAGAAAAATATGAGATTTTTTAGACAGATTGCAAAAAATAGTCTAGAATACCTTTATTGTGCTATCAAAATATTACTTAACCCCTCAAGCCCCGATTGGCCGATATCGGCCACAAACTGATTTAGCGTGACGGGCCCGTTTTAATTTTATTTTATTTTAATTTGTTTTATTTTGTTATGTTTTATTATGTTAATATATTTAATTTTAATTATGGGTACAGTGGTTTGGCAGTAATTAATGTTTTTGGTGAAACAGTGTCATAATTCAATTTTTTTTCTAATTTTTACTAAAAAATTTTGGGACATCAACTTGTCAATCGGCTGAGGGGCCGAGGCCTGAAGGGTTAATGAATATAGCACTGGTTTTATAACTAGAAAAATGTATGCAAAATGGCGGACTTATCGCTATTGCGATATATTTCATCTTATAGTCAAAAATCCAGCTTTATCTAGGTGTAACATTGTCAATCTTTTTCACCATTTAAATATTTTTTTTTTGGTGCTTAGAACGTTTGTGATTTTTATTGTTGTTTGTATCGAATGGTGTCGCCCGCCTGGAAGTCATGTATAGCGAGTTGTTCGACGCACGGGTAAGCGCGAGCCGAGCGTGCAAGCGCCGCGGCGCGATCATAAAAAGCGCCGCTCAAGTGAAAGAAGTAAAATCTATCGGCTTCGCGGAAAGAAAAGTAGGCGATGCACCTCGTCACTTTTCTCCCGGCTGCAGCTGCAGCGCGCTCGGCTCCCTTCGGCCGCCGTCGGCTCGCCTCGGCCGCGCATTAGTGGATTAGGTTAATGCCACGGCCGCGCCGCGCAACGCAGGCCAACCTACTTGCGGCGGAGGTGTGTGAAAATTTCAGCATTTCCGCTTCGCTTTGGAGGGCACGCCATAGCCTGATTCGCACCACTTTCCCGGAAAGGAAAACCTGGTTCCTACAGCAGCCACAGCGAAGCACAGATATATCCAGCTTCTGACAAGTTTTTTTTCTGTGAGGTGGCATAGTGGTTAGGTCGTCTGATCTTACATTGTAAGGTCCCGGGTTCGATTACCGGCTGGGTCACCATTTTCCGTTGGGATCAAATTAACGGAATTGCATTTTCAATTCTGTCATTCGAATGCAATAACAAGACACACACACACATGCTACACGCACACACATATAACACGTCATAGTAGGGTTGGTTGTAAGAGATTGTCATATGACAATAAACCCGCCCATTGTGACATTTCACAATAAAGAGTATAAATAAACAAACAAATAAGCGCCAGGTGGCAAGTAGTGACCTCATAGCTCTTTGAGAATAATTGTAAATGATATACAATATTTATTAGTAATATACTTCCTATTACGGTTAATTACCTGCAATTTTCTAAAACTTTTTTTTAATGTTTCCTTTTGAAGACATCCAGTACTTCTTTAGCATTTATCGTTGACGCAATGTTTCTCTTTTTGTTGTTTTTAAAAAACTTGAGTGTACACCAAAGCATACAAATAGGTATGCTTATTGCCCAGCATTAATATCTACTGTCCAAAACGCCGGGGTAGTTGTGTCTTTTTGGTTGACCCTGGTACAAATAATAAATATTGAATCATAAGCAATACGTTTATATTGCTTCTATTACATATAATATATAGATAAAGCAGTAAATATGCTAAAAGTGATTCGCAACAAAGGGATGGAATGGAACGGGAAGAAAGTGGATTGGGGACTAGGATTAATGGATAGTAAACTTAAGTTGTGAAGAAAATGTCATTAGTGACCACTTAGTTACCCAGTAAATGGGAATTCATTTTTTTTTAATATGCAGAGCATTGCTGATTGGCGCATGTACAGTGGGTGGCCATATACTAACAGCGAGCCCAGAATGAAAACCTGAGGAACTCCGCATTTTCATTTCGCATTTGTACCGAGTGTTGTCGCGAGTAGGTTTGAAAATGAAAGGGTAATTTAATAATTAGCCATACATTTATTACATGGGTCGACAGGAACGAATTAGCAATGGATTTTCTCGGCAGGCCCAGCGTTATATTCCGATGTATAATTCCCCGGACACTGGAAAAAGGAGTATTTAACCATGTGCTTCTATGAGTTTTCCGAACGGGCTGTTCCACAAACTAAAGGAGCTATGGAACGATATATTATCATATCAGTATTCAAAAGACGGGCCATTTTAAAGGCCCATGACGTCTTCCGTTAGCTATATTAGTTTTGAGCGGGGAATTTCATCAGACGGGTCCATGGTCCCGGCTCCAGACGCAACTACCTCCTACTCCAAGGCGGCGGTGGGCCGCTGCGCTCCTATGAGCGTTTCAATCCGCGCGGCGATGCAGCGACTCGGTGAACCTAGGGCGGGGAGTAGAAGCGCCTGGGCCAAGACTCGCGTAGCTTGTCTCTTCTTGCGGCTGTTCCGATTGCATGGGCTTTGGGGCTTTCCGTGACTTGTCCATCCAAGCAGGTACTTGTAAGCTTCTCTCTCCGACGGGTGTTTGGGGCTTTCCAGACGAAGTGTAGTAACACGGTTCCAAGAATTGTGCTTTGAGACGTTCCCAGTATTTACCCGTACAAGTCCGTACTCAAGCGGTTCCCGCGCAACCGTGACCACGCGACGCGACCGCTCGCGGCCGTTCTTCCAGTAACGATATATTATTCTTACGCGATGGATATAGTAAATATAACGAAGTGATACGCCAAGGCGTCCTACCATTGCTATCGGCAAACGGATAGCGAAACTTACTCCCTTGTGCAAAATTGCAAGTGACGACGGTGTATCTATTTAAATAAAATTTAGCTAAGAAATCAGATCACTAGCATAAACACTTCAAATAAAAATAGCAATGGCGATTGATCTCCGATCTCAATAAGTCATTATCACCTTACCAAGCCTAGTGGCCGTATTTTGCCAATTATGATTGATTCGCGTCTGTTATTTTATCGCGTATGTATATACCATATATATATTGTAATAATATTTAGAAGATATATCCGCAGGTCGTTCGCTATAGGCGTAGGTAATCTAGGCTAAGCGTTGCAAAGGTATAATCCTCGAACAATTGGTAAAACGCTGTGCAGTGCTAGATTCTTAAAAATTGATCATTTTGCTATGCCCTCATCATGAACCTAGAGGAGTAAGAGCTGGTTCACACGATGCATGCAGTGCAGCTACGGCGCCTCGCCTGAGCGGGTACTGCTGCGGCGTCCTACATACACATATCGAGGGTATGCCGCACGGAGCGCTCCGGCGCCCCACCGAACCCATAGGCGAAATCGTTGCGATGCGGCGACATACCGCATCGTGTGGTCCGGCTCTTAGACAACGATGTTTTGTATTGTCTCATATTATCTAACGGCAATTGTACTTATAATTGTATAAGGGCCGATTTTTCAATCGTCAGATAAACAGTCGGAGAGGACTTATTCATTAGATAGTACAACATTTAATTTTTCAATAGTCAGTTAACAGCTATCAAGGGAATAAAAATACTATTCGCTGAATAAAGTTATCCGCTGCTCCGAGGGTTAGATAACGAGTTATTCGTCTAATAAATTGATCCGTCAAACTGATTTTGATAGTGAGAGTTTGTACAAAGATATGATGCGAAATTGAGGCGTAGATTCAGACTACAAAAGAAACTGTCCAGTATCTGCTGACATTGATGGAAGACCAAATTAAACATAATACAGAAAGGTTACTTCATAATTATACATATGCCCATATACTTCATGTATGTCAACCTTTATGTTCTATTATGTACCTACATCAAAAAAATATTTTTTGTTTGTTATAGGAATCAATATGTACCACCTATGATGCAATTACTCGTCGCGTCGTGAAATTAACAGACCTATCTTGTTTTATTATTAAACGTTCCATTTTTAAACGACAAACTCGCAAATTCACGAAAGACGCCCACGACAAACAGACGAAGCGCGCAATTCGAGGTTATGTTGAAAGCATATGTCAAATAAATATTTTTTAAGAGCTTCTCGCTCTAGCATATAGAGTAGTTTAATCATTCTCTCTCGCTTTTCGTGTATTGTCTGAAGTTAGTGCTACCAACATAGCGAAAAATCTTCCAATAACTATTTGACAGATATTTGATGATGGAAAAACTCGCCAATGTTATTTGACGAATAAATCAACAAATAAAATAATTCCTTGGATACTTATTAGACAGTTTATCTGACGATTGAAAAATCGGTCCTAAATAATATAAAAGCTATCCATAATGTTCCTAATTCTAATGCAGGGTGATTTACTTCAGATAAAGAATATAAAAAAATATAGACGGACATCTGTAGCAAACATTAAACGACATATGAATAAACCATCCTACGCAAAATTTTAGAGATATTGGGCCCGATAGCGTTTCTTCGTAAACTAATATTGGATAAAAGTTGATGCGAACGAGACAGAGCAGTGCATTAGAGTGAAATGTAAAATGATCCATCGTATCCTTCGCGCACAAAACTAACTGCTGAACATAAAACCACCTGAATTAAATTACAAACATTTGGACGGTCTTAGATTATGCCGCTCTATGTTCCGTTGGTAGTTTTATGCTGGAAAATTGACCAACATTCATTTCATATTCCGCTCTAACGTATTGGCCTTTCTCGATTGCATGAACTATTTCCGATTTTAGTTCACAAAGAAACACATTAGGGCCAACTATCATTTAAATATCAGATTGCACGAGTCTCGTCATTATTAGGGTTTTTTTTTAAAATCTCGAAAAATACCACAGCAAATGTTCAATATATATTTTTTCAACTGTGATTTAGACTTGCTTTCCGGTTTCTTGTTATTTTGCTAAATTATTTGCCACATTGTACAAACATAATAAAGAAATGAAATAGGATTTTTTTTCTTATTATTTCGTTTTTCTATTTTCTAAAAAAAGTCGTAACTAACCCATAGATATCCTTCAGGTTATGGGTAAATGCCAATTTTCATTATAACTTTTTTGTATATTACTTTGTTATTTTATTGCAATGGGCTATTTGTATATATTAACACGCTTTTATTAGGTCGACCTGTATGTAACTATGTAATGGAATCTAAGGTAACTAATTTAACCATATTCCAAGGATCGTAGCGTTATGAAAATTGGCAGATGTATGTAGTTCTGATGACACTGACATGGCACTGTCGAACTAATCTGATGATGGAGTCGGAAGATATGAACTGGAACTTCATGATGGAACATCGTACCATACCTGTGTTTGGACTTGTTAGAAAAGTCTTAGAATGAACTTCGACCACGATTAGGTTTCAAGGTCTCATGATGAAGCCGGAAGATAGGCACTGGCATTCTATGATGGAATATCCGTATCGTAGCCGTGTGTATGTGAATATCGTATCATAGCCCAAAAGCGTGTTTTTAGTGTTTTTTTAAACTATTAATTTATTTTTATTATTTGCTATAAAGATCAAGAAAAAGAATGAAATTTTACGATGAAAGAAAAATACCACCAAACTGAATTTTATAGAAATATTGCTAGTTAAGCTTTTCAAAAATCCTATCGCGCTCTCGCAAAGCTGGTGTGATGTCACGTTAAACGTTTTTTCTGCCACAGGCTCTGCAGAGAAGCGCGCGCGTTAAATAATAAGCCCTTCGACAAAGCTAAATGAATTGTCATTTATCGTTCAATTTTGAAATAATACGTAATTAAGTGAAGTGTGTTTTTCTGTAATTTATGCTTAGAATATTAGACGTTCGGTCATTTATGAAATTAAATATTTGATTTTTTACACATTATCCACCGCTTTTACCATTATTACCATCTTTGGTTAGGGTTAATTCGCTTTTTACACGACTGCCCAACAAAACAGGAGTGTAATGTGTTCAGGGTTCATCTATGTATATTTTCCGTTTCTTTATTCCACCATAACTTCTAAACCCTTAAACCGATTTAGAAATGTGTGGTATTGTTAGAATCGCTATGTCATCCTGAATATTATAGTGTACTTCAACTGTCCAAATATCAAGTAAGTAGTTGTCTAGAGGTCCAAATGTCCAATTGTCAATAATTTAGCATAAATATATCGTGTTTAGTATCAAATGAAAGGTCTGATTGAGTACATTACGGAAATATACATATATCTGTGATATAGATAAATACATAAACCACAAATATTTCATTAAACGCCGTAATAAAAATAATTATAAATGCAATAGTTTACTTTCTGTAACTTTTTAATATGTTTACTTGTACCATCTACCTGGGTTTCTGCCTGGAAATTCGGAAGCAGACATGTTTTTATCCTAGTCCAAGGGATTGAGAGTACATTTTAAAATAAAAAGAGCTGATAGTCCCGTGTCTACTTTAACGTCGACATTAAGGTCAATCTTTCAAATTGATTTTTTTTTTTGGTTAAGCAACACACCTTCTTCGTCTTCGCCCTTGTTGTCTTCTGGTTGCCTTCTGTTGCTTCTGTTGTTGCCTTATTTAAAAAAAAGTTGCCTTCTGTACCTACTGGCATTTCATGGTTTCGATAATAGACTAGTGCATTGCTCACAACAAGCTTGTGGCGTTTGTCGGTAAACACAATGTTTAAAACTGGCCATTCTCAATTCTTCGGTGCATTATCAACAATCTGTACGCTTCTGTCTTTTTTGCATTTTAATTTCGGATAATCAGCGATTCGGATAGTCGTAGTTCGGTTAGTTGGAGTTCTACTACGCCGGTAACGGTCCTTTCATTTGTCTTTGGAATTGCCGGTATAAATAGATATTTCATCTGATGCCTCTGAGCAGTGGCGTAACTAAGCCGGCGCAGCCAGTGCGGCGCACTGGGGCCCACGCAGTTCCCCCGGACTTCCCCAAATGGAACCTCAGTCTACCATCGACGTTCCATCCAACTCTGCTATGAAGCAATGAAGCCGATAAAATGGGGAGTGCAAATCATCGATCGCAAAACTGATCGATGATCAAATTGCCGATAGGTTCACCGCGTTATCAGCGCACCGCGGTCCACTGAGATCAGAGGGCAATAACCTGTTATCCATCCCTGGTCATAGTAGTGTTTTTTTTTCATACTCCTTCTCCGTGGAATCTGCACGACTCTGGAACGCGTTACCAAATGATGTTAGAACAGCCCCCAGCATCTCCTCGTTCAACGCCAGGCTCAAGGAGCATATAAACCTAAAATCCATAAATTAACCAATCCACCTCTCCCCACTCCTTTTCGCTTCCTTTCTTTCCTTCCTCCCTTTCCTCTGCGTCCTTATTTAATTTTAGTCATTTGTTTTATTTTTTTTATTATCTGTCTCTTTCTAGTTTCTGTTTGTTTCTTTTTATCATTTGTGTTTTATTGTTCTTTTGCGTAGCCGACGTTCTAAATATGTTATAAACTTAAGCTATAGGTTAGCTGATAGACATTGCTGCAAGGCAATAAGCTCGCCTTTTTTATTTAAAATAAAGTTTATTATTATTATTATTATGATTATTATTATTATTATTATGATCGCTCTAGAAATGTATTTGTTTATATTTTTTATAATACATAGGTAGTTGATTTAAATATGGAAATATTGTTAAATTTGTAATAATATTATGTAGGTTTTTTATTCTTGCCAGTTTCACACTTAATAGTTCTGCTCATAATAAAGTAATAAAAACCGTATTTTTTTATTTCTCTCTAACATTCAAAGGTGGAGAATAATATTATACTATTTGAAGTAACAGTAAGGAACAAATGTCTCGAACGCGTTGTCCGCGATCCCGCGTGTCCCACTGAAGCTTTTGGGAAATTGTTCTGCGACGTGTTCGAAGTCATGCCCCCAAATGAATACCCCGATGTATAATATAGCTACAATATATATATGTAATGTAGCTAGGTATACAACTAGAGTTGTCGACTACAGCGGGTGAGCCCTTCACCTCAGGAAGTTTTAACGAGTAGTCGTTCTATCTCCCTGGAGTGAGCGCGGAAGACTTAGGACAAAAACAGTCCACCGTCTAGCTCCGCCACAAACCCGTAAGAGGCCAACGCCTTAACCGCGAGATAGCCAGGAATGTTACCCAGCGGGCCTACACTCACGCCCTTACTTCCAATTGTGACCAGATTACTCCGGTCTCTCGATTGGTTACGAGTTCGAGGTCGCTTACGAAGCGGTGAACAGTGTTAACGAATCTATCGCGGACTACGGCATCCTCTGCCCGGCTGTTCACCCAGGATCGGGTAGCCGATTTTCGTTTCAAGAGCAGTCGTCGTAAGGTCCGCAACCACCACCGCTCTATAGAAAACAGTACTGCTTCCAGACTCCCCCGACTGTTAGTCAGAGTCGATTGGCTTATGCCTCTAGAAGGTTGTTTCCCAGGGGAAACTAACCATAAGGCCAGAGTCCTACCCAGGCTCGCACTTCATGCGTGGAGGCCGTCGGATAGGCGTGGAGACCAATCCTGAGCAGAATGGGTCTTCGTGGCCAACTCAGCAAGGGCCCATTAACTCCCATAGCTAGGTATACAGTAATTACATCCTATATGCCATAATGAATGAAAGTAAGTAGGCCTTTTGTTAAATGTTGCAACGGGGCCCATTTTTTTTTGGTTCGCCACTGCCTCTGAGTGCTAATGCTTAGGGTTTTCTAATATCTAAAATGGCTTTAACTTGTAAATAAGGGTGCTTTTGCAAAGACGACGGTGTTCTCTTGTCATACCCGCAGAAGAGTGAAGTACGCCGTGGTATTTGATCGGATTGTTTGCTGTTGGTTTTTAGAGCAAGTGCAGAGTTGGTTGCGGAGCGCCGCTCGTAGAATCTGCGCGGGGCGATAGTGTAATGACGCTGGCCGTTGTATAGTAGTGGGTCAGCGTCGTTCATCGTGCCACTTACCTTGGTATCGCGGCGCGCGGCGAAACCACCGCGGGCGACACCACACGCCGCGCTGCGGCCGCGGCGAGACCTCGATTCCGACTCGATGCACTTACACAATATTCTGCATTGTTTACAGAACGATCCGCCACCTATACAGGCATCTAGATTAAAGATTAGGCTGCAATATGGTTAAGGTGTCGCTGTATGGTATGTATGGTAATGACTGTTGATGGGGTCGCGTCGGTTGGTTAGCTTTGTTGTCACTGTTACTAGTGACCAGATCTGATGGCCCAGGTTCCTTATGGCTCCGTGTAGCTTGAGCTTAATAACCTGTCTCCATGAGACTTACGGTTCAGTTCTCATCCGGTACCCTCCTCAAACAGAGACTCCTCCAGATACATAGAGACTTCTATATGCCCGGTGGCATAGTACCTAGATCGCCTGATCTTACTTGTAAAATCCTGGGTTCGATTCCTGGCTGGTTACCACTTTCCTTTGAGATAAAATTAACGAAATTGTATTTCAATACTCTCGATCGAATGCAATAACTAGACACACATGTTACACGCACACATACATATAAACACTTCATAGTAGGGTTTGTTCGAAGAGATCGTTGTATGACAAATAAACCCGCCCATTGTGAAGTTTCACAACAAAGAGTATAAACAAACAAACAAACAAACTAACCTGGAAATGCCGTTGAGAACTCTGCCTGCGGCTGACACCTGCAGTCGTAGACAGTTGAGATTGAAGGCTCCGATCCGGGGGAACACCTCGTGCGGAACTGCGCGGTTTGCGCATCGTGCGGCGTTAGCCAGTCGTTTGCGCGATTCGGCGAATACCCGGGGGAGTCTGGAAACCTACTATTCCTAAGAAGCGGGGGTAGTTAGAAACCTGGCGTTATCTATCCTGAGAAACGATCCGTTGGCCACCCGTTTCCGTGTGATATTAATGGGCAAAGAGAGCCGCAGTGCGCGATTAATTCGAATACAATTATCGCTTACATCAGGTAAAGACTGGATAATGGAGAAATCCTTCTAAATCTGGGTATTAAACGACCGAGGTCAGCCCGCTGGGTCCTCATCCCAGTGCCTTGCAGGCGTTTGACGATTATGGGTTGTTAGCATAGCTTGACCACAGTACTGTGGCTTGACTGTGGACTGATTTCCGTTGCGCGCATAGTTGTCGTTTCATGACATCCAGGGTAGATAAAATAAAAACTATCGTTAAAGATGAGCTGGTGCTGGGCGATTTTTCTACCTTTGCCCTTCTCCTTAGATCATTAAACAACCTAAGTTAGCCTTCTTGGCCAGGGATGATGAGATAGCAGTCATGGTCGTCTGATACGGAACCCGTAGAACAAAATATTCTGACCTGGCCATGGATTCTTTTTCGACGTTCTATGTTTCCGTGGCACACTGAATATCACGGTTAGATGAAGGTCTCCTCTCGCTCCCTCAGATTTCTGCATTTTGTCTACAGTTATTGCTATGAATATAGGTTCCCTTTGAAGACAACGAACAAACAAAGACAGTTGTAACCATAGGCATTTCCACCACGCGACCTCTGCTTACCGAAGAGACCGCAGCTCATTTTAAATATCCGCAGATAGATCAATTGCTAATATTGGCGTTTGAAATATTAGGAAGGGAATACGCTGCTCCTGTAATAGACGCCTCTGCGAACGAGCCTTCAGACCTGCACGAACACGTAACGCAAAAGGTTTGAGGATTGTAAAGATCTCTCGAATGTGATGGCGGTTGATAAATGCTACAGCCCGAATAACTTACACGCTTTCTGGTGGTCTCTGGGACCACCTGTGTAAAGATTTGCTTAGAGGACTATCCCAGGGTCCATTAAAACCCTTATGGACAATGGTCGATAAGTATAGTTGGCCATTTGTCTGGGTCTTAAGTGTCAATCTGCGGTAACAGCACTTGCCTTTGATTTCTTTTGTGTGACGCATTTTATGTATTTCCAGTGGTATTCTATGGTTACCTTCGAAGATAGTATTAATAATTTTATTTACTTCCTTGTATTCAGTTCATGATATTTTAAATCTCAATCTGTTTGGTATTCACATGTCAATTCAATCTCAGATTTTAGAAAGATTTTGTTTTAGAAAGGTACAATTTGAAATTATTCGATGACATCACCTTACGATTCGACTGAGATTCCTAGAACGTGGTATTGCTTTTTGGGTCTTTTAACATCGTCAGCGAATGAGTAATGATTTAGCTAGAAGTGGGGGGATAGAACGTTTGTGAACCTCGCGAAAGCAGCTGTGACGTAGGCGAAGATATAACCGCGCCGTGAACAGGTTTGTGAGCGGACCAATGATGCTTGATCGTTAAATGTAATTTCTTTCTGAGTAACTCTAATTATTAACTATAACAGTAGTTTTCTAGTTTTTGCTTTAAATTTTCCTAAACTAGTATTAGAAAAAGCATGTGAACATACAAAAAAAAATAATCTGAGATTTCAGTGGATTTACATGCTTCGAGGTAAAACAAATCCAAAAAATGTCTAATGAAAATGTATATCTACATATCTCACAGTTTGTTTGTCTGGCAATCTGCCAAGAAACTGGTGGCCAAGAAGTCAGCCACAGTAAAGAAAGCGGCAGCGGCCAAGAAGCCAGCTGCAACGGAGAAACCGGTAACTTCCAAGCCAGTAAGCCGGGTAACCGGTAAATCTCCCAAGACCAAAAAGACAGTTAAGCCACCGACCAAACCCAAAGATCCCGGGTATATAGATTGTCAATGCTATGGGCGAACCTACCATCTCAGGATGTTTTGACGATCGTTATCGTCTTGCCACCCCAAGGTGAGTCGCAACGACTTCGACAAGTCATTAATCTACCTTGTGGTTGCGCCACTTTCCATCAGAGGCTAACCTCGAACAGCGAGAGCACTGTCAAGCTAGTGGAGCTCTCTCGCTCTTTTGGTAAGACGGCTCTATCCACTACTGGACTGGTCGCCGCTCGGGTCACTTGCGCAAACCTTTACATGTTATAAGCGATTATGACTTGTGACACCCTTTACCCGCAGTGGTCACCGTAACCGCGAGGACACAGTGTCATTTTAAAGCTATGCAGGTGGCAGCAGGTCGGCATCTACCCCCACACCGTCATAGGAAAACTGGTGCCTACCAGAACCGTATAGCTTGGGCACAAATTACGTCTATTTCATTGGGATGCTCGCTTCACCTCTGGCTCAATTCCCATCCGGTAACCTCCCCGAATAGTAACTACCCCTGAAGAGCCGGAGTGAACTCTGCCTGCGACTGTATCATGCAGTCATTGACAGTTAGGATCTGTTGTGCGCCGGAGGAATACCTCAAACTGCCCTTGATGGTTGAATTCTGGCCTGCTTTGTTAGCCTTGTGCCTCCAGGCCACAAGGCTACCAAAGCAGACTTCCAAGTCTGGAAATCTGGAATCTGGAATCTGAAAGTCTAGAACCAGCGAATGGCCGGGAAGTCTGGAAACATACGTTTCCTAAGAAGTGGGAGCAGAAGTCGACCTGACATCGCCAATCTTTAGAAACCACTCGATGGCCACTCGATTCTGGTGATACGATACTTCGATCTCCTGATAAATTGTTGCTAATGTTCGGTAAAGGCCGCGCAAGCGACTTCGAATCCGAAACTAGAGTAGGGGATCGGAAAGATCATTCAAATCTAATATCTAGGGCGCAATGAGGCCCTACTGGGTTAGAATTCCTAGTGCCTTGCGGTTTTTACTTAGCCTCTGGCGGGCATGTGTTGGATCATTAACTTGTGGATTGCTTTGTCCATCAAAGTCATTGCGGCGGTCAGGAACGAAAGAACCACTGTAGCCACTTAGGGGAGCTAATGGGCCCATGATGAGGTGGCTACGATGACCCATGTGTTCAGGGTCGGTCACACTCACGGGTCAACACCCATCCGATGGCCTCCACGCATGGGGTGCGAACCTGGGTAGGACACTGGGTCCTAATTCGTTCGTTTACAGGAGGCTCCCAGATGGGATCTGAAACAAAAATTGCAAAAGCTGCATAAACAAACTGATGTTGCGCTCCAAGTTCCATGGAATACTTAAGCTACACCCAAGATGTCCACAACGAAGGAAACCGCCACACTGAACCAAAGCCCTTTTTAGGACTACCACACATCTCAAGATTTGGATGTTCGTTACTATCGCATAATTATCATTCATAATGTCGACGGACCTAACCAAGTACTTGTCCTGTCCAAGCTTAAGTGGTCTCTGCGTAGTAGTTTTCGTTCCATTATACCAAAGCATAAGACATCAGTATATAGGTAGCTTTGCAAATACAGCTGCAGCAACGTGGAATAGTCTATATATATATATATATATATATATATATATATATATATATATATATATATATATATATATATATATATATATATATATATATATATATATATATATATATATATATATATATATATATATATATATATATATATATATATATATATATATATACGAGTGGTATTACCCGGCGTTGCCCGTGTTATATCTTTTCTCAAATACCAATGTATACCAATTTTCTTGGCGATCGGTTGAGCAGTATAGAAGTTGGTGTGCTGCAGCGCCGTCTAGTTGAAAGTTGCAACAAAGCGGATATATATAAAAACCTTAACCATGAAAAAATACATATATATGCCAACTTTCATGGTGATCGGTCAAACGGTTTCGGAGTCTATTAAACTCGGACAGACGGGCATACAGATATACCAACATCCATTTTTATATTATATTATTTTGGCTGTTTTTAAAATTTAAACTTTGAATGCCTATATCTCGCTTATTTATAGCGACCGACACAATTTTCTTCCAGATTTAGCATTAAAATGAAAAAAATTGGAGAGAGGTTCCTATACTGCAGTTATTCCACTTTTATAACTATGTGATAATACTTACATGTATATATTTTAATTAAAGAGTTTTGAACAATGAAGCACAAATAATTAAAAAGCAGGAATAATTTCACTGTATTACCTTCACAATATTTTGAATTTAGAATAACGCTTGGCCGACTATGACGTTTGTAGGTTTAACATAGCAGCGCCATCTATGGATTACTCAATAGATAACGCCATCTGTTAAAATCGTTTGGAACTAACAGATAATTGCGAATGTCAAATTGCAATAAAATAATATCGCGACTATAAATTAAGACGTAAGCTATCCTATCTTTCAAGTTGGATCAAACTGCACATTGTGTGCAAATTTGATTCAAATCGGTTAAGTAGTTTAGGAGTCCATCGCGGACAAACAACGTGACACGTAATTTATATATATTAAGATATATATATATATATATATATATATATATATATATATATATATATATATATATATATATATATATATATATATATATATATATATATATATATATATATATATATATATATATATATATATATATATATATATATCTATCTGATAGTGATCGTTAGTCGACTGCAAAAGGACCTTTAAACTTACATTGCACCGTCGAAAGTCGTGCACATCCGTAAGTATATCTCATTCAAACATAAGCATTTCCCAATACAAGCTGGGATTTCCTTCGCTACTTTTTAAGTAGCTTTTACTAATTTTATTTTAAATAAAAACATCATCCTATATATATATATATATATATATATATATATATATATATATATATATATATATATATATATATATATATATATATATATATATATATATATATATATATATATATATATATATATATATATATATATATATATATATATATATATATATATATATATATATATATATGTATATGTATTTGTAAAATTGTGCAATATTACATATCATTTTCTTAAACATATATACTAGAATGTATTGTTTATTCATATATTTGTATATATTATTACTTATTTTCCACTTAAATTTATTGTATATAATGTAAAGTTTACTTTATTTTTAGCCCTTAATTGCATACATATATATTTTTTTTTTCTACTTTAAATTTTACTTTAATTTGTGTAAACAACACATTTGTTAGATTTAGAAATATTTAAAATTGATCACCTTCGTCAGTTCGCGAGTTACAAAAATACAGTTGGTATAACACAGCACAGCCAGAGACAGACCTTCTAGGTCTAGTTGGTTGTGCGATTTCGCCTCATTCGGATATGCTAGCATATTTATATCCATAGAGCTATGTTTTTCGCTATTATAATGTTTGTTCTTAATTATTCCTCATGTACAACAGTATGCATGTCCTTGTATTTTTTTGTTCTTGTACGTTATAAATAAATAAATAAATAAATAAATAAATAAATATATATATATATATATATATATATATATATATATATATATATATATATATATATATATATATATATATATATATATATATATACATATATATATATATATATATATATATATATATATATATATATATATATATATATATATATATATATATATATATATATATATATATATATATATATATATATATATATATATATATATATATATATATATATATATATATATATATATATATATATATATATATATATATATATATATATATATATATATATATATATATTGTTAATATTTGATTGGTTTTTTGTAAAATCTTTTTTTAAAGAATTCGTTTAAAGGATGACACTGCGATGAAAAAATAAAAATAATAAAAGCCACTTACATAGCTGGAAGGTTTTCCCGGACTGGACTGGGAAATGCTTATTGTTTAAACGAGATGTATTCTTGGATGAGTACCACTACATCTCGTTTAAACAATAAGCATTTCCCAGTCCAGTCCGGGAAAACCTTCCAGCTATGTAAGTGGCTTTTATTATTTTTATTTTTTCATCGCAGTGTCATCCTTTAAACGAATTCTTTAAAAAAAGATTATATATATATATATATATATATATATATATATATATATATATATATATATATATATATATATATATATATATATATATATATATATATATATATATATATATATATATATATATATATATATATATATACAAGACTTCTTACGACTGTGCATGATTTATAATATGTAAATCGCTCAATATATAAACAACAATTTACAAAAGGATTTTTTTTTATTTGCTTTTGTTTATTTTTATTATGTAGTATTTTATATTTGGATCAATTTTATAAATATTTTCGAATACTTTCATATTATATTTATAATTTTGATTTTTGAATGATTATATTGTATGATTCTCTTTATTTTATTTTTTATATTATTAAAACATTTTCATAACCATTTAGATCTTAAATTATGAAAACAATAGATTAGAAAGATCTGTTCATAAATTTACATAATACATTGCTATTACATTATATAAAATTGCTGTATCCCTTGGAACAGGCGCTGCCTAGTTAGAAGTGACGCAGAATCATTATGTTTTATAATAAGTAATTTTAATGTATTTCCCCGAATAAAGAAATAAATAAAAAATAAATATTTCATTGAAAATAAATTATTTAATATTATAAATAAGTGCACACTAATGACAAACTAACTATTTCCTCTGGCGAATTCCCCTTCTAGAGTGTTTCAACTGTCAACTCGTTTCGAATCGACCACGCTGCCGTACTTTCATAATAATGTTTATAGTGGTCGTGTTAACTGGGTCGATGAACTGATTTGGCCTTGATTTTCATTTGCCCCAAGACGGGAAAACTGACGCTAGGAATTGTCCGGCAAAAAACGTCTGTTCGCGCGTACGCGCTCGCTCACTCAGTTTCCGCGGAAAGCTTAGCATTTGAATGCAACGCCCGAGCGGGCGTACGAACGCCTGAACTCAATTTCCGTTACTTTAATGGCTCCATTCTCGCGTAATGTCGCAGAGGCGTTTACATAAAGCGAGTGGGCGATGCGATGCGTCGCTTGAACTCGACTCAAGTTCACTGACGAATCGCAACGTAGCGTTCGCGATTATGACGTTAAGTCATCGGGATGAGGGCTCTATGGTCTCACCGACGCCGAGAAATATCGATTCCTATAACCGGATTTTGGCGGCTGAGAACCTATAACTAGCCTTATATTTGGTTACATTGACAGGCACGTATCCAGACTCCAGTTTCTGGGGGGAGGAGGAAGAGGCATTCATAGAAACAACGCGCGCGGCTCCCACCAAACTTGAATTTGCCAGTACAATTTATTTATTTATTTAAGAATAAATTACTATAAAACATTGACTTTTCTTAGAAAACGAATAGGAACTGAATGGAAATAACCTTAACCTTTTGCTTATTTGACTCTGCCATCCAACTGAGACTAGGACCCTTCTAGAGACAGGACAGGACAGGACTCTAATATTACAAAAAATATGTAAAAGTATTAGTAAAATGCTAATTAATCTAAATTTCCCTAAAATGTGGTACTTAAAAACAGATAAATAAAAAACAATTCCATTATATAATCGGCATTAAATGGAATATAACATTCTATTTAATTGATAATGACAAACAGAATAGTCCTACAACTAAAAGAAAGAGAAAAATAAAGTTTTATGTGAGAAAAGAAATAAAAGTGATTAATATTTCATATATGTTATATGAAATATAATATAAAATACCTAGTCAATGACATTAAATAAAATAAAACTAAGCCGGATTTACAGGGGATAAATCCCAACTATCCTCGCCCTCCCTCCCCTGGATAAGTGTCTGACACTAGAAACATAAGTCGCAAATTTTCCCTGATTCCCAATATTTTCTCGATTTATTTTTTTTTCAAAAAATCGAGGAGGGGGGGTTCCATGTGCCCCCTCCCCCCCATCCCCCACGCCCCCGCATACGTCCTTGGCCATTGGTATCGTGGTAGTTGTCTCTTTCCTCCCGAGAGATCGGTTGTAGTACTTTGGGACGTCCTAACAAAATCCTGAACTGGAATGCTGTTCAGAGCATCCATCACATTCGCTTTAATTGATGAAACATCGTCAAAACGCTACTACTTCGGGATGGCCTTGATTTTGGGAAAGGGCATGAAGTCCAGCGGATCTAAATCAAGCGAATATGGTATATGTTCGAAGACCGAGTTACCCCATCTGTTCGAAGACCGAGACACCTCATCCGTTCAGAACTGATGCACCCGAATGCTGGTGCTGGACGGCGCCTCGTCGTGTAGAAGACACTAATCACTCGAATTGTGAACTCGGATACGACGAACTCTTGCAAGCGAGCGTTTTGCGATGAACTCTTGCACTCTTGCCACAAAGATCACGGGACGAGAATGTAGGGAATGTGTGACGTAGTTGGGATTTAGCCCCAAAGCATCCAGCGTTGTACGGGCAAATAAAATTTTAGTGGTGTCCCCCCCCCCCTCTCCCCCGAAACTGAAGTCTGGATACGTGCCAGCAGCCTATCTCCACATGTAATTCTTTATCAAACCTTCTTACGAGTTTATTATCCAACAGCAGGGTAAGAGATTTCGCGTGCGATGGCTGAGTGGTTCTCGCTAGGCGTTGTCGACTAGTGCTGAGTCGACTTTGCGCTCGAATAGAAAGGAGGTTACTAGTGACTAGACAGTAGTAGTGGCGGTCGGGGTCGATGGCCGCCGCTAGCCGTGGACTCTTTTTCGCAAGTAGTATTTTTCACTAAGAAAGCGGGATCTCTCATAGAGGAAAGTCTCGAGATGCGACTAGACTAGCAGGTTAGCGATGAGACTAAGGAGGAAGCGCTCAATGATAAAGCACAAGCTTGCTTTTCATAGAATTTATACATTATAGATAATAATATACTAATGGTTATAATCCTAATTGTACCATTTATAGTCTAAATGGTATGTAGTTGTGTCGTAATGAAAGAAATGACTGAAATTAACATAATAAAATATGTATTTCGTTTTGTTTATTTATCTTAGCATTATTCTTTTATATCTGCGGCCACAGGTGAAGTAAATAAACCTCATTTTTGCCAAAACTCTTCATACCACTGGCCACAAAAGTAAATACTCCTCATTCGCTTTTACCTTGCTTAGAGCCCGAATTCGGAATGTTTTTCCGAAAAATGTGAGAATCGCGCCAAATACATGTTTGAAATACAGACTCAGAGAACATTTGAATCTTCCACATAAATTACCTTTTCCTTCCCGTTCTCCTCCTTTTGAAACCTCTGCATTCTTTTAGTTTTTAGTTTATGTTGTCTTAGTTTGATTCTGCGCCGAAAAAAGTTAAATATATATTTGTAATTTTCAAGCTTTGTTGTATATAGGTTAGGTTATTTAATATCCGCAAACAGTGTTAGCAAATTAGTACATGTTAACTCTAGAATATTGCCTGTAGGCATTAAGCTCCTTTTTCCTTTTAAAGCGTTTATTATTAATATTATTAATTTTATGGAGACGTATAAACATATCAAAGTTTTCAGCAAATCGAGTTATAGAACTAGCAGATTGGGACCGAATACATTTGGCGATCTCACGAAAAAGTATCAAATAATTATTTATTTGATTTTATTTATTTATTTTATTTTCGGGAAACATACAGCGCTTCATTAATTATTACTAATTATTCTAATACATTTCGCTGGCCGATTAATTGTTTCCTACATTATTTTCTTATACGGTTAATCAAAAGTTGCATTGCACTAAATTAAATTACAATTGAACTATTGCAAGGATAGGAAAGGAGAGGGATGGGATATATGTAGGATAGGATATAAGTATTCAAATTATACTCTTTGCTATTCTAATTTTCGCTCTGAGTGTTTTGAAACAATTTGTGTACCTTCTCACTATATAATCACTGCCTAGACACCTAGTGAGCTAAGGACAGCCTCGCTGAATTTAGATTGATGCAAGTAAAAAATGTCGATATCTTCGAAGCGTCTGTTATATGTGGTCATCAAGCGGTGCATAACAGAGTTTTGGGCGTAACTAGTGTTCATACGAGGGATTTCGAACGTACGAGGAGAGCGAACCCTTCGTGGCGGAGCCAACAACGACAGTTTCTTTACCAAATGAGGGCTATCAATTTTGTTATGTATTATTTTATGCAATAATGTCATAAAACTTACAATGGGCTAGTTGATATTGAACTCCAATCGAATCTAAACATCAAGTTACGAAAATAATTGTGAAAGTTACAAAAATATAAAAAAAGTCAAGAAAAGTTAAGAAAATAATTATGAAAAATAATTCAGATAATTTGGATATGAAGTTTTTTATGGACGTTATTATTTGTGGGTTAAGAAATTTGAATTACCGATGGAGAACATTAGTGACAGAATGTTGCAAAACAAATGGTTATAAAATCTACGTACAGCTACTTTCCGCGAACAAAGTTGTTTTTGTGACTCAAAATTTATCTACATTTTTTTTAAAAGATCACTTTTGCATAAAATGCCATACTTTTTCTTCATTTTGAGACAAAGTAACATTTTAAATAGTAAGTAGAGCATCTTCGTTTTTAGTTGTTTTAAGATTTTCACAATATTTGAAGCCAGATTCCTGGCAAACGCAACTGCCTGTTCCCTAAAAATTATATACCTACAAATTATATTTAGGATTTTTATCTAAAAATCTCTTTAAGGAAAAATCGGGCGTTAAAAATATACAAAGTCCATGTAGAAAATATATAAAGTCAATAATTAAATATTAAATTTAAGGCAAATATTCTGCTTTTAAAATTAAGTAATACGTATTTAGAGATTTTTCGGAATTCGAACCCTAAAAGAGTCAAAGGGGGAAAAACTATATCTCTATAATCGGTTAAGATATAAACGTAAAAGTCAAGGAATATAATCTAATAGTAACCTAATGAGATACGCATATGGCGGTTTATCAAAAGTTAATCAAGGAAAGGAATAATCAGGAGTTGATAAAGGGAAAAATATAAAATGTGGCTGTACGGTTTCCAAATTACATCTTAAACCCGACCAAATATCAAACCGGTTTCAATTGTTAAATGTTCCTCATACAAATACCTAGAAATTCTATTAAAAGATTTTTCGACAAACAACTACTAAAAGAAGTAATCAGGGTAAAGGGGAAATTATATACATTTAAGCTAGAAAAGCGAATTTTAGGGAGAGAAGGAGGCTTTTTAAATGAAAAAACAGGCATTTTTTATTTTATTTATCAGGCTTGTACAACCTAACATTTAAATCACCGTAAAACCCTAAACCTTTCCGCTTAAGTTTTTATTGAATGTTTAAGTAAAACATCAATAAATTAATATAGTTTGACCTTAAAATATAACTCTTAATACATACTCGCAACTCTCATTTTACCTGAATTTAACTCTTTAGATTAGCTATATCATGTAGGGCTCCGATCGAAATTATTAAACCGCTGGCAAAAAATTATCTTTGGGCAAAACTTACTAAAAAGTACGAGAATTGAAATAAATATAAATTTGTAAATTATAAGCAATCTGTAACCAGTTTTATATTTTAGAATGTTTACAAATTTGTATTTCTGTATAATCATACTGTTTTCCCTAATAAATAAATAAATAAATATAAACAATCCAACGAGAGAACTACAACATTACGAATACATTTCAGTAGTGCAGAATACATTTCAGTAGTGCAGAATACATTCGGAATACATTTTTCATACAATCATGTAAATGATACTAATTCATTCCACGGACTAGAGTTACATAAGTAGAGCAAAGAGTTCCGGAGGAAAGCAAGATTACGATTTATCAGTCTGTTCTCCTCCCCCTTATAGATTATGGAGATGTCGCGTTTTTAGACTTTACAGGGGAGTTAGCCACTAAGTTTGAGCCCGTCGCGTCGTCCCGAGTTGACGTTTGCCAAGTTGACGTCGTGCTTCGTGGCGTTTTTTCATCGTGCCGCCGAAAAGCTCATATGGTACAAAAGCGCCTCGCATAATATAATAGATAATAAACTCCAATATACAGAATAGAAAAGCAGGGACAAATGAGAAGGTTGGATATTTCAGAAGCGCACTGAGCGGATCATTTGTAATTTTAAGCTTCATGGCGTGTCAGGCCCGTACACAAAACGATTATTTCCTCAATACGTAGGAACGTTCGTCCCCATTGAAAAATAATTTCTTCCAGACAATATTAATATTTTTATAATCTGATGACTGCATACTTTATAATAGAAATCATTTGAAAATAAATATTTTAAAAAAGGTTGACCTTTAAAAGGGTAAGGTCGTTTTTCTCATTTTTTTTGTTTTTGTAGATTGGTTCCTTTCTGTATAATGCAAGCCAACTGGATCTGTCCATATTGGTAATTTGAGACAACATATTGGTAACTTGTCGAGACTGACCCTGATAAAACCTTAGCCTAAATCATGGCCCGAAAAAATATACATAATGGGAAAGCCGCATCATGATGGGTTCAGTAATTATGAACATATTTTTTTTTCGGTCAACAAACAAAGTTATAAGCAACAACCATAAAAGATCTTCAGCGGAAATATCTCATGAAAAATTTACACTATTTATCTTTAAACCTCCGTTAGTTATACATATTTCTACAATTGTCATTTTAATATTAGAGGGAAAAGAGAAAAAAAAATATAAACATAACTATGTTTTTGTTAACTATGTTTAAATTTTTGTAACACGAAGTTTTACCTAGAAATTATAACATTATAACATCATTGTTTATTATGCACTGATGATAAATGAAAAATATATTATAGAATCTGTTCATGAAAGCTGATCATGAGATTAATAAGACATTAAATGAGAAAGAGAGGAACCAAAGACTGAATTATTTTTCTAATGCTTTCCTATTAATGACTTTTACCGGATGCGAAAATATCAACGACCCGAACCTATCATTGTACGTTGTCATAACTCTTGTTTATTAGAGAGTGAATCGTATAGTTAGAATAAAATCAATGCCGGTACATATGGCGAAAAGTCTACATCTATAATCGTCTTTTTATATTATACTCAGATGTAACCTACGCGATTAAAAGCTATGGAAAAAATCGTAGATAGCTCATACTAAATAATTCTTACGACATGGAATGAGTCAGTGTGTCGCATTCTATCTATCGTATAACACAGAGCGTTCAAGTGGAAAGTCTTAATACGTACGACAATGTCTGGTAATATTTTAAAGTGTCAGGTGTACCGTTAAAGATGATAAGGTCCCGACTAGATTTATCGCCGCTCATTACAAAAAGGAAATTTCCTACCGATTCCCTTTTGGGTAGATCACATCGAAGCGACGCGCGTTCGGTTGGATAACTATTACGATTAATCATAATCATAATCATAAGTTTTTTATTCAAAATAGTACGAAATCGTAACTTTTTGACGTCAATAATGCATACAAACATACGTAAATGATAAAAAATTAAGATATTGTGACATTATAACAAATTATTGTGACATATAACGTGATATCGACATCGAGGTAACCATTTTATTTCCAAGGGTCTTTGTCGTCTAGAAAATCATTTATTTTATAGTAGCCCTTTGAGTACAGCTTCTTCTTAATAAATGACTTAATATTCATTCATTTGTTTAATAAAATTTGCATTGCTGAAGAAATAGGTCTGGCAAGAGTCATATCACAAGAGACATAGGCAAATGCAGCAAGACTCCATGTATTACAAAACACTTCAACACGATATGAGTTACATCTAATCATAATCATAATCATGTTTATTATTCAAAAAAACCTAGATATCTACAACAATCAAATATGTAGTATAATCTTTTGAAATTGACCAAATACATATTAGAAACATAACTACTTATATAACTACATAGCAGCATATTAATATGTCACATTACATTACAAAATAAAGTGCCTTCTAATAACATATAACTTATAATAACTTATGTTGTCATTACTACTCTAAAATATCGAGTAGTTAACACTTATAGTATTACAAATCATCCAGTAATTTCGTACGTAGACGTCTCATTGTACGTTTTCGAGGCATTATATTTGAATTACGACGTTAAACAACGCCCAAATTGAAATGTCAAACGAGACATAATATATTTAATGACGTGAACAAGTATGGTAGAAATTTTCTTAGAAAGGGAAACTTTAAAATACAATAGATAAATGTCAGAAATGTGAAATTGAATAACAAAGTAGAAAAATAGTGACAATAATGTCAAATTAAAAGATATAACAAAAGTAATAAAAAATAATCGCATTTTTTTAAAAACAACAAAAAGAAATGAAAACAAAATTTGTAAAATCATCCACTAATTAAGTGCCAGAAAAGATTGTAAATAATAGTTTTCAAAGGTTAACTTAATCGCTAAACAGCCTGAAGCGCATAAAAAATATTCAATAATAAAAAAAAAGCATGAATGTACATGAACCCAACAAATGTACTTAACGAGAAATGCTAAAAAGGAATTTTTCACAATTCCAAAGGTAAAAAGCACATTTGCCCGAAGACAATGTTTTTTTATCGCCCCGAAAGTTTACAACTCACTATGTGAAACCGTGAAAAAATATGTAACTTTTAAAGGTAAAGTAAAAAACTGGCTTCTAGATATTGGGCGTTAAAAAACTAAAGATCTTATTAATACTGTAGGGTGAATATAAAAAAAATATGTATTTGTAAAATTGTGCAATATTATATATCATTTTCTTATACATATATATTAGAATGTAGTGTTTATTCATATATTTGTATATATTATTACTTATTTTCCACTTAAATTTATTGAATATAATGTAAAGTTTACTTTATTTTAGTCCTTGCATACATATTGTTTTTCTACATTTCATACATTTGTTAGATTTGGAAGTATTTGAAAATTGATCACCTTCGTCAGTTCAGGAGTTACAAACATACAGTTGGTATAACACAGCACAGCCAGAGACAGACCTTCTAGGTCTAGTTGGTTGTGCGATTTCGCCTCATTCGGATGTGCTAGCATATTTATATGCATAGAGCTATGTTTTTCGCTACAATAATGTTTGTTCTTAATTATTCCTCATGTACAACAGTATGCATGTCCTTGTATTTTTTTCTTGTACGTTATAAATAAATAAATAAATAAATAAATGTTTGACTTTGAGAATTTCTTCAACACTATTTTAATCATCTTTCTTGTCGATCCAGTAGTGCTATAAACTATTTAAATGTAATATACATTTTATATCCAGACTACAAACGATTCAGTGTGGACGCCAATATTCTTTTTATAAAGCTCTCGAATATTGTTAACTCCAAAAGTTTAGTTTGGAGAGGGAGGCATCTCGTACGGAGGGAACGATAGTTATGTCTATAATTTATCATTACATTTATTGTATTTTATTTGCATTACAAACTATCTTGAAAACGGGGATACTAAATGGCTAGACTTGTAAGATATCAAAGACTACAACACTATAGACATGACACCAATAATGGGAACGTAATTTCCGTCATTGCCTTCATGGGATCTTTGAAATCCAATAATTCGCAAGATGACCTCGCAACAAGAAAATACCTAAAATATATATTTTTACCGTTTTAAATCTCACTTTATATTAATTAATGTGTATCTAGGTACGAAAATACTTAAAATTTATATGTTAATTTTTGATTCATACATTCTATTCAAAAAAAGGTTTTGTACTATTGTTTGGAGCGTTATGAGGGTTCAAGATTGTTTAAAAACACTTTATGAAATATATGTACGACTCCTTATGTGGCCATGATCTCAACATTTGTACCTTCTATATTATTATATTAAACAATAATTTTAAGCTATAATGGCACAATGAAGATATTCATTCATACGAGTAAATTAATATTTATACGTTCTTATTTTCCTTTATTTAAGGAATTGTAGGATAGAATGCTCTCGAAACGCGTCAATATAATCCCCTAGTTATATTTGCATATATGTAAATTAATTCAAGGATCTATTTATTTACAAGAAGTACTTTGGAAGTTTGAAAATTTCGCATCTATTGTTTAATGTACCGTACCATAATACTGAGAGTATTGTAAGTAGGCCACTTGGAGGTGTCGACTAAAACGGGTAAACCCGTCACCTCAGGAAGTATTAAGGATAGTTATCGTTCTGTCCCTGTCAGCCTCTGACAATTTACTTAAAATTCCTTGTCCTAATACTGATTT
The DNA here is from genome assembly GCA_944548615.1 of Micropterix aruncella. NCBI lineage: Eukaryota > Metazoa > Arthropoda > Insecta > Lepidoptera > Micropterigidae > Micropterix > Micropterix aruncella. Next base: position 1,323,032 of record OX155956.1, on the reverse strand, counting down.
ATTCTCCTACTCTTTCGGAATGATCTCCCAGCAAATATATTAAACTAGCCTTCTTTAAATTGGATTCATTCAAGACTCACCGCAAAAAGTACTACTTTTTTTAATAATTGGACAGTTCTTCCTTTTCTCTCTCCTTCTTCTCCCAACGTCCCCTTCTCAGCCATTCTTAGCTTTATATGTAGTATTTTGTATTTTATGCACATAACTTTATTTTTGAACAATCTTTACTACTGTGGTTAGGTTAGATGCGAATGCAAATATTGCGACGGGGCAACTTGGGTTGTCGACTACAACGGGCGAGCCCGTCACCTCAGGAAGTTTTAACGATTAGTCGTTCTATCTCCCTGGAGTGAACGTAGAAGACTTGGGACAAAAACAGTCCACCATCTAGCAACGTCACAAGCCCGTAAGAGGCCAACGCCTTAACCGCGAGATAGCCAGGAATGCTACCTGGCGGGCCGACACTCACGTCCTTACTTCCAATTGTAACCAGATTACTTCGGACTCTCGATTGGTTACGAGTTCGAGGTCGCTTGCGCGGTCTTCTCCCTTACGAAGCGTTGAAACGGTGTATACCGATTCTATCGCGGACCACAGCGTCCTTTGCCCGGCTGTTCACCCAGGATCGGATGGCCGATGGTTGTTTCAAGAGCGGTCGCCGTAAGGTCCGCAACCACCCCCGCTCTATAGGAAACAGTACTGCTTCCAGACTCCCCCGGCTGTTAGTCAGAGTGCACAGTCGATTGGCTTACGCCGCACGGTGCGCAGACCGTCTAGGAGCGCCAGAAGTTTGATTCCCAGGGGAAACCGACCATACGGCCAGAGTCCTACCCAGGCTCGCACTTCATGCGTGGAGGCGGTCGGATAGGTGTTGACCCGTGAGTGTGACCAACCCTGAACAGAATGGGTCTTCGTGGCCAACTCAACAAGGGCCCATTAACTCCCATTGTATTGTTGTACAATTGCGACGTGGCAATAAGGTCGCCTTATTGTATTTTAATTTGCAAGTGCAAATAAAGAGTTTATTATTGTTACTATTTAAGAGTGTAATATATTAGCGGCATGATCATTGACATAGTACAAAAAATAATATTGATTCTAACACGAAACGCTGAGTTTGCCAATTAAATTTAATGCCGAAGAGTAAACTTTATTTATTGTTATATGGCTTTTAATCGGCTCTTCCACCTGGGACATATTTGAGAGATATGTTTCAATCCATTGCAGAGATTCTCCTCCATCTAGTGCGCTAACTCTAGAAAATATTCTACATTTGTCTGAAATCAGTATTTAAACCATAAGCTTTGATTAGAACTAGTATCTCTTTATTCTCTCTTAGAACAAAATGTTCGTGCCAGAAATAAAGCATTTCTTATTATTATGATTAAATAATAAGAAATTATATCACACGATAAAAGTCTCGTGATCCGAAATTATATTTTAATCCACTGTGAGTTTTTATTGTATAATTATAAAATGAATATTAATTAATTATCATTTTTCATAATCGACCCCACCAACATGATGCACCTACTTCGAACTATCGAGATGGTTCTGGTGCGCAACCTTGTTTTTGTTGGCTGAGATAAGAGGCAACTGGACGCCACCTTGGAATAAGTATATACGTACACATTTGTGTATCGAGGAATTCAGGCCCCGTTACTCCATTAAACATTTCTCATCGTGTCTATTTTACTTCCTTCAAAATAGTGCGGCAATAGACAATTTTGAATTTGGATTACATTCATATAGTGAAGGGTAATCCGAGTATTGCTGGACTCTTTGTTCCTCCAGTATATAAGTAGATAGAGAGACCTACTTGTTTTTGAAACACATGGGTTGGGATGTTGTAACCCAACCCTTTACTTCTGTTAATATTTCTGTCTAATTTAACCATTTTTTTGCTTTTCGTATTGAAAAAAATGGACGTGAGCGCATGCCACCTTTTTTTAAAAGCGACATATTGCAAGCGAATGAAATAGGATAGGGTTATTTATATTTTGTCATGTGCCCAATTCTTTAGTAATGATATGGCCGGAGTCATTATTTTATGTCAATGTCAAAGATTTTTGTAGGATATATCCTTACAAGCATAGCTTCTTTGATTTAAGTTTCGTTTAATACATGTCTGTTTTTAAAACTGTTACCATTGAATATATAGCATATTAAATTGCTCGAGGATTTTTACTATGAAAAGCAATGTGAGGATTTATTTATTTATTTATTTAAGAATTAATTACTATAAAACATTGATTAGCTTACAAAAATAACAGGAACCGAATGGCAAAACCTTAACCTTTTGCTTATTTGTTTCTGTCACCCAACTGGGACTAGCCCGTTCTAGGGTGGACAGGACTCCAATATTACAATCAAGTTTGCTTGATTGCTTGATTGCTTACAAAAATACAAGTTTTAGTAAAAAGCTAATAACACTAAATTTCCCTAAAATGTGGTCTTCAGAATTAAACAAAAAGATAAAAAAATAATAAAAGATAATATAATAAATAAAATGCAATTCCATTATATAATCGGCAACAAATATCATATAAAATTCGATTAAATAATATAAATAAAGTTTTATGTGAGAAAAGAAAGAAACAGTAATTAATATTTAATATATGTTAAGTAATATAGGATTTAATAGAAAAATATCTAGTCAAAAAAGTATAATTCATTGTCAAAGTCAAATAATTTTTGGTAGTTAGTCCAATGTTAAAATATACTCAACATACATATTTAAAAATATGTTAATAATTTGTGCACCTAAGTTTTATTAGACTATTATTTCTAGCATTTGATGTATGGTTAGTCTGTCATGATTCGATAACCATTTCTTTAATTTATTTTTGAATTCCCTAAATGTCAAATTCATTTTTATTTCCATATTGATCAGATTGTAAAATCTCGGAGCAATGAAAGAGTAATGTCTTTGTCCAAATGATGTTTTCCTTCTGGGTATTATTAAGCTATTTTCTAAAACTTGTCTTGTTGGTCGCCGGTTCTGAATTATTCCTAGATTTGAGTTATTGTCCAAAAATAGCCTTAAGAGAGAAGTTTTTAAGATTGCACTCATAGTTGATTAACCTTCTGTTATTATGTCCATACGGCGACTTTGGTGGTATAACAGTATGGAGGCGCACTGTAGATGGCGCTTTAAATACGCCAATACAATATAAAATAATAATATAATAAATAACAAACGAATTTTGAAATCATAGCTCTTATTTTTTTAAATTATTTACATAAAATGTCAAATTGTAATTTGATATATAAGTTTCACTGCTTAATCATTACCCACTTTAATGTTGAGATAGACTGATAGATGGCATTGTATCTCTCCGTATTATTTCCGTGTTATAATTAACCTATAAAAATGCGATAAGTAGGTACTATTGCATGTTATCATTGGCAATTTATTTGGTTTTTTATAACCAATCATTCCTTCATAAAGAACCATCCATTATAAATGTTATTATATATAGCTAAATAAATTGCTATTAGTTTGGCCGTCAATGCTATCAGGTCCACCTGCATTCCACAGTGCAATGTCCGAATCATACTATAGGGTTGAACAATCTAATGGGCGCTAATGGGCCCTTGCTGAGTTGGCCACGAAGACCCATTCTGTTTCAGGGTCGGTCACACTCACGGGTCAACACCCATCCGATGGCCTCCACGCATGGGGTGCGGAGCCTGGGTAGGACACTGGGTCAACCAGTCTCCCCTGGGAATCAATCCTCTGGCGCTCCTGGACGGTCTGCGCACCGAGCGGCGCAAGCCAATCGATTGTGCTCTCCGACTAACAATCGGGGGAGTCTGGGAACTGTATTGTTTCCTATAGAGCGGGGGTAGTTGTCTACCTTACGGCGACTGCTCTTGAAATGACCATTGGCCATCCGATCCCGGTTCAGAGTCGGGCAAAGGACGCCTTGGTCCGCGATAGATTCGGTTCACTCCGTTTCACCGCTTCGTAAGGGAGAGGACCGCGCAAGCGACCTCGAACTCGGAACCAATCGAGAGACCGGAGAAATCTGGTCAAAATGGTAGTTAGGGCGCGAGTGCCGCCCGCCAGGTAACATACCTGGCTACTCGCGGTAAGGCGCCGCCAGGTAACATACCTGGCTACTCGCGGTAAGGCGTTGGACTCTAACGGGTTGTGGCGTAGCTTGACGGTGGATTGTTATGTCCCAAGTCTTCTACGCTCACTGCACGGTCGATAGAACGAACAATCGTTAAAACGTCCTGCGGTGACGGGTTCGCCCGTTGTGGTTGACAACTCAATATGAACAATCTAATACCACATAATTATTGCTAGTGTTATGCTTATAATCGAAACATTCTTCGTGCTAGAAAAACGTTGGCAGACGTTTTACGTCCCTCAAATGTTTCGTGATAAATAACTGCATTTAACAATTTATTGTATAATTCGTTTCAATGATATGTTCTTTTCAGTCAACTTTGTCATTCGACCCGAAACGTCGGGTCCTACAAATTTCACGCGGTAAATTCGTTTTCTATCCTATTTATAATGTCAAACAACCGCGATAGTCTTCGATTTTATATTTTTGTCATTCAAGTAGTCATCTTTATCATACAAGTAGTCGTTATTCTTAAAGTAAGCTTTTTTATAAAGTAAATTATTTAAGACGATGCTGGTAATTCTAATATATGTTCATGAAATTTGTTAAAGAAATGTTTTTAAAATGTCTCATAAAACATTTTTTAGCTTTTTCAATCAGAAAATGGGAATTGTACGCTTATTTCTATGTCTGGTACACTATATTATGATAGTCTGGGACTTTATTGAACAGCTTCTGATTTGTATGGGCATTTATTTGCAAAATTGAACTAAATATCAACGGTGAATCGTAAAATTTGATTATAATTCAAATCAAGATCAAATTGGCCAATGTAGAAAAACAACAACGACACAAATAGGTACCAAATATTTTACCTTTTAAGTCAGTAATATAATTATCTTCTATAAGTAGCCACTCTACTTAATGCTTTTTATTTATGATAGCATTTATGCTAAAATCAAGTATCGTTAGGAAACAATCTGGTATAGAGAGCAGACCATTGGAAAAGCTGTGTCCGTGCTTGGATAGTAATATAGTTTTCTTCTAATATATCTTTAACTCTTTTTCCGTGTGGATTGTGCCGGGTGTTGAGCTTCCTCCCCACATCGCGCGTATGCGGGCGATATCGCATATCGTGACGAACGACATGTGTTGCATAACGGTAACGGTGATATTGAAATAAGACCGAGTGTGTTACCGCACAAAAGATATCCTTCGGTCGGGTTATTAAAGACATCCACCGTTCGTGTCGAGGAGGCTGTACAATGAAGAAAGTTGTACAAACAGGATGATTTCAGATTATTGAAGGCAATTCAAACGAAACGATATTTTTGCCAAGTAAGCCGAAATGGAACACTCTGTTTCTATGCTCTATTCGCAACTTTTGGCTCACCAAAGCTTTACCATTTAAAAAAACACTTTGTTCAGTAAATACGCTTTCTACTATTGTGAAATCAGTCAAAAACGATCTATGCATTCAAATGCAATTATTAGAACTAAAACAAAAGTATAGAAGGTATTTAACAATGCTAACTTAAATTTATCATAAAAAACCTAGCTCAGCTGCCGATACATTCAGACACCCTTAAACACTTTACCAGGGGGAGAAATAATCTGATTCTTCCTCGTCCAAATCTAGAACTTTTTAAAAGGGATCCGAGCTACGTCGGAATTATATGCTACAATAAGCTACCCTCTAGTTTTAAAAAAAATATGCCGGGAAGGAAAAATGCTCCAATTTAAAAATAAACTCAAATTATATCTCATTGAAAGAGAATTGAACGACCTTAACGATCTCTAAAAACTGTATGCATCTCGACTATATCTCTTTCTGTAATAGGTTTTTAATCGATTTTAAATTTGACTAAAATGTATTGACTATTTCTATTATTAAGTAGGCACATATTAATTATACCTTGACTATTTTTATTTGCAATATAATCACTAAGACATTTTATTTTACTTTTTGACAATAGTCACATTTTTTTTTGTTATTTTTGACATTACATTTATTAATTTTATACATAAAAAACTTATTTTTATCGGTATTTTAAAGAATTAATTACTCTGTGTTTTAAAAGGCGGGACTCGATTTAATTCTACAATAATACCTTCTTTATTCTTACGAGTGACCTTTTATGTTTTGATTATTAATAGAAGAATTTGATCATTAATGAAGAGTTCTATTATATCACGGCCAAATGTAAATGTAATTCAACTGTCTATACAACTATGTATTAGATTTTAGGACAATAAATTATTTGATTTGATTTGATTAATTCAAGCAAAATCAAATGTATTCCACTGTGAATCAGAGATGGCCGTATAAAGTCAGTCATAACTGTCGAAACGTCATCGGGTTTTCTGGAGAATCCGATTCAGTGCAAACCTCAACCTAAAACGAGCTTATACAACTTTCTTGTTCAAAAAACACTTTTACTGTTGTATGTTGCATATACCCGCGAACATATATGGCGCACTAGACACCCTCGTAGTAATGGACTTAGAGACTTGAAATTAGTATACAAATACCTTGTGGGGCTAAAATCACATTGTCAAATTTTGGTTGGAATATCTCATATACAAGCTGCACGAATAATACTTAAATTTTAATCAAATATTAACGCCGAACCGCCCGAGGCTAGCCGAGAAACGAACCGCACCACCCGAAGCAATTGCAACGGGACCCCACAGGGCGGTAATCGATTTAATTCATAAAATTAATAGACAGATTACATCAGTATTTAGCTACTTGCCGGGAAAGTCTTGGGGTGACATAAGCGATTTTATTTAGTTCGTATAGACAACGCAAAACTTGTGATATATACTTAAGCTAAAGGTTAGCTGATAGATGTTGCTGTACGCTAACAAGCTCGGCTTTTTTAAGATGAAAATGAACAAATAAATAAAGTTGTCAACTACAACGGGCCAACCCGTCACCTCAGGAAGTTTTAACGATTAGTCGTTCTATCTCCCGTGAAGTGAGCGCAGAAGACTTGGACAAAACAGTCCACCGTCAAGCTCCGCCACATGCCCGTAAGAGGCCAACGCCTTATCCGCGAGATAAGCAGGTATGTTACCCAGCGGGCTTACACTCACGCCCTTACTTCCAATTGCGACCAGATTACTCCGGTCTCTCGATTGGTTACGAGTTCGAGGTCGCTTGCGCCGTCCTCTCCCTTACGAAGCGGTGAAACGGTGTGTACTGAATCTATCGCGAACCACGGCATCCTTTGCCCGGCTATTCACCCAGGATCAGGTAGCCGATGGTCGTTTCAAGAGCAGTCGCCGTAAAGTCCGCAACCACCCCCGCTCTATAGGAAACAGTACTGCTTCCAGACTCCCCCGACTGTTAGTCAGAGTGCACAATCGATTAGCTTATGCCGCACGGTGCGCAGACCGCCCAGGAGCGCCAGAAGGTTGATTCCTAGGGGAAACTAGCCCTAGGGCCGGAGTCCTGCCCGGGCTCGCAATTCATGCGTGGAGGCCGCCGGATGGGTGTTGACCCGTGAGTGTGACCAACCCTGAACAGAATGAGTCTTCGTGGGCAACTCAGCTCATTGAAAATGAACAATTGTTTGCTTATTATTATTATAATTATGAATGTCCCAAGTTTGAAACACTCTGTAGATCCGCAATCTGCACCTCCAGATGCCGGCCATGAAAGGGGTAAAAAAGTCCTTAATGAGGCATCCGGCGATATGCAACAGATTTGTGAATATTGGATGTTTTATTCATCGCCATTGATTGGTAACGGTAACGGATTGAACTGCTAGGCAAAAAAGGGTTGCCTAGAATAATATACAACATGGAGGGCGCATCCGGCAACCCTTAGACAGATGGTTTTGGTTAGTTAATGATGACATGTGACGGCCCACGTTCAATGGGTTGACCCGAATATTAAAAGGAAATCAGGCGTTAACAGTTAGTTTAGCGTCGTTTTTTATGTTTGGTAGTTTTCTGCTGGCCGATTTGGGATACAGTTTCTTATGCAATGTGGTATTCTGTAACTCTAACACTTAGAAAGAAACTCTATGATTCATATTTTTTTGCATTAAATTTTATGTGACCCTATAAAGGCAAAAAAAAATACCAGTCGTAATAGGGAAAGGGAAATTGCCAGACTCGCAAAAATTACTTCAATGCAGCATGAGTTTAAAATGCTAGATTAGTCTATGGTCTATTTTATTAACATGGGGTTTAGTACATACCTACAATTTTAGACTACACACTTGGAGGTGTTAACTATAACGGGCGAACCCGTCACTTCAGGAAGTTTTATTGATATTTGACCGTTTTGTCTCCCGTGAAGTGAGCGTAGAAAACTTAGGGACGAAACGGTTCACTGTCTATATAGTCACGCCACTCGCCCGTAAGAGACCGATTCCTTACCGCGAAGAGCCGGGTATGCACCCACCGGGCTGACACTCGCGCTCTCACTCCAGGTTGAAAGAACTAGCAATATCGTTATACCTTCCTGTAGGTTGACAACTCTCCAGCACTAGAAGTGAACTGGAACAAGGAAATTTCAAATACCAATAGTCTAAAGGTATGGACTGGAGATTACGTCGCACGACTGCACGTCATATGACGTGACGCAAGTGCGTAGTGTCGCGTTGACGCGATGCCGCATGGATTTGCAGGAATCCGATCTGAAGATCGTGAGGCACGCGAAATATGCACACTTTGCAATCATTTTACAAAATAATACGTAGAGATGGAAAGAGGGGGGGGGGGAGGTGTATTTTTTTCACAATGACGTAGCGCCAGTATCGCAAGAAAATGAGATGGTTGGCAACAATATAGGATGAAGATGATCCAGTTAGGGCCAGATTTCTCTGGCCTCCCGACTGGTTACGGGTTCGCGGTCCTCTCCCTTACGTAGCGGTGATTTTGTGTCTACCGAATGTATCGCGGACCACGGCGTCCTTTGCCCGGCTGTTCAACCGGTATCGGGTAGTCGACTGGTCGTTTCAAGAACGGTTACCGTAAGGTTAACAAATACCCCCGATTTATAGAAACAAAGACGTTTTTAGACTCCCCCAGTAAACAGTCAGAATTCACAGTCGATTGGCTGACGCCGCATGGTGCGCAAAACGTCTAGAAGCACCCGATGGACGATTCCCATGTTAACTGGCCGGCAGGCACAGAGTTCTACCTGGGCTTGCACTTCTGCGTGTAGGCTACCGGATGGGTGCGGACCTGTGAGTTGGGGCGACTATAGCACTTGGGTCATAACAGCCCAACTGCACTGGGACTATTACCTCACTTTAGACTGCATAAAGGAAAAACATTTTACCAGTCGTACAGTTTACTAATCGTGTTGCACTCTTCAACCTGTATATTCCGCCGTGTTTACGTAAGATAACCAGGCCTATGTAGTTAAATTTTCGGTGAGACGTAACGCCACTACGCCTAGTGTTATAACAGTCATAATATTGCGCTGGATTCCAACGCATGGTAATATGGAAAAGCCAATATTAATGGTGCACTACAGAGCGAAATGTATGATTAGCCAGGAGCAGTCTGAGGTCGGCTATTGTATGTATATATGTTCCTACGTTCTTCTTATATGTAAAGATGCAACGGATAGTCCAAACGGATCCTAATTATAATGTCGATTATGACGCCCAATCGATAAGAACGCGGCTATATTCGAGCACTATGGAGTTGCCAACAGTACATTTGTCAACAGTTGCAATTTAGAGTTGTCAGTAGGGATGTGCGTACCTGCTACCCCAGGATATAACGATATTAGATCATTCTTTTACAAGGGGACAAAACAGCCCACCTTCTAGCTACGTCAGTTGCCTGTGAGAATCCAACGCCTTACCAAGTGGCACTCGGAAGTGGACCCAGCTGACAGCCAGATTTGGCAGGATTTCTCCGTCCTATCGTAACGGGTCAAAAGTCACTTGTGTGTGCTCTACCTGATGTTCGCGGTAATTCGTTTCAATTTATCGCGGACGGTGGCATTCTATTTCTGATTAACCACACGGGATCTGATGGCCAATGAGTCATTTCAAGAGTGGCTGATATCAGCTCAATATCTACCCCCGCTTCTTAGGAAACATGTATGATAGTTTTCAGACACCTCCAGTTATTCGCCGGAGTGCACAGTCGATTGGCTGACGCCACACAATACGCAAACCGCCCAGCAGCCGCCTGAAGTCCACCCCCCGGGGTAACTTATCCACCTGCCGTGACAGAGGAACCAGAGTATTTTCCAGGTTCGACCCTCTAGGAGGCTAGTGAATAGGAGTTGAAACGTGAGTTGAGCCGACCCAAGTTAACGAGTGGATCTTAGTGGCTCAAATGCACAGGAACCATTAACTGCCCGTGCCTATACCAAAATCGATTGGCTGACGCCGCATGGTGCGCAAACCCTCCAGGAGCGCCCGAAGGTTGACTCTGAGGGCTGGCCCGCTGGCCATAGTCCTACTCTAGCTCGCTTTTTTACGTGGAGTCCACCGGATGGGTGTTGACCCGTGAGAGTTTGACCGACTCTGAACACATGGGTCTCAGTGGCCAAACCGCAACAGGGCCCATTAGCTTTCAAATAAAGTAACTGTGATAACCTTATTTTTTTTATACTTTATATCTCTTAAGGTAACGGTCCACCTTAATATCTATTAACAATAATCTTACAGGCGGCCGGCTTTTATAACATCACGTGGCAATACTCAGGCGGTCACCCATCCAAATGCTGACCACGCCCGACGATGCCTTACTTCGCTGATCTGGCGGGAACCAGTGTTTCAATGCGGCTACGGCCATTACAATGATGTTAAAGATTTTTAATGAAATGTTATACATTCAAGTATCGATATAATAATCATTATTGTCATGTTTCATTATTTTATTTCTATAAAAATGCAAAATAATGCCAAAATTTAATAGCTCGAGCCGTTACATTCGAAAATATATAATAAAATTATATAGACACACAAAAGTCGTAAATTTTGTTACATTTGCTTAATTGAGAAAACTGCAATAGCTAGGTTTTAAAGTAAAATTAAATACTAATTAATCCTTTATGTGTTAAAATCTAATTAATCCTTTTTGAGTCTGAACTTTCACTCGAAAGAAACGCTAGAAATAGAAATATATTTATTGTCCGAAATTGTGGTGGTACATTTATGGTGATAATGCGTAAAATTATGTCTCTCACAATTACCTGTTATTATAACAGATTGACAACTTTACTTATTTGCTAATTTTGTAATTTCTTATCAAAAATGTCATTATTTTACTGGTTTGCCTATAATCTAGTCTTCTTATATATAAAAATGAATCGCCGTGCGTTAGTCTCGCAGGATCTCGGAAATGACTCGACCGATTTTAATTATTTTTCTTTTATTTTGTTTGGCTTGATTCAGGGGTGGTTTACAAAAAAAAATATTTAGGAAAAACTCAAAGAAACAACTGAAAATCGAAAAAATCGAAATTGGTCATTTTGGTAACATTGGCCACTTTCTAGATGGCTATTGCGGCGATCGTATTGTTTGACAGCTGCGCCATCCATAACTGTTATTCATTCCGTGCAATGTGTAAAATTTCAAAAAGTCAAAAGAGTCGAAAAAGTCGAAAAAGTCGAAAACGTCGAAAAAGTCGAAAAAGTCGGAAAAGTCGGAAAAGTCGAAAAAGTCGAATAAGTCAAAAAAGTCGGAAAAGTCAAAAAAGTCGAAAAAGTCGGACAAGTCGAAAAAGTCGAAAAAGCCGGAAAAGTCGAAAAACTCAAACCGTACATGATTCGGCCATATTATAGATTTCAATGAATTGAATTTGGAAGGTTGATTAGGATCAATAAACGCTTATGAAGAGTTACAATCAAATCAATTTTAGGTGGTACGAAGTTCACCGGGTCATCTAGTATCTAAATAAAATCAAAGAATAATTCGTAATGTTCATTGAATGTCTCTCGGGGGAAATCTAAACAGACAGGATAAGTAGCCCTAACAGTAGAAGACAATTAATAAAAATAATTCACCAATGATATAAAAAATAAAGAATAAAATCAAAAATCAAGGAATAATAAAAATTCCACCTATAAATACGAAATGTATATAATTTAAAATGTGTAATCTTCCTAATTGAATTATTGTAAAAAAATGCATGCCCACAACATAACATTAGGAGAAATATTCGTTTACCGTGTAAAAGCTTTCTTACGTGTATTCCTTTCTTAGAGAATTACTATTGCAAATTAATTCATGCAAATGAGACAGAGTAATATGTTAGAGCGGAATATAAAATGAACGATAGTTGATTTTCCCGCAACAAAACTACCTGTTGAGCTTATAGCCATTCTAATAAATTTTAACACATTGCGGCTTTATATTCAGCTGATTATTTTTGGTGAGTAGATTTAACACAGAAAAGTCTCAACTGTTCATTTCATATTCCGCTGTAACCGATTGCCATGTCCCGTTTACATGAACTAATTTCCGATTTTAGTTCACGAAGAACTGCAATCGAGCCCACTATCGTCTACCGATCGATGCGTATAAGTCCGTACATCAGTAAGATTTTATCTTTGATGCGATCAACATATTAAAAGGCGTATTCTTTAGAAACCAAACGAGAAATTTACAGTTAGGTACCTGCATTATGCAACGCCACAAAGGCCCCTCTTCATATGCCATAAAGACCGCGATTTATTTCGGATCACAAAAAGCAGGTCGAAGCGGACTCGCAGGTATCCGAGCCTCGGTCGTCCCACCCCCGAGAGCACATGCTTCGTACCGTTAGGAGCTTTGTTGCGCGAAAAAATGCATCCTTGCGAAAAAAACACCGACAAAATTCGTTCTCGGTATCGCTGCACAAACCAACAAACCAAGACTAATGTGAGGTTGAGATTGCGGTAGTTTCGCACAAAAAAATAAACAAACGTTTAGACGAAATGAGTGCACCGTTAGAAATTAGTGTCCTCGGGACGGACGACCTCGAAGATGCGCAATTTCGGGAGAGAATTAGTTTAAAAGCTTTAAAATGCCGAAAGTTTCCAGGAACCAGGCAAATATGACAATAGAGTAGCCACAACATTGTCTAAATAAAAAACATTACATTTTGTTGCTGATAATAATAGTTCCTTACTTTCCTAATTGCCTTATCTCGCACTGGCCAATTTAAACATGGATTTTATCGGGTTGAGATGGAATTCTAACTTAATTTTATATTATACTAGCTGACCCGTGCCCACCTCGTTGGGCAGTAAAACTTTTTACCTGTGATGAAATTATGAGTGTGGTTCGGTTAGTACTCAGTGCTATGATTTATTTCCTGACTGCCAAAAGAAGGGTTATATTTTTACTGCGCATGTATGTATGTATTTGCATGCCAATTTGACTATAATACCGTTATTTGTGAGTGTATTCTTGTGAGTGTCTTATTTGTGAGCGTATTATCTCTTTAACTATTTATGCAGTAAAAGGGAAAAGTCTTTTGTTTCAAACACTTGATACGATAAATTTACTTATTTTGATAAGAATTCATAATTGTTGATAATATGACCAATAAACATGACCTAACGATTTAAATTATTTTTTAATATAAAATACGACTTTTTGTGACTTAAATATAAAAGTTAGACATATGCTGTCGCTGACTTTTTTGTAGGCATTATGAAACTCTACAACTTTTCTCTAGAACTTAATCATATATCTCTCATCGTTAAGGCAGCGTTAGTTAGAAACGTTTTCGTTCGACCGCTTATTCTCCGACTTAATTTGCAAATCCGACTACCACGCTCGCTTATTTTTCGGATTAATATATAGCCTATGACACTCAAAAATAACGTGGCTTTCTATTGGTAAAAGAATTTTCAAAATCGATTCAGTAAATCCAGAGATTACTTCCTACAACGTCACAAACTTTACCTCTTTATAATATTAGTATAGATTATATTACATTGCATATATAATCGTATTTATTATTTGTACCATAATCGCATTTAATATTTATTTTAATCGTATTAAGGTATATGTGTATTGTGTATTTAGTTGTTTATTTAGGTATATGGTACTATTGTTGTTTATTTAGTATATACCAAATTACGTACCAAAAATAGTTCATGCTAATGCCGACGTATCGAACGCTGATAAGAGATAACCGACATATTGTTTTAAAATGGCGGCATTTTCAAAATTTCAAATTAACATAAATCCGTCGATGCTTAGAAAAATAAATAAATGAATGTGAATTTTATAAATGCGTACATAGAATTAAAATGATATCCAAATATTTAATACTTGTTTCTCCGTTATTATTATTGCTACAAAGGGAAATTAAAGTATCTAACGGTATTATTACCATTGTATAAATACGATTAGGTTATATAACTATCTCGCGATTATATCTTGTATTATTCATACTAATTTTGTGTATTGTTTTATATTATTATGTTATTACTATTATGCTATATTATTACATTTTAATTAAGTGTTATTCAATACTTCTAAAAACAAATGTTTTTTACGGAATTAAGTTAGCTATGATATCAAAAGTTGCATTAATAAATTTAATTATATGAAATCGGGGAATAATGTGGTTGTTTGACATTATAAATTACATTATAAACGAATTTATCGCGTGAAGTTTGTAGCACCCGACGTTTCGACGACGCTGCAGCTACCGTTGTTTAGGGTAAACTGGAGTCTACCCTCGACAGGCAGTCTACGGTATCGTAGAATTACAATTTTTATTTATTTCCTCAGTATTTAGTTACTTTATACCATCGATAACACATTTGGCCACAGCCAAATGCACAAAAAAATATGAATTTAAAGACCAGAAAAATATTTAAAATTTAAAAACCAGGTATTTAATTAAAGCAATGTTATTTCTTTTTACTTTTTCAAAAAAATACAGCGTTGCTCGATGTAAATATGTGAACAGGAAAAGCCTTGTTTTCGAGTGAGATTTAGAATTCGAGTGTGCACCGGATCTTCACATTTTGAGACCCTGGTAATCGAAAAAAGCGATTTTTGGAAAATACCTCTATGTGTGTGTGTGTGTGTGTGTGTGTGTGAGTGAGTGTGTGTGTGTGGCTATATATCTGCATATCTGTACTATTAGTACCATATTACGTGCAAAAATAGTTCATTCTAATGCCGAGATTTCATAATCTGATGAGAGATAATCGGTACATTGTGTCAAAATTGCGGCATTTTCAAATCTTTCTAAAAATAATAAATCCGTTAAAACTTATTAAAAAAAAAATCAATGTGTCAAAAATTAATTCTAAGAATATTGCCTATAACTATTGCATAAGCTTTTCATCGACATCATCAGCGAGTTTTGGATTATAAATGTTAACATCGGTAAATTTAAGACATCTTTACGCCGAGACACAATCTTACACAGTGCCACAGTACGCAGGGGCTAGGGTATAGAATTTCACCGCATGAATTATATAGATTTTGTTGGAGGCTTACTATAATATAACAACTGTAGAGGACTTTAAAATATATTAAACTCGAGAGTACTTGAAAGAAGCCCACGATGTATTTATTATCGTTACAAAAATCATATAAAACGCAGCACATACGAAAATACGCTGAGAAAAACAAGCACATGAGCCTCCCTAACTGCAACAATGGTAGTTTCATAAAAATACTACGCAATGCTTGATAATGTACGAAGCCCTATTCTATAAAGCATGCCGGTATAAACATGATAATGTATAAAACAAGCCGGCATCGCGGCATGTCAAACTTTGTTGTCAAATTTGCGTTTCTGGCAATATTTGGCAGTCTCCGCATAACCAATCATTCAGTTCAGTATGATGTATGTTGTGTATCGTAAGATATTGTATAATACTGTAAGATGGATGTGTTTATATTGTAATATAAGGAAATGAGAGCTGGATAAATGCAGAAGAGGATATCAGACGTATTTGAAAACAACAAACTGCATTTGAAGAATGAAAGCGCTTTATCAATCTACAACACCATTAGGGAGTGTCAATTACAACGGGCGAACCCGTTACCCAAGGGAGTTATAACGACATCGTGACATTCTGTCTCCCATGGAGTGAAATTAAAGACCTAATGGACAACATAATCCGTAGTAATCTACTTTAAGACAGCGTAAGACACTGGGAAGTCCAACCAGCGGGCCAACCGCGCTGCTTACTACCATATTCGGACGGATTTCTGCATCCTCCAGTCTGGTCACAGATTTAAAGTCGCTTGCGCGGCACCAGTCCCGACCTCTACTCTTAGGGGCTCCCTAGACGATCAAGCATGCTTGACAAGCATCGCGTCGCGGGATGGGAGGGGATCGTAAACCGCAGGAAAAATGCAAATATTTTAAATAAATATTTACCAAAAATACCTAATTTTGTAGTTTATACCATGGACTCACGTCATTCATCAATTAATTACGTCTAATTAATGTTATAAACTACAAAATTAGGCATTTTTGTTAAATGTTAAAAAAAATATGCCTTTTTCCTGCGGTTTACGATCCCCTTCCAGCCCGCGACGCGATGCTTGTCAAGCATGCTTGATCGTCTAGGGAGCCTTATTAGGAATCTTTCATGTAAAACGTAAAAACATTCTTTTTGCTGTCATTACCATATCTGCTCGAGCCGACAGCACCTTTCCTTTTTACTTTTATCTATATGATCCACAGGCCCTTCGTTTTTCTCCCGGAATGACCGTTTCAAGGCTGCCTGCACATACCTTGCATAAATCCTTGCGTCCACTTGCACAACCCTCAATAAACATCGTTTTTGCCAAAGCGCCCGCGGACCGAAAGCGAATTTTGTTTGCGGAACTTGCGATTTTATTTTACGAGTAGGTATTATGGCCGGCGGCGGCCCAAAGCCAACTTCGGTTTCTGCACGCGAAAGTATTTTCAACCTTTTATTGCGAATTCTTGCAAATTACCTGGTATCACAGGGTTTTATTTGGATAAGAAAGAAGCTGGCAAGTATTGCGAAATAACACCGCACCAAAAGCAATTGAGATTGGCTAAATCGCATGCTATCAAATCAAATCAAATGAGTAGCGTCTGTAGCCAGGTTGACACCGGCTTACCCCGTTGTTAACAAGTTAAGCAGCGTTGGGCGAAGTCAATACTTAGATGGGTGACCGCCTGAGTGTTTGACTGTGTGATGCTTTAAATACCCACCTAGAAGATGGTTCCAACAGGCAACAAGGCGGGTTCTACGAAAGAATATATGCCTTGTGAGTAAAAACAAAATATTAATTCAAAGCATACATAACACCGACGATAAAGATCAGCAATCATCACAATAGATCAGCAATGGTCGCAGTGTTACAAGGCTCATAAAGACCTTAGAACAGCTCCACAAAACAAATTTAAGACACACAAGAAACAAGAAAATGAAATAAAACATTGAACAATACAGAAATGATTAAAATTTATAAACTGTAGAAACTAAAATCTAATTACATTACATTACATTTTCGTCGTGTCCAATTGACGGCTAAAGACCGCTCTTGGACGTGTCAAAATAATTGGGTTAGGTAGTAAGTTTCGTTACTATTCTTTACTGAACATACATAGGTAGTCATGAATTAACTACTAGATTGTCAAACTATAAATATAAATAATCAAAATAGAAGCCTAATTTTTGATGTAGTTTGTAATTCGAAAAGATACGTAGTAAAATTATTCATCGTAATATTCAAATTGTCAGTAAAATATTAAATAATCAAATTAAATCTACGTTATGTATTTTAAACTAAACGTACAGATATACGACCATATAAAATAATCAAACAATAAGGCTCAACTTTTTTTAAGTAATTTAAATGGGCACAATATTTGAAAAATCATGGCCCTCAAATTCGGCCAGATTATAGAAAGGGTGGCGTATCAGCATCTCCTTGATGTTTTTTTTGAATTTTATGTCCTCCAGCTGTTTGAAGTCCTTTTATAAGGAGCTGCGTAAAATTCTGGAGATCAGAGAGAATTAACTTAGTATCCCGCATTCCCACATGCACTCAAATGCACATACATCCAATAGATACACGTACACACACACACACACACACACATAAGCTCTCTATCCACAAACCGCACCAAATCATGCATAAGGAAAAAAAACAATATTGTATTACCAAGTTTAAGGCCATGTAAATACGGTATGCAAGGCTTTTCGGTACGCCACAGTAAGGTTCAGGGCCGTAAACCGTTCCCTTTGCTCCCGTCTTAGGAAGTTCGTCGGTTTTATGTATATATGTTTTGAATGAAGATTTTTTTTACCCGATCGTTTAGTATTTTAAGTCTCCAGATATTTCATTTATTTCCTACCACCTACTATAAAAGAACTGAATGATACAGAATTTAAAAATTATCTGAAGAGAAACCTATTTTTTTTCTTATTTATAATGTCAAAGAACTGCGATAGTCTTCGATTTCATATACATTTTAAATCACTTATTAATATATAGTAAATAATTTAAAACACCATTGGCTTTTCTATCATTTGATAATTTTATGTATATTTTAATTTTCCGACCCTTGCAACCGACCAACTAGACTACAACGGACGAACCTGTCACCTAAGGAAGTTTTAACGATATTAGATCGTTCTGTCTTCTGTGAGGTGAGCGCAGAAGACTTGGGACAAAAATAATTCACTGTCTAGTTACGCCACCTGCCCGCTGGGTACTTTTCCCGGTGACTACGCTGGGTACCTTTCCGCTGGGTACTTTCCCGGTCCTCGCCCCCTGACTACCAGTTAAGAAGGATATCTCCGTCTGGAATTAACCTTTAGGATACCTGCTGCCTCCTGACTGGTTACAGGATCGAGGTCGCTTGAGCAGTCCTCTCCCTTATGAAGCGGTGATAAGGTGTCTACCGAATCTATTGCGGACCACGGCATCCTTTGCTCGACGTATTCATCCGGGATCAGGTGGCGGAATGGTCGTTTCAAGAGCAGTTGCCATAAGGTTAACAACTGTAAGAAAAATTACTATTTCGAGACTCTCCCGGCTGTTAGTCGGAATGCACAATCGATTGGCTGACGCCGCACGGTGCGCACCGTGCGGCGTCAACAGTCCAGTAGCACCCGAAGGTTGACTCCTAGCTGAGACTGGCCCGCAGGCCGCCGTCCTACCCTCTCTCTCCCTTCTGCGTGGAGGCCACCAATGGGTGTTGACCCGTGCGTTTGACCGACCCTATACAACTGGGTCTCAGTGGCCAAACTGCAACAGGGCCCATTAACTCCCATTAGCTCCCATTGCAACCGGCCAGGATGGGAAAGGATTGTGAACGTGCAAATTTTTTCCCGAGATGAAGATGAAAATATCCATTTTGAACCTTCCCCCACCCCCGAGACGATTAAAACCATTTCCGGGCTGAAGTCTGTTTGTCTGTATGTCTGTCTGTCAGTCTGTCTGCCTGTGTGCCTATCTGTGTGTGTGTGTGTATTTCTCCACGATTGGGCCCAAAAGCCTAATCCGATTGTGCTGAAATTTGGTATGCAGGCATCATTTGGTCATGGAAAGAGTTAAAAAGATTGTGGTTGAAATCGGTCTACAAGGGGGAGCACTAGTCGTATATCAATCTTGAGATATTGTACTTAGAGACTTGGAAATTGGTACACAAATTGTCTTGTTGGTCCGAAATTGCATTGCAAATTTTTGGTTGGTATATCGAATATACAATCTGAACTAAACGTATTTTAATTTGCCATGTATTTAATCGAATATTAACGCCGAGCCTCCCGAGTCTAGCTAATAAACGAACCGCGCCGCCCGAGGCGGTTGTTTAACAGAACCCAAACGGGTTCGTCCGCCGGCCGAGAGATGACACTCATCGATTTTATTTTTGAAATTATTATTTAAATGAAATTAGTCTTTGGCTATTTGCTGGGAAAGTCTTGGGGTGACACAACCGTTTTTTTAATTTTAAATGCTGTATTTTTTCATAAAAATTGCTGCAAATGTTGATGTCTCACTAATATGTGTAATCACCAGGTAGTTTACTGCGCCAGGAAGATATGATGCCAGAAAAGGAAGAAAACAACGTTGATTCTTTTTTTTAAAGGATAAAATTAAGCACGGACAAGGAATGTGAATGGAGGCCAGGGTGGGAGTGGACGGCGATGCTCCTTCCTGGACAAAAGGACGAACGAGTTCTCGCGCCTACGGATAGATGGTTCGGGTACATAAACTGGTTGGTCCTCCGAGCGCATGTACTCGCGTGTACACCCGAATCTTATTACCTTTGTACATATTCAAGTGCTGGTGGGGCCGCGCCGTTGAACCCCCCTGGGAGCCGGGAGGTCGTTCACTCGCATCCACAGATCAAAGCCCCCTAACGCTATTTCAAACTCCGCATTTTTGTGATCGTTTTGTGATCATCCCGCACCGACCGTTTCATCTACGGGCCTCTGAGCGCGGGCCTACTGCGTAAGGCTATCGGCAGGTTTATACATTCATGCACGGGATACGTACATGATTTTATTTATTTATTCCATCTATTTCAATAATCATAACCTTTACAAATCATATTTGTCTTACTAGTATTCATATTGATAAATATTATTAATTTTTTTATTATAAAAAATAAAATTGAACACGGCTGAAATAAGCATTTGTATAGGCGTAGGTACTGCTGCCGCCCGACTGTGCCAGGACTTGTTCCAAGGTAGCGGGCTCTTTAGTTTTTTGTGTATATATATTTATATTTTAGTAGCGAATGGTTTCGTGCAGCTTGGGCCATAAGACCTATTGTGTTCTCAGGTCGGCCTAACTCACGATTCAGCATTCAGTAGCCTCTTGGTGTAAGAGACTACCCCGTAAGGACTCTCGCATATCAAGCCTCACGGCTAGTAGATCGGTTTCTCCTCGGGATTTCTCTCCGGCGCTACTGAACGGTTTGCAGCGTCAGCCAAACGGTTGTGCACTCTGATTAGTTAATTACTGGAGGAGTGTGGGGACTACGAAATATACTCTCTCCAAGCAGCGAGGGTTTATGTTAACTTGTTGTCAATGCCATACTTGAAACGACGTATGGGCCACCCTATCCCGAGTGAGTCACGGGTAAAGGACACCCAGTTCTGCGATAAATTCATATCGTATTACCGCTGTAATACAAGAGGTAGGGGCCGCCCAAGCGATCTCGTTCCTGTAACCAGTCGGGAGGACGGAGGTATCCTGAAGGTTAAGGTCCAGGCGGATATATCCTGCCAAAACTGGTAGCCAGGAAACGAGGAGGCCCCACTGGGTTATCTTCCCAGTGTACTCTGTTGGGTTTGTGGCTTTGCTGGACGGTAAATTTGTACCCCCTCATGGAAGGCAGAATGATCATTATTGTTAAAACTTCGAGATGACGGGTTCGTTCTTGAAATGTATGTATAAGTATTTGGCAAGTAAAAAAAGTATAGTACCACAATCATTACAAATAAATTATTACTAATAATAACTAACTAATAATAACAATAGGATATAACTGAAATACAATACGAAAAAGGTGAATTAAAATAAAACACAGAAAATAGATACTAGGGTGAAATTAAATAAAACGTTAAAAATCGTGGTAATATTATTAAAATGTTAAAAACAAAATTAAATATTAGGAAATAATCATAGGAATAGTCAATGGTAGTAATGAGAATAGTTAAAAATATATAAAAAACTCAAAAAAATCTTAAATTTAAACATCAAAGCTTGGTACAAATATAAGTATAATATTTGTAAATATGTTTAACAACGGCGAGTTGTGGTCGATTGGGGTCAAAGGTATGGCGTTAAAAACTGTAAACTCAATTACCTAAAACATTTTGTATGTGTACGAGGCTCACATTATGATTACAATGCTTGGAAGATGTAAAGGACAAAATCAATGAATCTATGTAACTCTAGCCAAACAGCTTTCGACCGTTTTATCTGGTAAGCCCCAATGACCACACTTATTTTTTCCGTGTGGTCTCTTCAGCCTTTAATAACGCCGACGTCTCCACGCAATCTCTTCATTTTGTTTGCTTTACAAACCTCAGATAACTTACCAAGTTTATTGAGCATAACCATCACTGGACAATTATTACGACCAACCTATTATTTTCATGACACACATATTAAACACATAGGAGATATCAACGAACAGGCATTATAGAAAAGTCAGCCTTTTTTATCTACGGGAATTTTAACAGGAAATAAGGCTGTTTATTATGTGCATTAAGGTCTCGTTTCCTTTGATTTTATAAGGATGCATTTTACAATTTGTTAGAGGAAGGAAATGATATGCAGGATTGCGGCAGAAACCTCCGAGATTCCTGCATAATTATGTTTCTATAAGGGTTGAAGGCGCAGTAGACAGTGCTAAAGGAAACAGATTTTGGAAGATAGCATATTGGAGTAGAATATTATAATACTTAATAATGTTTGAATGTTTATTTTTAGTCCAGTAGATATACCACCCTGCTCGTATACTCATCTGCCAGTGACAAAGTGGGCTCCGGTCCGATTGGTGGATGTGACGATCACTGCCTTGCTCTGCTTCATCATTACTACACATGTCCCATGCGATATATATATATATATATATATATATATATATATATATATATATATATATATATATATATATATATATATATATATATATATATATATATATATATATATATATATATATATATATATATATATATATATATATATATATATATATATATATATATATATATATATATATATATATATATATATATATATATATATATATATATATATATATTCTGTATTCATGTGATATATTTGCATGTACCATTACATTATTAAATTAATTTAAATGTCTGCCTGTAGCTCTTAAAAGTTAGAAGCACCGATCTGCCGTCTGTTTAATTTGCAAATAACCTCCCCATCATTTCGTTTCGACCATGACTGTATATGTAATTTTTTCCGTTAAATTAAGTTTCTTCTATCTCTCTTATAGCCATTAGTACACTGTTGAGTATACATATATTAGATTGCTCAACTCCATAGTATGATTTGGCAACCCTTCTGCGCCGGCGAAATGCAAGTGGCGATGATAGCATTGACGATGAAGCTAATAGCAATGTATTTGGCCATCTATAATAACATTAATAATGAATGTTTTTTTTTAATATAAAGAACTGATTGATTATAAAAACCCAATAATTTAAACAATGATAACAAAAACAGCATTCAATTATTAGTGTCATCTATCGCATTTTTATGTAGCCTGATTACATCACAGAAATAATACGGAGAGTTATCATCATCATTATTAGCGCTACAACTAATTTTAAGCTTTTGCTTCGCCAAGAATCTTGTTCCATTCCAATTCTGCATGGGATTTGGTTTGCCATTTGTTCACGTCAATTGCATTTACGTCTTTAACCACAAAACCAAGCCATCACTCTTTTTTTTCCATTCTGGCCATTCTATTTTTTTTTCTATTTTTTTCTATTTCTTGATTGTTGATTGATAGTTTGATCCTTATGTGGAACTCTTTGGATGCTTTCTATTTTTCTACTTTTCATATATTTTCGTTATAATTGCTGATTCTCTATGTTTTTCATTATTTCTGTTTATTTTTATTTTTCTAGTTTTTATGTCTTTGTTATTTTTGATTTTCTATGTTTTTTTTATATTAGTTTTTTATAGACTTTTTTATAATTTGAAATGTAATTTTATTTGTAGAAATACCAATTATTTTGATATGTAATTTCTATACCCAGATCGGGTTTTTTTTCTTATTTCTTCACAGTTTCGATCGTCCGACTTTACGATACACTTAAATCGATTAAGCGGCTATTTATTTTCTATCGTTTTAATATGCTCTAACCACCTAAGCCTTCCGATATCCAGGAATCTCACAACGTGAACATCATTATACAGGTTATGCAGTTCTCTGTTCGTTCGTCTTATCGACACGCTTATCGGTATGAGAAATCCTGCGGAGTATTTCGCGTTTAAAGGCATTTAGTGCATCTTAATCCGCTTTGGCAAAGGTCCATGTTTCTAAAGCGTAAATTAAGACTGGTGCGATGTCTTGTAGAGGTTATCTTTTTCCTCCAGATAGGATAACATTTGGGTCATTAAGGTTTGTGATAAGGCAATCCAAGCACTTCAATAATATTCGGGTTATGGGCACGTTGTACAACTCGATTGTTAGAAGTCACATGGAAACGAATGCAGCTATTTGGAATCCGCATGAAGATACTTATACCCTCATGCTGGAAAAGGTACAGATGTGTTTTTTGAGATTTTTGTACTTCAAGCAGTACTGATATTATCCATTTTTGTATCCGACTGCATTTATCACAGGCATGGTTGGCTATAATTCTCTCTGTCTCAGAAGAGAAATGCTAACCATGTCCTATGTTTTCAATCTAATTCGTAGTAAAACTGATAACCCTAGCTCACTAGTCAAGGTGGATCTTTTCATACCAAATAATTATCTTCGTGCTCGATCGCACCATCTTTTCGCAGAGCCGTTCTCGCGCACTAACCTTACGAGGTGGAGCTTGTTGGCGCGTGCTTAAATGAAATTCACTCGATGGCACCAGATTTCGATATTTCTACCGCCAACCCTCACTGTTTAAATTGCAAGCTATTAATTATTTATTCTTATATGATACCATTGATTTTATAATGATACCTAGTATTATACGTGTCATTATATTTGTATAGTTACGGTATTACCTTTATTAATTTTATTCTCAATGCCTTGGTTTTACTGTTACGTTGATTAGTAGTAAGAGAATAAACAAAATTAAAAAATAATTAAATATACTTTCGCATTTTCACTAGTATTCTTGTCGCTATTAAGTATGTGAGTTTCTTAAGGGCTTCAAGGGTATGGGGATCAACAATAAAAATGGAGCTGAGTTCATTATTTCAACATTTCGTCACTTATTTGTTTTTTTGTGATTAATCTTAAGACCCATTCATTTCGGTGATCTGTCATATACCATAAGTCTTCCTTGAGGGCTTGCGGAAAAGTGCAATGATGTCAATATCAATAATATACGGCGTGGTACTGACTGAATGAAGATAGTGCCGGTAGTATAAATACGAGTGTTACGTATTACCATTGATTTTATTACCTATAAAATCAATTGTATTACCTTCTCAAGGGCCAAATTGAAGAGCATGCATGCTTTGCGATGCATCTTCCTGTCGTAGCCGATTAAAGGGTTTTAAAAAGCCTTTCTGTCCTATTACTCTGCATTGGATATTTGGCAAAAGCGTATGCAGGTGTTCTATTAAAAAGAATAAAATAAAATTCCTCTTTTACAGTTTTCAATGTCAGCAGCTCTATCTCGTAACATTTTGTCGTGAGATATATACACAAAACGTAATAAAATAAAAAAATAAAAATTTGAAAATTATAAGCTTACGAAGATATTCTACTTGTGTTCTAGGCTACTAATGCTAATAATATTTTTCTACTAATGTTCTACGCTAAGTTCTACGATGTTCTACTAATGTATTTGGTAATTGTTTCAATTAATTTTTACTTTATCGGCCTGACAACCGACGAGGAGGTAAAGTATTGTGAAGGCGAAATATATTTTTCGAGATGACAACGAATATATATCATGTACATTTTAACCCCCCCCCCTTTCCCATCCGAGGCGAATAAGACCATTTCCAGACAGACATCTGCCTGTATGTCTGTGTGTCTGTCGGTGTGTATTCCTCCACGATAGCGGCTAAATGCTTCATCTGATTAAGCTAAAATTTGGCATTCAGGCATAATTCGGTCATGGCAAGGGTTGAAAAGATTGTAGTTGAAATCCGTCCAGCAGAGGGCACGCTAGTCATTTTTAAATCTCGAAATATTGCAGTTAAAGACTTAATCAAATAATAATATTTGCGGCGTCGCGCATTTTGATATCGTGCGACGTACGTTGGAAATTAAAATCTTTATTGCGTTGTGTCACACGCTCGGAATTCGAATGGTTAACAAAGTTTAGCGAATTTTATGGCGATGCGCAGTTGCAACTCGATTTTTTAACTATTTTTGACGTGACAACGTCTTATAAATCGATGGAGCCTGCTGCACGCACGAAAAAACATGACTCATGCGGCGTTACCTCGCTCTAAGGCGTTCCATTTATTATATTTATTATTCAATATAAATGCTGCCATCTACCGGTTGCGTCAAGAATTATTTACTAACCTCAGTCTAAAATAGTACGAATGAAAATCACTAGATTGATTTAAATTCTTGACATAATTTTATATATATTCATGATATACGGAATGTTATTACTGAACGGACAATTTTCTTGTGGGTACAACAAAGTGCAACAAAGTAAGCAACTTTTATATAAAAAAAAAAAAAAGTATGAAAAGCTATCATTACGATGCGCTATCTAGCGGTTGGTAAAATGTCGCTGATATTGTTTATTTACGACGTATTACCTACCGCTAGATGGCGCAGCGTGCTCAAACGCTTCTCAAACCGTTATTTAACAGTTTGAGATTTCAAACTTTCAAATTAAAAAAAACCATAAACTTTAAACAATAAACAATTATACAATTATACTGCTATACAATAATACATTTACATGTTGTAGTGAAATCGGTGAGTATAAAAGCATATATTTTTGGGTGTTTGTAATAAACAATATCAGAATCTTAAATGAAACTGCTTCAAATGCAACCGTCAGTATTTTCTTATGACGTTGTCACGTTCAACTATCGTCAGTAAACCGACTTTACAGACAACCGATTTTTTGAATGTTAAAACGTCCTTGGCTAATTGCCGGGAAAGCCTTGGGGTGGCCCTATCGATTTAAAAATTTTTTTTTATGTATTTATAGTAAATTAGATTACGTCTATGATATGATATGCAGATGATACTTCTCTAATTTTCAGTGATGCAAACTTAGATACTTCAATCAAGCGAATTGATGCCACGGTGAAAAAGTTGGGTACTTGGTTCCACGTAAACCGACTATCCCTTAATGCCTCGAAATCTCGAAATCGAAATTCAATTAATTTCTCTCTTCGGCCTTCCCGAGATAACGTCATTAGCATTCACTATGCTGAAAATGAACTTGAAAATGTTGACGGTAATAAATTTTTAGGTATCGATTTAGAGTTTAGATAGTAAACTTCAATGGTCAACTCATTTGGATGAATTGAGCGGAAAATTAGGTAGTGCCACGTTTGCCATAAAAAATATTAAAATGTTGTGCGGCTTTGAAGCCGCAAAGTCTGTATTCTTTGCCTATTTCCATTCCTTACTAAGTTATGGTCTCATGTTTTTGGCAATGGCGGTAAATTCGGTAAGAATCTTTAGACTTCAAAAAAGAGTGATTCGCAATTTATTTACCATATCTTCGCCAACATCTTGCAGGCCGTGTTTCATTGAATCTGGTATCATGACAATGTATGCCGCTAATATATAACAGTGTGTTATGTTATGCAAGAAAAAATATCAGCAACACTCTAACAAATTCGGATGTTCACCTGCATAACACGCAAAAACAAACAAGACTTGCGTCTTTACAAAGTGCAATTAAGTAAGGTTAGAAATAGTTTCCTGTATCAGTCCAATATTTTTTATAACTAGATTACGTTGTACGTCAGTGGTCTTGGAGACGGTCAATTTAAGAGAAAGGTCCAGGATATGCTTGATGAAATTTAAGAGAAAGGTCCAAGAAGCAGTGACGATGAGCGATTGACCAGGCTCGGTTATTCGATCACGAGCTTCTCCATCATTGTTTCCAATTTTTAACAGTGTAAGAAGCTGTAATAGAAAACACCGGCACAGGATCTCATATATGAAAATAATGAAAATTTTCAACTTTACGATGGTTGCATAAATGAAAATATTTAGGCAAAAAGAAACGACGGAAAGGCAAAAAAAACAGCTGATCCTTAGAAAAGAATAATATAAAATATAAGAATAACATTAAAATTTATTTGAATTTGAAATTCCAACTCAAACCCAAGTTATCCAAATTCAAAATGGCCGTTGTGAAAAAACGCAATGGCAAATATATCAATTTTTGAATATCTACATATTTAAATAACCTACTTAATGTATTGGAATAAATATGAACATTAGAATTCTACAATGGTTTTCGTCTTGGTTTGAGAAATCCATTTTTTCGGCTTCCTTAGCTTCCTATAGCTGATTAGAATGAGACGCGGATCGTCCGTGGGCCGCATCGACTGTACCGGCATTGTTACGCCGTTTACGTGTTTTTCGATGCAATTTGGTGTAGATATAGATAGACTTAAATTAGGAGTCCACGTCGGTAAATCGGCAACCATTTCAACCTAGAAATAGGCGTAAAAAATACTTTCCGCAGTTGGCCGGTTTCGCGCGCGTCCACTCAATTATTAATAGGAAAGTCGTCCGGCGGCCATGATGGCGTCGCGTGCGAGCGAGACGCGCGATGCGCGATCGCGCCATCCCCCTTGCTCCATCTCTTGCTGAAAGTGTTACATTGACCGTGGCTGAACTTGATAATCTGTTTCGCGAGCCTCCGCGCAATATTTCGTAAGAGCCTCGAGCGGGAAGTCGCATACGATCATTGCCTCTTCGTGCGCCCGCAGCGACACAGGGTTGCCACAAAGTGGTCATGCTATTTCGATGTGCCTTTGATAGTGATAGTGCCTTTCTTCATTTAGTTCACGACTTACAGTCATCTTAGTTAAGTTTCTATATAACGAATATCAATTTTAGGAATGTAGCAGTGCAACAACACTTTTAAGCGAGTCCAATGCTGTGGCGAAAAATTATGGCTTTATGTCAAAAACGACGGTTTCTCATTATATCACTCATATCATTCCCCATACCACCCTCCTTATCACATCACACTTTTATTTATTTTCGTTCATTTGGTTGGAGCTTGGAAATAAAAATTTACTTATGTAAAGTTCCCCATATAAATTATTTACGTAATTATTATAAGTAGTATTATATATTCATTATGTATGTATGTCTGAATAGTTTCAACGTTTCAAATATTTTTTGTTTTTGCTTTTTTCATGCGTATTATCTCAGTTCAGGTGATTATCAATGATTTAGTTGGTGATTCTTTTGTAAATAATAAATAAATAACATCTTCTGCTAGCCTAACTACTTGACTGTGAATGCTGTGATGGAGAATTGATATAATTATGAATTATATTTATTTCATGATCCGGTACTGCATGAGCATTAACGTAGCACTCGACGAATAAACACTCTAAATATAAATTATGCTGAGAGATTTTGTCCCCGGCTCTCTTAAACCTAGTCCCGTCGAAAAGATTTAAACGCTCGTTGGCATCGCCCCCCTTGCAATATGTCATGTCATAGCTGATTAAATAGGGATGCCTAAATGTTATATATGACCCAAGATACTGCAAGGGTAAGTATCATACCATAATCGCCTCAAATCGCGAAAGCCATCGTTGAGCTGCATACAAACGGTCCAAGGTAGGCAAACTTTGAAAGGCACCACTCAGTGGAGGGCTTGACTTGGTAATGACTGCACTGGGGTCCCACTTCTCATATACCACTTGGTGTAGTCTCAATAGACTAAGGGTGAATGTTATAGATGCCGAGCCAATTTCCCATTCTATGTGTAACCCCTGGGGCTACACATAGAATGCAATTTGCAACTGTTAAAAGCTTCAGGTTGAAGTCCCTCTCATATCCTACCCGCAGTTGCAGTCCACATCACACACCAGGATCTATAAGAGGCTAACGATAGGTCCATTCAGGCCACATACTTTTGGATAGAAGTGTCCTATCCTAGCATGGACAAGTTGACGAACAAACGAACAAATATACACGATTTGCACACAGTCACGCAGCACACAGTCATCGTTTTTATTTTCAAGGTCTCAGCAACCATGTGGCAACCCTGTTACGCGGCTGCGATCGCATCGAATAGAAGCTGCTTAGAAACCTCTCGCTGTTATAGAGGTTACTCGCATCAGCTTCATGATGCAAGTTATAATTAAAATTTATATTTAATAGACTTTAATCGAGTGAAATGAATGGTCTGTCTTATTAAGAATCGATATAGGCCTATTAACTTGTCGGATTTGAGGGAGTTTAACTATTGTCTGCATTTAACTTGATTAGTTTCTTGACGTCTCATTCACAAAGAGAATGTATAGTGTCCCGTATGGAATGGCACGACATCTTGACATTTAATGCAAACTATTCATTGGACCCAAATGCAGAACAAACATCGATTTTTGTTTTTTTTAAATATTCCATTAAAAACTACAACATATTATGTGCATATCTTGTAAATTTTACGAATACAGGCACTGAATATTTTATTAAATAATTTTAAAATAAAAACTTTATGTATAAAGATTAGTAGGTAAAAGGCAATTTAAAATAAACTGGAATGATGTAGTGACTATGATTTATAATATTATCGCCGTTTGTATTTTTTCCTTATTTATTTATTTATTTATTTATTTATTGCTCCACAAAAAAAATTACACCGTTAGCACTTAACATTGATTGTGTTGCTCCTAACTAGGCAGAGCCTGTTCTAAGGAGAACACCAATACAAATGATTAAAAAATACATACTAAAAATAAAAAATTGAATCAAATCAAGTTAAATTCCAAACCAAAAATATATATTTTTTTAATCAAATCAAGTTAAAATGAAATTCTCACTACACCAAAATAATATTAGAACTATAGACAAGTAATACTAAATAATAATAATAATAATATATAATAGCAATAATAAATAATCATTTATAATAATAACTAATAATATATAAGAATTAATAAAAATACCTGTATAAAATAAATAGAAAATAAATATATTTATTTATTTTAAAATTGTGATGAATGTTTTCTCGGTCTCTCTCCTACCAAGGTTTATTAACCATGATGTAAGGTGATATTTTTGTTGTTTGCTGCTAATTTCCAATATGTTCTCTTTACTCATGATATTAACCATTCTTGGAGCAAGAAAGCTGTAATGACGTTGTCCAAAAGACGTTAGACGTTTCGGCACTTCAAAGTTTCCCTTATAACGACCTGATCTCTCCCTGTTTTCCGGAGAAACACAATATTCATCTCCATTGTTGTTTTTAAGATGAATTATTGCTTTGAGGCAATACAACTGCCTCAAATCAAGCAATTGTGCCTCAACATACAGGTCGTCAGAAGGATAACGCCTAGGCTTCCTTAACATGATTCTAATTATTGCCTTTTGGACAACGTTCACTTTCTGGAGGAGGGTTTTTCCGCAAGCTCCCCATCCAAGTATACCGTATGTCATTATAGATTGGCATATAGCGTAATATATAATTTTTAAATAGGGCAGGCCGAGAATATCTCGCAATTGAATAAATATATAAATCAGTTTCCTTAGTCTTTTCACTAGACACTCGGTATGTAATTCCCACCGTAGGTGTCTATCTATAATTATTCCGAGATATTTTATCTCTCTGACTGGTCCGATTGGCTGACAACGACACGTGGCATCTCTCTTGCAGTCGTGAATGATAAGATGATGGTGATCATCCGGCTGGCCTCTTACATCGATGCTAAATGGGATGTATTTTGTTTTGCCAACATTTAATGTAAGTAGGTTTAGGTCTAGCCAGGTTTTGATTGAAGCCATCGCGATGTTAGTACGATTATATACCTTTTCCCAATTAGAACCGGAAATTACTAACACCGTGTCATCAGCATACGCTATTGTTCTACCAAAACCAAGCTCGCAAAGCGGATTTATGTACATAGTGAACAGTATTGGTCCGAGCACGCTACCTTGAGGAACGCCAAATGTTAGTGGCAGGGATACACTTCGAACACCGTTGAGGTTAACAGTATGTGTTCTGTTTTTTAAATAATCCGAAAACCAATTCAATGCGAGGCCATTGATTCCATAACCCTTTAATCTTTTACAGAGTATTTTATGGGATATAGTATCAAAAGCCTTCGCTAGATCTAAAAATACCGCAATGCATTTCTTTTTCGAATCCAATGCATTCGTTATGCTTTTAGTAACCTCAAGGATAGCCTCGCCCGTACCGACACCATTCCGAAAGCCGAATTGATTTTTAGATAGAAGATCCATTTTATCTAAGTGGCTTGTTAGTCTTTCCTTTACCACTTTTTCAATTATTTTGCTCAGATTGTTAAGCAGTGAGATAGGCCTATAGTTTGCAATATCTGTGTCATCATCTTGTTTATATATTGGTACTATATTGGCATGCTTAAAATGATTTGGAAAGATCCCCGTCTTAAAGCTTTGGTTTATTATGTATTCAAGTGGAATGGCAAGGTTATTTCTATAGGTTTTTATAATATCTGCTTTGATATCATCAGGACCGCTTGAGTTGTTATTTTTTAGTGTCGATATTATTTTGATAATTTCCGTCTGTGTTGTTGGTCTCAAGTAGAATGACGAGGACATACTGCCATTGGCATCGATCCTATCCGCTAGTTCCTCTTCCCGAATGTTATTTTTTTGGAGATTTTTATTTGCTAAGACATAGCCTATGCTATTAAAATATTCATTAATATGATTCACGACTTTTTCAGGGTCTTGCTCAACTGTGGTTATCTTTCCCATTATATTTAACTCTGTGATTGTTTTATATTTTGTATTATTGAAAGCAATGTCTTTGACTGTGTTCCATATTTTTTTTGAATCGTGTTTGACATCTTCTATTTTTTTTCTATAAAAGTTTGTTTTCGTATTTTTTATTATCAATTGACATAGGTTTCTATATTTAATATAATACTCTTTTAATTCATCATCCTCGGAATTTTTTAGTACAGCTTTGTGAATTTTATCCCTATTACGAATACATCGAACCAATCCATCGGTAATCCATTCCTTGAGACGTTGCTTTTTATGTGGGATGGGTTTTTGGGTCACTGTGGTACACTTTTCGATATACCCTTTAAATATTGATATTAAGTTTTCGGTTGCCTTATCCACGTCGTCTTCCTTTAATACCAGGTCCCATGATTCATTGCAGATAAAATGTGTTAGTTTTTCAAAGTCAATTTGTTTTCTCCTAATAACATGTTTTTTTTCCTTTTGTGGATAGAGTAGTTAATTCCAAAAATGATGGCATAGTGGTCACTAATTGCCTTGTTGTATACAGCGGAGATATGTTGCAATTTACTTTTCACTAGCAGATGGTCCAAACAACTACTACAAGACATTGTGATTCGTGTTGGTTGACTATTAATCACTTTTATATTAGATTCTGCCAACATTGTGAGATAATCGTTTACTTTTTGGTTGTCGCTTTTTCTTATATCAATGTTCATATCTCCTACTATAAAAATATTCTTATATTTTTTATGTCCGTGGAGGGTATGTGACAGAGAATCTATAAAAGGCGTGATATCCGTAGCA
Source organism: Micropterix aruncella (assembly GCA_944548615.1). NCBI lineage: Eukaryota > Metazoa > Arthropoda > Insecta > Lepidoptera > Micropterigidae > Micropterix > Micropterix aruncella. The sequence continues at coordinate 1,289,631 of OX155956.1, read as the reverse complement.
GACGGCGTTCTGTAAATTGAAATTATGTTAATATCATCATTGATTATTACACTTATACAGTTACTACTTTCCAATTTAATTTCAACAGTTTTATGTTTTAATATATTATTAACGTATAATACCACACCATCGTTTTGTCGTTTATTAAGTTTTGTATGGTACATATTAAAGCCAGAAAGTTGTGCAGGTGAATAATCGTCACTTAACCAGGCTTCCGTTAAACATATAACATCAAAAGAAACACGTAAATCTTCTAGTAGCAATAATAGTTGATCTAAATTTTTACGGATGCTCCTAATATTTATACAGAATACCTTAATTTGCATTTGATCCAGGAAGGCTTTGCAACAGGATGGATTGTCAATACATTCAGAAACGGGACTGTAATTGTCATTAATTTCTTCAATATCCTTTAAGTCCATAATTTTTCCTCTTTTTGATTATAAATTATGCGGCATTTAGGACGTTTAGATTAATTATAGCAGTGTGGAAACTTGAAAGTGGTCTTGGTAATGTTAGCAATGACCGTTTGATAATCGATTTCATAAAATACTTAAATAATAATCGTTGAAAAGACAACATTTTAGGAAAAAATAAAAATAGTCGATAATCAAATAAAAGTAATTGCAGAGTTAATAAAATGATCGTGATAGTCAAATTAAAAATTATATAATAGTCAAATAAAAAGATAATCGGGATATAATGGTAAAAGTCAAATGATAAAATGATCATAATGTATTTTATATGACAATGATAAAAGTAATTCAATTGCTTTATGCCAAATAATTGTAAATGTTTAACTGGGTAGATGGAGTAATATTCATGGCGATCCTGAGAAAACACATAGGAAACTAAGCAAATAAAATTGCACACACTCGTACTTTTAAGGGAAAACCTTGGCATTTTAGGGACCAAGAGACAGTAAAATAAAAATATCTTTAAAATTTGGGATATAAAAATAGTTGTAATATAATACAATTTAAATAGAATATTTAATATTAATATATAGCCGAAAGTAGTAAAAATAAGTGTCACAGAAATAATATTAAAATTAAATATGTTTCCATTTCGTAAATAAGATAATTTATTGAAAATAAGATAATTCGTAATACATAAAATATAATAGTAATATAATATCATGAATAACAGTACTTTAGAATATTTATTCATATTTTTAAAAATCTGGATGGAATAATATGAATTAATATAAATGATGTTGCCATATATATGGTCATATATCGGGTGTTTATGGTGTGAAAAAGACATACAATCTTTGTAAGTAAAAATAAAAATCTGGATGGAATTAAAAATCTGGATGGAATAATATGAATTAATATGAATGATGTTGCCATATATATGGTCATATATCGGGTGTTCATGGTGTGAAAAAGACATACAATCTTTGTAAGTAAAAATACATATATAAGGTGTAGTAAAATTATCTATAAGGTAAAGTAATTTGATTAGAGTAAATATAATAAGCGGATATTTCGCGTAACAAAATCGTAATAGAAAATGGTTGGAAGGAACTTGTGTAAAAATTACTGTAAAAATGGATATGTATGATTTTCTGATTGTCGTCTTTCCGTAGATAAATCTTGCCAAAAGATGTCCAAGAATATTTGTAGTTATTTTCACGTGCGAATTTCCTGGCCTCAGCATACAGGAATTTCATTTTGTGCGTCAAGTGTTCGGATACGAATATAGGTGTTTTCCCGAATAGCTGAATTACTTCGGAATTTAACTTTTCTTCTTTAGTTCTTGCCGCCTTGTTGTATAATTTTACAGATTTTAGAAATTTGTCACAGAGTAATCTTGAGGTAAATTTGGCAATAATTGTTTTTCTTTTTCCAGCAGGTACCCTTGAAGACACGCGATAGATATTTTCTATGTCTCCAGACTGTAGAGGGCAACCAATGACGAAACCAATTTTTTCAAGTATTTCCTCGAGATTTTCATTCTTGGATTCCGGTATATTGCGAAATTCTAAGTTATTTCTCCTAGATAAATGATCCATCTCTTCGAATTTGTTTTCCAAATTTTCTATTTTGTCAATAAGGACTTTATTATTTGCAGCGAGGTCTTCACACTTCTTTTTTAACGGCTCTATCTCTTTTACCTTTTCCACTACATTATCATACTGTTTTGCGACAAATGTGATGGTTTCCAGGATTTTTGCATTTTCTGCCTTAAGTTGGTCGCATTTTCGATTGTTTTCCTCTATTCGACTACTCAATGATTGCAGCAGTTCCTTATGGGCCTCGTGTAGTTCTCCTAAGATGTCGCTTATTATTATTATTGCGTTGCGCTTTATTAATTTGATTATTTTCTGGACTATTCTTGGCGATTTTTTAAATGACAATATTATTTTGTATGAATATTTTCACTATTATTGACGTTTTTAATATTTCCAATTTATATTAAATTACTTGGAATAATAATGAAAATTTTTCTTCTTGATAACTATCATTTTGTTTAGAATTTTATGTATATAGTATAATTAAGGCAAATTTCAAATAAAAAAGTATATTTTTCTCAAAATGATAATTATTCAAACAAATTCACTGCATTAGAAAAGTAAATTGTAACATTGTACAGACTATTGTTCTCATACGAGTATATTATAAATACATATTGTAAATTTGAAAATGAATAAATTAATTAGAATTTTAATTTGAAATCCTTATCTTAGGCCCAAACAGAAGTTGTATCTACTGTACATTAGAAGACACAGACAAAAACGACAAAAAAAATTAAGTAAATAAATCAAGCCTTTCCAGATTTTTTAAAACCACTTAGTAAATAAAATGCTTTCAGTTCCTCAATCAAAATCTAAACTGACCTTTATACCCAGATGCATGCGAAAAGCCAGAGGCACAAACGCGTTTTTTTCATTAATATTAGGTTCCGTCGCTGAATAGCCTTAATTTTAGATGATTGTCTTTTAAGGAGCAAAGACTGTTTCATATTTTTTTTCTTCGTTGCTTTTTTCTCGACGTTTCTGAAATTGAATCGAATTTTGATACCTCCACGTTATCCAATGAAGAAGCATCTTGTTCACCATTCTGCCACCCAGTCATAGAAGTGTTGGATTCATTAGACGAATCTTCTTGAATTTCTTGAATCGGTGATGTCGCCTCTTAGGATCTTGATTGTATGGCGCCCCGGTTCAGTTTTTCCCTTATCCGCCATTTTGGAACTTCCGCCATTTTGCTAATTTTCCGCCATTTTGGAAAAAATATGTTCAGATACAGTTTTTTGCTCTAACTGTTAGCGATATCGGAACTGTGTATGATATAAAACATAAAGCACATAAACACATTGCTTGAGCTACAAAATATTTGCACCGATTTCGAAGTGTTTGTTAGAACAGCAAATCAAAATATTTTCCCACATATCATTTGCTGATTCACAGTATCAATCCATTTTTTTTAAAATTAGGAATTATTCCAATTAGGAAATTTCTGAAAATCATAATTAAATATATATATATGATTTGCTTGTATTGATTACCTACACAATTGCAAGTTTTTTAACTCTTACCGTTAACATTTGTGACTACCGCTCGGAGTAGCGTGAGACGACATATCCTCATTCGCCGGTATAGGAGTATCCGATGATTCATTCTCAAGGAAGTCTCTGTCCTCTTCCATTTCGATCGTATTTGAATTGAGGCAAGAGGTTCCATGGCAATGTCCACATATTGTCACGCATTTCATTCCTGCCTTCTTGCATCCACAAGATGAAGTGCAACCCTTCTTTTTTGCAGAAGATTAATGTTCTTATTTGTAGAAGATCAATGTAAATAAAGAATCTGGAACAGGAGCCAAGAGTATTGGTATAGGGTTGACGACATCGTTCGATTTTTTCCAACCCCAATTTTCGAGAAATATTTTATATCCCACCACTTTTGAATTTGGTAGTATACTCGAAAAGACTGCTGCTGTGCTGCTGCAGCAGTGGGAGGTAACAGAGCTAAACTTGCCTTATTTTCATAAAGTGATCTGGCAAAAAGATCATGTTGATGTCGATTTAAAGATGTCTAAGTTGCAGGTGCGAATAGATAGAAAAAAGCGGTCACCAGCTCGTGTTACATCGTCGTGCGTTGCATTCGCTTTATTAAAAATGTTTACGACTTCCTGCAAATCATTTCGTTCCAACAGCATTTAATTTTTCGGTGTGTGCGACCATGGCATTCTGAGGTTTTTTTGAATGAATGATAATAATAATGAATAATAAGAAAAATTTATTTAACATTTTTTGTACATAATTTTATAAGCTTTTTTTTATTTTACGCAAAAGTAAGATATTGCAAACCGTTAGCGTAACGTAAATAGAGTAACGTAAATACGCCGCTCCGCCATTTGATAAATTATAATTATTTTTAGTCATATTTTTACCATGGCTGTCCCATAAGATATATATCGTTGTAATCTAGATAAGTGTGACTTTTGTACATCTATATCTCTTATAATTAAAAAGTACACCTTGAATATGTAAAAAAAAGTTGAATTATTTTTGTATATAACTAATCATTTTGTTTTTCTTTCTACGAATAGATATTTTTTTCTTCCTAAAATAAATTCGTCATCATTGAGTTATTCGAAAATGATATCCCACTTGCCCTAATACCTAAAGTTTGGAAGATATAGGTCTCAAAGTGAAGCGCGGCGGCATCAAACTTCCCCCCCCCCCCCCCTCCCCCCGACAACCCCGCGGTGGACACCGATGGCCCCCGGATTAAATCTACTTAGAAACATCTACAAAATAATTGTGACAAATATGAGCCTTTAATAACAAAGGGCAGGGTTCCCATTCAAAAAGTTGTACTTATTACCCAGCTTGATTGTCAGTTGTCAGTTGACTAGGCTATTTTCGTATTATTCATATATGATATGCAAAATTGAACATAACACTTTTTGTAGAGAATGATATAAGCTATATTTTTTACATTAAGCGTAATTCCGATATCGCTAAAGTTAGCGAGATATACCTAAGCGAAAAACTGAACCGGGGCGCCATTTTTCCAAGATGGCGGCTATAGCTCAACAGATAGAGTAGGGGACTTTTAGTATGTTTAACAGTACGCATCAAGGAACATTTATGACAAATTTCAAGCTATTACCAATTATTTCTCCTAAAATTCCTTATTTGACTGAACTAGTACTGAAACACGAAACTCACGAAATCAACTGGGACCGGCTACTATTGGCCGGCTTTCAGTAGTGCTTTTGAAGAGGTCATTTTCGAGCGCGGAAGGCCCGTCTAGAAAATCCTATATCGATGTAAATATAATGTTCTCTCCTACTATAAGTTTTGATTAATTTCGAATTTTCGGTAATTACAATGTTATTTTATGATTTATTGTTATTTCAGTATTTTGAATTACACTTGAAAGACTGCACTAATATTAGTTGATTTTATGACATCTAAGGGCCCTAATTATTTCTCGACGTTACTGTATTAACAATCATAAATTAGTATTTTTTTGGTTTCTTGTCAGTATGTCGTCCTGGAGCTAAACAACGGGTCAAATTTTGCTGATAATAGTCACATATTTAAAACACTAATATTTATTTATTTATTTTATTTATCCCTAGTGTTACATGATTAAATTTCTTATAGTATATTTTACATGATTTAGTCGTACATACAAAATGTAGAACCCTAGACATTTACAAAAGGTGCGGCTTCGGCGGGATTTTATCACCTCACTAGGCAGAGTCTGTATTGAGGTGATATTAAGTACTGCGTTCATCTGTCGGGTGTATAGGTAATTTCTGTAATCTTGCGAAATCCTACAAGTCTTTATTTTATAACTATTATTACACAAAAAATATATTTATTAAATTAAATGAGATATAATATATATATGGGAGATATATGCATTCCGTTATTAAGCTAATGAGATAATAATAACAATAATAAGTAATATAAATCATCTATGCACCTATTTAATAACGTTAGTTACTAACGACTCACAGTGCTCCCTCGTCGAGTGTACCTATCAACCATAATGTTACCAGTCTTTTGTAGTGAGCGTCATTTTGAATGATTTTAGCTTGGCCTATTTGCGTGGTAAATATATTATGGTAAATTAAATATGATATCCCCAAACATTTTTATATTTTGTGGTGACCCTAAAATGGATAGGGATTTAAATTTATAAGGTAGAGCCACAATCTAAAAGATATTGTTTTTTTTAAAGAAAATTTGTCAAAAGGTAAGACTTGTCAAGAGGTAAAACGTAAGACTAGTTATAAATTCCCTTCAGTGGTATCCCATAAAAATCTGAAATCAGAAAAAAAATATTTTTTTAAAATATTTCTTATATTGAGTGGCAATATACTTCCATAATAATGGTAATTTGATTTTAAGTGTAAACATTTCGATCGTTGTGGTATTATTACAGCTTTGTTGCACTTTGGAGCTGTCATCTATATCGGGCGAAACTAACACTCTAGGTTGGCATAACGATATATAATCGTTTTTTTTTCAGCTGTGTGGTGATACGCAGAGACTTAGGGGCAAGGCAGTTCACAGTCTAGCTCGGCTAAAATGACAGTAAGAGGCCAACATCTTACCGCGAGGTACTGGGAAGTGAGCCCAGCGGATTGACCTAGCGTCCTTACTATTAGATTTGCCTGTATTTATCCGTCCCCCAGTCTGATCACAGGTTCAAGGTCGCTTGCGGGGCCTCTACCTGATGTACGCAGTTATTCAGTTTCAATATTTTACTGACCGAGGCGCCCTTTGTCCGCCATTGTCACTCGAGATTGGGTGGCTAACGGACCGATTCAAGGATGCAGTACAAGGATTCCTCGCTGATGCAGTACTGAGCTATGCTCTCACTTCATTTGGTCGTACTTTTCGCACATATATAGATAAAATATTTAATTTGCAACGTAGAATAATAAAACTTTTAGTAAATAAAAATGTGTTAACACAATGTAAAAAAAACTATAACTTGTTGTTTAAGCGATGCGATATATTACCTATACATGAAAAAATTACATACTTACTAGCAATGGAGCATTTTAGAAATTCAGAATTTAAAATACCAATACAGTACAATAGGAATGTTAGAGAAAAAGTCCGTAAAATATTTGAAGAACCAAGAGCGAACAACTACATAGTTATTTTATTTTATTATATATTTTTAATATTTTTTTTATTATTATTATTTTTTATTTTATTCTGAAGACCACATTTTAGGGCAATTTAGTGTCATTAGCTTTTTACTAAAACTTGTACATTTGTAGGCAACCAAGCAATCAAGCAAACTTGATTGTAATATTGGAGTCCTGTCCACCCTAGAACGGGCTAGTCCCAGTTGGGTGACAGAAACAAATAAGCAAAAGGTTAAGGTTTTGCCATTCGGTTCCTGTTATTTTTGTAAGCTAATCAATGTTTTATAGTAATTAATTCTTAAATAAATAAACCTGAGGAAGACTGTAAGCGTGAGCAAACAGATGTTTAAAAAGAGATTTAAAAGCTACCTGTTGGACGTTTATAGTGAAATTAGTGGTCATAATTAAATTTGTTATACGTTTCTATAATTTAAGCTTGTAGTAATACTGGCCTAATTTAAGCCTGTAGTAAGACCAGTAGTAATACTGCTGTGCATTGTTTTTTATATTATTAATGTCTTTTTGTATCACAAAATTAGAAGTGTACGACTAGAAAAATAAGAGTTTGTCTCGCCAACAAACTGCATACCAGTTTGGCGATATTTTAATATTTAAAATAATGTATTTTTTCTCTGAATAAAAAAAAAAGGGTTGAAAACGTCACATCGACAACTACCCTCATAGGAAGCATACAACGCCAGACCCCTCTGGTTATTAATTAGCCGGAATGCGTAATCGTGGCTGACGCAGCCTGGTGGGCAAACCGCCCAGTACCGCCCGAGGTATTCCCCTGAAGCCGAGATCTTCTGTTCCTAACAGCCTCCGACTGCAAGATTACAGCAGCGGCAGAAGCTCACAGCGGCCCTGACAGCGTAAGCCCCTCTACGATTAGGCTGCCAGATGGGAGTTGAACGTGAGCTGGGCAGACCAGATGACATAAAGTTAGGCGAAAACCACCCAAGCTAGGAACCACAGCGTTGTTACAATAAGATATATTGCTTTATACATTAATTTACTCTCCGTTTCTTGATTATTGCAGTTTTGTCACTTACCATAAGAGAAGTGAATCCGAATCGTGCCGGATCGTTTATTTTATTTTCATTTCAGTTCGACACCGTCAATAACATTAAACTGAATCTTTATTAATAAACAACTGATGTGTTATTTTGCATGTTGCCAAAGAAAAAGGCTGCACGGAACAAACACTTTTATTTTGGTATAAACATGCCATAACATTTTGTATTTTAACCTATTACTTTATAAGAGCGATAGAATTCAATGACATGTTTTTTATGTAGCAAGTCATAAATGGTGTGTGTCGTGTTGTGGGGCGTGGGAGTTGCTCTATGCGTGGGATAGGACGCTGTAACAGATTATTGAGATTATATAAATTATTTCCTTTTAAACTGCCGAGTGACTTAGTCAGTGACCTAATCAGCGAGACGCAACAGATAATTTAACGCTTCTAAGATCCAGTCAGGCACACCGAGATGACGAACTCGATATGCAAGAGAGCATGGACGACAAAAAGTTGCGTGACATTACAAATTAAAAAAAACACAACGCTAAAAGTGTAAATCAAGAGTAATAAGAAAAACGTCTTCAGTTATTTTTTGTATCAGTATCAATTTGTTTATTCAGAATATACAACAATAATGGTAATTAAAGCGTATAATAATGGTAATTAAAAGCTTGGTATCGTATATTTGAATTTATCATCATTTAAATAAAATGAATAATTGAATAGAATATCAATTTGATGTTAACAAAATCAATTATAGACATAATTAAAAACCGGATTTCCAATAGAATGTACAAAACAGAAGAAGGTGGATTTGAAACAGTCACAAATTAGGTAAGTTTTGTAGGCACTAATAATTTAGTGGCCAACTGTAATCAGTGATAACAAAGCGACAGTGGTGTCGACTAAAGTCGGCTTTACTCGGTCGATAAGTTTTCATACACTTAGGTGTACGTTTAAAATAAATAATTACTCGAAAAATACTAATAACCACTAGCCAGGTAGACAAAAATAATCAAATAATACTATTAGAGTATCGAAACAAAATAGAAAAAATCGAAGTTCCTATGTAGATGGCCGTTGAGACGTATCGATTACAATGGGAGAACCCGAAACCCCAATGTGTTATAACGATATCATGCCATTCTGCCTCCCATGTAATGAACTTAGATAGTCGGGTATATCATATTGAATATTATAATCGATTTATTACGTTGCTATAAAATTCAGAATAATAATCTTAGGAAAAACTGAGAAAGCCGAAAATTACAGATTAATGTTTAAGCGAATCGGCATGATCAAAAAAATCGTCCAGCTGATAGAAATCAGGAGTGGATGGCTATTTTTTTTTTCACTTTCAATCGCCTTTATTTCCATATGCCTTGTGGAAAGCAATAGATGGTTACAGAGCTGAAGCTTAAATATCCATAGGACTTTTACATTTTAGGAACCCGCACTAACCGGCTTAGTTACGCCACTGCTTTTGGTCTTAACATTAGAATTAGCAATTAGTAGATATCCTATAATATATTCAGCAATAAAGTTCAGTGTATTTGATGGTTTAAAAAAATAAGGAAAAATATTTATTTGCAGCTGTTGTTGCAAATATACAACAAAACTTAAAACCTTAAACTGTAAATAGACAAAGACTATGTAATAAAACTACAAATGCTGCAAGTTCCCCTAACTTGCAGCATTTGTAGTTTTATTACATATGACACCTGATACCCCTTATCAGGACACACCCATTTTTGGTACAGGAAACCGATATTAAATGAAAATAAGATAAAGTAATCAAATACAAATAAATCAATAATCAAACTTCAAAACAAAATCCAAATAATCAAAATAAAATAAATCAAAAAACGAAGAAATCAAAAATCAAACTATTCGAAATAAAATAATTAATATCAAATGATCACGATAACAAATTATAGACAAACGAAAAAACAATAGTAATAATAAAATTAATACATATTCATTCTAAAACAATATCTAGAAATATTTGGCTTCTAACCATCTTTCTTTAATAATATATTATTTTAGTACTTATATCAGTCTTCTTATGCCGAATCAAGCAGGCTGTGAAATTCAACCATTTCTTGCATTTAAATGCTTGGTTGGTGCGAATGTACTGGTCATCAACCCGCGAACTTGTTAGGGTTTCTTCGATAGCCCAATGAAAATCAGTACGCCTTAAATCACTCATGCGGTTATTATATACGTCATGGCAGAGTGTCCGTTAAGTTTGAATCGTTTCGAGGCAAAACAGCGCCTCATATGGCGAAGTGAACGTCTTTTTCGGAATCGGCACGGAGAACTAGAAAAGCGATGGTTGTTGGCGGCGGTGCTAGTTTATAACGCCGTGTCGCTGACAGGTAACTCTGGTTTGTTGACCTTACCGATTTTTGGTTTCATTAGCGCTGCGCATGCGCCGGTGCCGAAGGCGTTCGATCTCGACTGACCGAGAAAGGGGGGATCTTGACCGACCAGCTCGGAAATCGTAAATTCTCAATCAAACCCAAAATCTAGATTAAGCTGGATGTTATTTATTTTTATTTTTATTTTATTAAATCACAACAAATTACACCGTTAGTACTTAAACATAGTTTTTTGTTGCTATTAACTAGGCAGATCCTGTTCTAAGGAGAAAACCAATAAAAATGATTATAAAATATGTAAGCTACAAAACAAAATTTTAAAATTAAATTAGGTTAATAATGAAACTTTCTCTATTCCATAATAATTTTACAACTATAAATACACAATATTGAAAAGACAACTAGTAAAAATACGCGTATAATAAATACTAAAATAATTGTAATCATGTGTAGGTATGCAAAAAAAAAAGTATACGTGTTTTCCATATCT
>OX155956.1:1017909-1278409 GCA_944548615.1 Micropterix aruncella | reverse complement strand
CTAGCGGTTTATCGTCTGTAATTATATTGATTATTGCAAATTTAAATCATATTTCCAAATTGGCCAAATTACATGGTATTCTTATAAAGCTATCATGGTATTCTTATAAGTCCAAAGCTATTATTATCATTGTTGGCCTACAAAAAATATTATAATCGATAAATTCCTTGTCTGCCTCACAAGTGGATGATAACATCATCGTATATTCTAGAATTGTTAAAAAATATAGTTTTCTCATCGGCGAACGTTTCTTCTGGCAATCACAAACTGCTGACACCGGTAAACGTCTCCCTCGCGATTCTTATAGCCTCAATGGTTTCAGAAAATTTGAGTAAAACAATATTTTTGCAAACCTTGCTGTTGTCCACATTGGACTATGGCGATGTTTGCTGCTTAGGCTAAAATGAATCCATTCTGGATTAACTTTACCGCTTTTAAAACTATTGCCTCAGATATGTATTCGAATTCCACAAGTTTGGCGGAATAACGCAAACTTTAATGGCAGAAGAATATTGTACATAAATATTTGCATACTTTATTTCTTCTGTAAAACTTACTTTATTATCCGATATCGCCTGTTTATCTTAAGCAACTATTCAATTCTTAATCTAGTCATGTTGTGGCTCTCCGCTAGTCGGTATAAACTCTCTATTCCTAAACATCAGTCGTCTTAATATTCATAGTCCTTTACTCTTTATGCAGCATGACTGTGGAACCAACTATCTACTTATATAAGAAACACCCGTTGCCCTTCACTTTCAATGAGTCACTAAGGAAACATTTTCTTTCTCAACAAACCATATTCACCCTGCCCTTTTCCTATCCTATAGTCCGTTTCTTTCTCAGACATATTGCTTTTTCTTTTATTATTTTTTTTTCCTTGCCTTTATTTGTACCTCACTTAGATTCTCAATTTAAATCGCAATGGTTGACTGGACGAACTATTAGTAATAAGTACCCTTATAAATAATGATTAATGAATTATTTATTTGCAGCTGTCAATACAATAAAATAGTAAAAAATAAATAAATTACAAATTGAAACTGAAAATAGACAAAGAATATATAATACAAAAACTACAAACGCTGCTAATTAGGGGTACCTATCCTCATTATATATCTTAAGATAATTTTCAGGACACGCCTATTATTGGCAGTACTATTTATTGAAACTAAAATATTATAATCGAAATCAAATATCAATAAAAATCTAAAATTATAAATCAAAATATTCAACATCAAAACATCGCGATAAAATGAAAAAACAAAAATTAAAATTAAATTAATGAGTCAAATTATATCAAATTAAATAATCATCCAAAAAGATAAAAATGTTTAGCTCCTAATAATTTTGTTTTAATTGCATATTCTGGCAGTGGTGCCTAAATATTCCTGTCGTATGTTTGTATAAAATATTTTATGTATCTATATAACTATATGTACCTATAAAATATGTATGTAATAAAGATTAAATTCATTCATACATACTGTTCGTCGGAACGTATATTGTGTGTTATCGATCAAAGGCAAGATACATGTACCTCAACCTTTCGTTGCTTTTCAAACGGCAAAACAATTGTATGCTCACATCCACGTGGCGAAACTCTCATCAAGTGTATCCACGCGCAGCCGCGCCAAGCGTAGCATTACTACGCCTGCTACGCCAGCCGTAGAGCCTAAAATGACGATTCGCAGTCGCGCGCGTTGTAGAATATTCTATCGCAATGGTCACTCTTGATCGCGATGGAAAGTGTGCCGCCGCTGTAGCCTTAATTACTTACTCTCGAATAAGCGTATTTGATCATTTCACCGATAACGGTTTCAATATTTACTCACATGATATTTATGTACAGGGCCGTCGTAACCCTGGAATAAATAAATATATAACTAGAAACTGAAAAGCCGCATGAATTCTCCAACGACGTCTTCAGGGTTTGTGAAAGGTTTTTAGAATACATAATGACGTCGTCATCATTAACAAGCCTTATTATACGTTTTGTCTTCGATTTCGTCCCATTCTTGGCTTTTGTTTTTTAACTATTCAAGTATATTCAGGTTGTTAACTACAGAATCAAGCCATCGCAATTTCAAGCCTCAAATTTCAGGAGTCTTAAAACATACACAGCAGCAATATCTCACGACAGGACTGAAGTTTTGGCGATTTTGCGACTTGCGTTCGAAGACATGTACATAGTGCATTTTTATTTGTTTTATTGTAAGTCCATGTCTTTGAATCAAATATTAGGACTCGTATGATGACTGCCTTTTTGAGGGTTGTACCGTCCGCCTGGATAGAAGGTTGTAGTAATTGGAACAATTCTTAGCCCCCATTAAACACACGTTCTTCTCTTACCTGCCTTTTACTCACCTCTTGAATATACAATAACAATTACAGGTTTAATTTGCAGTCTTTAAGTAAAACGGAAATTACAGAAAAATAAATACTTATTATTGGGTTATACGTCTCATTGACTAAATAATAATACACGATTTAAATAATAAACCTCATTATTTAAATCTAAGGCTCCACGATCGTACTAAAAACCCTACAGATAAGTGGAATCCTCAAATAAATATTAATAAATAGTCACCTTATCCGTGAGATGGAAAAAATAATCAATATAATTAATATAACAATAATTACATTATATATAAATAAATAGATATTAAAGAAAGAATAAGAGAACACATCAATCTGTTCGACTAGTGTTTTTCATCATCAGGACACAAGGAATAAATCCAAATTTCACATAAACTGAGAGCGACTTAGCAAAATGCGGTATAGTTATATTCACCAAAACTTTTATTAATATTACGCGATTCTAGAGCAACGGAAAGGATCAATTTAATAGATTATTGTCCATAACTTTGTAAGAAACCCAAATTATGATATAAGGGAGTTGGAAAATCCTGATTTATTTTCCATACTGATGATTTGTAAAATTTTAAATATAATAATATTATCGTAGCTGACATTCTTATTCTGATTTAATTTATTAATTTAAAAAAATACGAAGCCTTATTGCTGGATTGAAAATAAAATGTTTTTATCTTGATAATTGTACAGACATTACAGTTGAATTTGAGTTTATTAATCTGCTTGAATATTAATTAATATTAGTATATAATGAGTATTTGTTTACAGGTATCAATGATTTTAATAGCGATGATTTTAATAACGAAATCTTTAGCATTTTAATTTCTGACGCATCCAAATGTAGGAATGCCTATCTACTGGTGTAGGTCATTATATTGTGTTGTATTATCCTGTAATGCGCATTGAATATTTGGATAATAATGATTTTCATCCATTGAAAGAAATGTTTTAAAGGATTATTTAACAGGTAAAGATTATGTCCATAGATCCGTCCCCAGTTGATTCAACATAATTCCTGAACGGTGAGAGAGACCCACTTTGAAGCTGAGTTCGTTTACTTAAGAATAATGGCAAGGTACTCGTGTCAGTTAGGAATGCGAATCACCAGATCACCATATCCTAAAGGTAAAGGTAGAGTGGTTCAACAATCCCACTGTCTTAAACGTAAGAGTCTTGGTGGATTTTCCATCGATACCTTATAGTTAGTAAAGATGCTTGCTTGAGAAATAGGAAGATGTGATGTCGACAGCGCCGGATTTAGACTTGTTAAGGCACTAAGCTATTTGAGCTATTGCTGCAGTATATTTAAGTATATATGACAATTGCTCACTCAGACAATTTTCTTGGGGACGCCCTAGAAAGTGAAGTCCTTAATCTATTGCTAGTGTAGCTTATAGGTAAATCCTGCAACGGATGTCGAGGAGGTTTCCCCACACTTTGTTTCACCATTGAATCAAACTGATACTTGAGCATTTTAAAGCCTTTGTATCAGATTAGTCAGTTTTCTTACATAGTGTCATTGAATAGTCTAGTCAGTTTTCTTACATATACAGAAATGTCATAGTACAATATCGAGATAATCGATGTATTCAATGCTAGCATACAAACCCAGAATTCTTAAAAGAGTCCTTTATTCTGCATAATATACAATATACGATTAGCGCCATCATCAATATCAGTAGTTTTTCTACAAATTGACGAAATCACGCCATCCTAACGTATCCGTCTGATCTTGACTACCACTGCTATCCTATTTGCAGAGTCAAGATGTTTTGAAATTTTCCAAAGGCCGCTCATCCAAAGTTGGCGTCTTTGTTGCCTCATCTACTCACAATATATACTTCAACATCACACTACTTTATTTTTTTTCTTTCCAGGTATGTGTCAGTTTTAAACTTCCTGTGCATGGATGTGCGGTGACTTCAACGCATGAACTACAGAAGCAAATCATAAGATCCTCAAGAATCGACCTCAATAAATCAGGTTTTTAAGACCGAGTCAATGAAGCTTTCGAGGAAATGCGTATTTCCTCAAGTTGAGTCATAAGAAGCTGGGATTTTTTGGAAGTCTCTTTAAACAAGTAAAAAAAAGGCAGTATGTTTACTAATAAAAGTTTGTGAATTCAATTTGCCGCCATTTTTATTAACTATGAAGTATTAAGCGCGAAGTACTAGCGTCGACCAATATCGGGCATTACGAATTAGTGTTTGATAGTGGTCGATGCTAGAGCTAGGCAACGACAGATAATATTCATCAACGTCAATGGATACGTCAACACATTCAATGTCAAGTGATAATTCTTTTAATTTTAGATTATTTAAATATTTTTTTGATATTCGAATACCAATATAGACTTATTTAAAAAATGCTTAAAGGAAATGCCGATATCTTAACTACACCGTTAGAGCTAACCCCAACCATTTTACTTTTTCATAGAAACCAAGAAGTCAAAATGACATGATAGAACAAATGTACATTTCTAAAAGCGCGAGGATCGACGAACAAAGAAGCGAGACGTTGCATAAGAACGTATTTGAGGGCATTTCGGGTCGGACAGGTAGTAATGAATGTTAGCAAGGTTCAAGATCGTGCAGAGCCAGGCGAGGTGATCGCGTTGCGCGAATGTGGGCCAGTGAACGCAGGTAACCTTCGCGAGAGATGTTGGCCTCTCGCTCGCTCGATGCGTTCGCACTCGATTTTCCAGGGCCGCACCCTATCACTGTCTCGTTCAAGATCGCACGTTTAGTTGGGGGTGTACGAACACTGATGTCTGAATAGAGGTGGGCTAAAAAGAAAAAAACTAGATAGAATATAACTTTTAGTGGATATTTATGTGTTTAGATATTGAAATACAGTATTTACTCTATATTTTCTATCCAGCAAATACCGAGAACACAAGCCAGCTTAGGAAATCAGCTGATAGGTACTAATTTTCGACTCTCCCATACTTTAAAAAAAATAGAAAACTTTTACATTAATTTTACAAATCTTTCAGCCAACTTAAGAATTAGAAAATAATGTGTTATTTATTGCTTACAAAAAGAACTACTGAGTGATTTAGTGACATAAAAGAGAACACGGAAAATGCTTCAAATGACCAATAATTTTGTCGATAATTCTCTTGTATAACAGCAATTTGTTTACGAAAACAGCAATGACATTTTTTTGTTTTAATTAATTTTAACTGGGAAGCTGGAGATTGACATCATTAAACAATTTTGACAGGTCTGTCAACTGCGCAATATTATTTTACGGCGTTATGTCACTGTCTAGCAATTCTCTGTCTTTGTTTACCATGGACTCTATTACAGAGTCAAACAGATTTTTAAAGTCGAGTCAGAATAGGTACCTTTTGATAGCCAATGCACTTCTATGAGAAGCAGCAATCGATTGAAATCTTCATCATTAGCAACCTAAAGCTGACTTAATAATCTGTCGTTTAACTAGATGAACGTATTAAAATATTGGATAATAATGATAACTTTAAAATTTTAATTAATAAATGGTTATTGGAGTTTGGGCGCTCTGAAACGGAGATGGAAATCTTAATTGTTGTTCAATTTGATCAATATATTTCATGTATGAAATATGTTATCTATTGTTATAATTATTTTATTATTCTTCTTTTCATACTATTATTTTAAGTTTAATCTTTAATATGTTGTAAATATATCGTGTATTTTTTAAACTCTACCTAATACCTATAATTTATATAACGGAAGTAGCGCTGTACGTTCGCAGAAACCTAGCCGATTTTGAAGTGAATGGTGTGCATCGCCACTATCCAACAAGATCCCGTAGCATGCTACGTTCGGTAAGTCATGCATTATCCAAGTCGGAGAGGCTAGCCTATATCGCCGGCCCAGCGGTTTACAACAAACTCAGCGAGCACATTAGTCAGGCGCAATCTCTTGACGTGTTTAAGAGACGCCTTAAGAGGTACCTCACAGATAAGGCGTTTTACTCACTGGAGGAATATTACTCGAGTGAAGTCTAAAATGCTTTGGTGGCTAAAGTGTTTAATGATCTCTTTGCATTTTGTCTTGTATTTCCTCTTTTTATATTATTCTTGTTTTTTTTTCGTTTTTTTTGCTGATTGTTATTTTTTCTTTACGATAAAAAAATGTTTGTTTGCTAAAATGTATGGATGCTTGCTAATCTGTATCTGACTTATATACCAGTATACTAATAAAATGAATATGAATATCAATATGAATAATATCTAATATCTAATCACCAGTAATAAACTTGCAATGTCAGCTCGCAATTTAAATAGGTCTCAAATCGCACATCTAGGCAAAGGCGTATGCCTAGTGTGACGTGCCTCGGGTTGCATGGGATTGGGATAAAATACTTTGTCGTTTTTTCTAATTATCATCAATAATGCCTTAATAGTTAGTAAGGCAAAGTATGGCGGTTATACTTTGTACCTCTATTTGCGATAAGAAATCACAGTTATATTCTTATGATAAAAAATCTAGTATTTTTTATAATTAATCGTTATTATTTAACTATGCACGCAAATTTAGATGATCTCAGATTCGGCTCTGTCTATTGTGGTCTCACTCGCACGATATGTTGCGCGCGCCGCCCGAGTCAAGTTCACTTGTCGTATGCGGAAACTGGCGGAAACCAATTTGATAGGAGTCTCTTAGCCGCTTCCGGAACCGAGATACTTTTCATTTGTAATCTCCAACCTGCGCCATCGCTAATTGACTGCTCATACTCGTGTGTTCTAGTCTACCATGTATCGCGAGCGATATCCTATTATTTTATACAACTTCTTTTAAGTCGCCAGTGCCGCTTTGAAGGAAGTATAGAATCCTCTTGGGAAAATACGCAAACATCATAGAATCTTGCAAGAAACAGAGAATTATTTCAAGGATCATTTTAGTACTTTAAGTAGAAGTATTCTTTTTGATCTGCTTTTAATATTTTTGGCTATTTATTACTTCTGTTTATTGAGTAGTTTGTTTAATTTAAACAAAAAAAATTAACCTAATATATTTTAATTTGATTATTTTTTCACTTCTCGGCTATTAATTGAATACCTTTTAATAATTGTTATTTTTAGATCATTGATAATATACCTTTATTTAGATTAGTGTAAGAAAATCTAGTTTTGTGCGATTCAGCCTGGCGTGAAGTAGGATACTAAAATCTGAAATATCAAATGCAATATATTTGAAATAAATATTTTTTTAATTGTTTTTTTATTAGGTTGCATAATATTAATATATAAGCTAAGCTGTAAATAATTTAGAAAAATAGATTCAAATTGAAATATAGGCATGTAGCAATATCATCGGGAGTTGCGAAATTACTCGAGATTATTTTTCACCGCGACGTTATTGCTAGAACAAATGCAGGGTCTCCGAATTACAGACTAGAGCTGTGTCACTTGCTACGAGCGAACCCGCCACCCCAGGACTTAGGTTGTTGGATGAATGCAAAGATTTTAGATAACACACACATACAGTCATACTACGTCTTTTCACAGTCATATTACTTCGAACGACGTCGTACCGCGAGGCACTTAGAGGTACCACTCAGTGGGCTTCTCGCGCCCTTTTAACAAGATTTAGACGGCTTCTCTATCCTCCAAGCTGATCACGAATTTGAAGCGAAGCGAAGACTCTAGGGAAAATTGTAATTCGAACTTGTCCCGGATCGGAGGCGCCATTTGATTGTCAAGTATCCTTCAGGAATAATTTTCCTCTGCCGCTATTCTTCGGCGCGCATGAAACACTCGATTTGAGTTCCTCTCGAGCTACCCATTCTTACAATTGAGGACCGTATTTTCAAAATGATACATGAAACTTTTCAATATTGACTTTTTGACGGATAATGGTTCATCTGGTTGAGCCGGAGGCAATAATTGATAAAATTTTATCAAACCAATATATTTCCTATAGTTTTAGCAGGTTCAAATCCTGAGATCTTTTCAAAGTGATACATCATTAGCAGACGAAATTTGTCAAAACGATACATCAAACGGTAGGAGTCTACAGCTGGAGCTGAAAGCAATAGTAGAAAAAATATGAAATCGAAGACCATCGCGGTTGTTTGACATTATAAATAAGATAAATAAACGAATTTACCGTGTGAAGTTTGTAACACCCGACGTTTCGGCGACGTTGCAGCCGCCATTATCTAGGGTAGACTGTCTAGGGTAGGGTAGACGCCGTTGTCTAGTTTTTTTTTAATCAAACCAATATACTTCCTATAGCGATAGCGATATGTATTATCGCTATAAACTGTAGTTTATAGCGATAATATATATATTTCCTATAGCGATAAATCAAAAGGTAGAAGTCCACAGCTTGAGCTGAAACAGAAGAAACAGCTAAAGTTCTAAAAAAAGGGCCATCTTTCAGAGATTTCACTAACTGTTCACAGTTGCCAAAGAGTAATATGGTTTTAAAAAAAAGCCCAGCAGTTCTACGAGATTGTTCAGACTCTGAAGAAATTCGCCGAGAATATAAAGACGAGGAGCTAGCAGTCTATAATATGTGACCATAACGTCTGAAGTTTTTTTCTAATTGATATTAACAGTAAATTTATAGGTTTAGTAATAACTCGGATTTTTATTTATTTGTTTTTAAAATGTTTAATATATTTGATTTTCTATTTGTTTAAAATGTTGTTTATGGTGTATGAAAGAAGTGATCACCATTTGTTTTTTTATCTATAGTTACATTTACTAGATTTTTAACACGCTTTTATTAGGTCGACCTGTATGTAACTATGTAATGGAATTTAAGGTAACTAATTTAACCATCTTCCAAGGAACGTAGCGTCATGAAAATTGGCAGCTGTATGTAGTTCTGATGACAATACAATAATATGGTACTGTCGAACTGATCTGATGATGGAGTCGGAAGATATGAACTGGAACTTCATGATGGAACATCGTATCATAGCTGTGTTTGGACTTGTTAGAATAGTCTTGGAATGAACTTTGACCCCGATTAGGTTTCAAGGTCTGATGATGTGGTTTTTACGTGCATTTATAAAAGCGTGTTTTTAGTGTTTTTTTAAACTATTAATTTATTTAGAAATAAAAATGTCTTTATTGAAAAAAGTTGCTTTGTTGATGAGTAAACGGTTCTCAATTGCTGATTCATTCGATTCTGTCTTTATTTTAGTTTCGATTATGTATTGTTATGGATTGGTGGATAGCAGATCATTACTCATCGAGATATCGTCCCATTAACTGTAACATAATTTTGTTGCATCGTAAATTGTGACCTGGCTATTAAGCCGAACTTACAGCCATTTACACGTCAAAATAAGAAGAAAACAGTCAGTAGAGTCTGATAAGCGAATCTTTGTCCCACTCAAACAGACCCGTTACAAACCGGCATGGATCCATAGTATTATGAAGAAACTTCGGTTTCTCATCTCCAGCAGGATAATAAATTACGAGAAGGATAGACGGCGAAAGGGAGAAAGGGACACCGGCATGGCTGGCATGGCAATGAGTCGGCAGTAGCATTGAACCTTGGTGGTGGGACGGCGCGGCGCGCGCTGAGGGAGTTCAACGGCCGATTAGTTGTTGTGCGAATGCGGACATCATGGCAAGAACCAATGCCGCAACAGCACGTGGCCATTTCGATTTCATCGCATCAAGGACACCGGATACCGGAGTATACGTACAACACAAAAAAATGGAAATCATGGCATTTTTGTCGTGAAAATGAAATGAGAAGAATCGTCATACTGTTAAAGAGACGAGTGCTCTTAAACATACTGAATATCTTGTACCTAAGATATCTATTTCAGGACTGCAGTTGCTGTAAGATACGAGGCCGTAGCCAGAGGGGTCGGGGAGGTTTGATAAAACTTTAGAAAAATGATTTTTTCCTAGAAGTTAAAGCGAACCAAGGGAGTGCTTACAAGATAACATAAGGCTTCCAAAAACCAAATGTCGAAACTTAAAAAGACGTGCGAGATTGGCTGGATTGATATGTTATTATAACATATTCACAATAAGGGAACTTAACAGTTTATAATAAAAATTTAATACAGTCCTCAAAAAATGATTATGAAACGTTACGCAAAGTTTGTAGTTTTCTAAATTCGACTATTTCTAGCTATTTCGATCTAAAAGGTTTCCAACAAAATTTTGATTCAATAATGTGTTTATTTATTTTGTAAATTTTATTGTACTAACCGCCCTACTTTGGGTTATTATTCAAAGAGTAGTTTGAAAAAAATGTTGTTTTTTTCGTTAGATGTCTTAATAACCATACTATTTGCAATATACCAGAAAACTTGTTTACACATTAGACCCATTGATGACCCTACTTTGTATTTAGAATCGTAGGAACAATTTGGCGTATCACGTACATTTAGTGGGTTTCGTTTTTTTTGTTGTTTTGTGTTTGGTGTTTTGTTTTGATTTTTTTTCTTGAACGTACGTGATAGGTTGCATTAGGGCGATAGTATAGCAGACGTATCACGTACGTTAATATATGTAGGGCGGTTATTGCGCAACCTAGAAGCCTCACATATATTATAAACAGTCCAAGAAGGAGTATTTAAGGTTTACACAAAAATACAGGGCAAACTTCATTGAGGTCCTGAAACGTATTTTAAAATTAATATCATGGCAGTTATTTTATGACACCTTTTACACTTTAAATGACCAACTTCGCACCAGTTACCAGGATCCGAAGGAATATTATCTGCTCTTAGCATTTTAATCAAACCTAATTATTGTAAAAATAAATAGAATTATCTGACAATAGGTCTGTTTTTCAATTCATAAAAATCTTTAATTGCAACTCTTTAAAAGCAGGACTACTTGATATCCAGTTTCAATGTTACCAAGACAACCAATTCTTTCTGATTATTAAATTCAGTAATTTTAGGTAAGAAACTAGATATTTATGTGATGAGAGAATGTAGTTATTTCAAGTATTATGTTAAGAAGTTTTGGTAGTTTTTGATTAAGATCAGAACACGTATTCCAGTGGCCCCTTTGAAACTTATATTTTTTCCACTTTAAACTTCTGTATGTTACACAAGATACATAATGGTGAATAGCTTCAGAAAAAATGAATAATTCTTAAAAAGCGCGTATCCCTGTTTTTCCGTTTAGCTATAATACATTAATCCCTCATAAGAATATATATAATTTTGCGAAAATTTCTATATTCGGGTCCTACTTTCAATGCCCTTTTAACTCTGTGACTTTAAAAGTTTCACCTTTTTCGATATAAAACTATTATTAATCATTAATAATTAATCCCAGGGTCAACCAGTCTCCCCTGGGAATCAATCCTCTGGCGCTCCTGGACGGTCTGCGCACCAAGCGGCGCAAGCCAATTGATTGTGCTCTCCGACTAACAATCGGGGGAGTCTGGGAACTGTATTGTTTCCTATAGAGCGGGGGTAGTTGTCTACCTTACGGCGACTGCTCTTGAAATTACCATTGGCCATCCGATCCCGGTTCAGAGTCGGGCAAAGGACGCCTTGGTCCGCGATAGATTCGGTATACTCCGTTTCACCGCTTCGTAAGGGAGAGGACCGCGCAAGCGACCTCGAACTCGGAACCAATCGAGAGACCGGAGAAATCTGGTCACAATTGGTAGTTAGGGCGCGAGTGCCGCCCGCCAGGTAACATACCTGGCTACTCGCGGTAAGGCGTTGGACTCTAACGGGTTGTGGCGTAGCTAGACGTCGGATTTGTTATGTCCAAAGTCTTCTACGCTCACTGCACGGTCGATAGAACGATGAATCGTTAAAACGTCCTGCGGTGACGGGTTCGCCCGTTGTGGTTGACATCTCAATATATTATTAATCATTAAACCACTTCTTATCAATTTGTCCATTTTTTTAAAGAATTTTAGATTGCTTATTTTCTGTGTAAAAGAAATTTTAATAAAAAATGGCAGGAATCCCTTTTGGGCCCTAGATACGAGAACGAACTGTTATTACAAGGCAAGCTCGGCGACATTACTCCCTGATTGAAGATTTTTTTTGAGTGCGGTTTGGGTGCAGGCAGTATTCTTCATGCTGTTGTTTAGTTAGAAGCACACACCATAGATTTAATGATGCATGTAAGGGTGTCTAGCGTTCATATATTTATGTGACAATGTTCATCATAATATAGTGAAAAAATCTGGTTGTTATATAGTATGAAATACTTTCCAAAATTTCATCATTATGAATAGACATAGGTACATACAATGCGTCGTTTTTCAAGTATTGGCTGATATGTAATGATTTTTCAAGTAATGGCATAATTTATTGGAATTCAATTTTCAAACTTTATTTTTTGTTTTCGATTTGACTGGATTTTTAAATAATCACGCGGCTATAATAATCACGATTTTAAGGTTCGACTTTCAAATTCTTTATTTTCATACATCCGTAGTAAAAATAATCACGATAAAGAAGAGTGACACTAAAGCATCGGGCACATTGGTGTCACGTCACATGAGCTGCTGCGACAACGGTGTGCTCAGTGGTTAAAGCCAGGTTTCCACTAAGCTGTGTGGCGTCGAGCTGCGTTTCGAGGTGAGCTCAGTCAGCTCGTCATGACAGCTACACGCGACGCTCATTGAAGTTGTGCGTAACAGGTAAGGCTCTGTATTCCAGTGTTGCTCTGAAGGTCGGACGTGTTTTGTTGTTATAAAAATCAGGTGTTGAAATGGCGATATCGTTACGTAGAATGACTTTGACTCTTCTGGATTTAAGTCGCGAAGAAGAAAACGACGATGATTAAGAAATATAAAGAGTAGCCGGGTAAGCATGTATGTAAAAAAGAAGAAACACTGATATAGGTTCTGTTTAAGTACCCGCATCAATATACAGGAACAGCCATGGAAATTTCAAACGTATGTGGCAGCACTGCAAGCAATAATATAATTTAATAATCACTTTTATGCGGTTCCTAACAGAAAACATATGCACCCGCACATCGAACTCTTCGAGCTCTCCTGACCGTAGCTCCAAGTCCCGCCGTTCAGTAGTCAGTTGCGATTCTAACGCAGCTCCGTATATAGGCTATTTTAAGTTGACAGTATTATCTTCCCTTAACAATATTATGTACAATAATTGTTTTTGTTGAAAAAACGCATAATTCTATGCAAATCAATTTCGGTGAGAACTGTATTATCAGCCAGGTAGCCAGGAAGTTTTTTTGAGGCGTCAAAAAATCACATTTCACATTTAGTTTGTAATCATTGCTGTCTATGTATTAAGGGTCCGCGTGTATTAGCGATCGTGATCATTGCGAGACATAATAATTGCGAACCGCCTGATTCTTCCGGAATATAACAATACGAATTGGAAATCTTGAATTTTATTAAGACGAGAAGGCGGCTAGGACTTGCAGACCGGGACCGAAACGAATAGGGATAATTGCGAAGCGATTTGGGAATAAAAAGAAGTCTGCGAGAGGCATACGGGAGTAAATCATATTTTTTAAATAATTTAGGTTAGAAGTTATCCACCCGCACGTCTTGTAAAGGCCGGCTGCTCTTCCCACGACCCAACAGCTGAGTGAACCGACCTGCTGAGAGGATGATCCGCTTCCCTGTGGATATTATCTGAATCCTAATTATTAAAAAAAAAATCATTTTAAAAATTTTATTAATTTATATTAATTATTAAATTTTATGTTTATTTTAGTCTACCGGAACCTAAATTCTTTCACATCCGCGAAGGTTGGTTGTAAGAAATTGTAATTTAAGCAATAAGACAGTCTATTTTATGTTTCATTTTAAAATGTGCTATAAATAAAAGGCGTAATTCATCAGAAATAGTAAGTATTGACAATTTTTTTTAAATCTGATTTCTTTAGATACTATTTTTTGACAAGCTAATTATTAACATATATGTTAAGTAAAGACTAGTAACGATACTGTATACCTAGTCATGAGGTAGTATAGGTATCTAGTCAAACAATTTGTCACGTCCAAGAGCGGTTTTTTAGACGTCAATTGGACACGACGAAAATGTAAATGTAGATTTAAAGAATTTCTATTTATAAATAGGATAGAAAACGAATTTACCGCGTGAAATTTGTAGTACCCGACGTTTCGGTGACGTTGCAGCCGCCGTTGTCTAGGGTAGACTGAAGAGCTGTCAGTCCGTTGTTTTGCGGGTAGGCTGCTGGCCGCAACCTCTTCTTAAAATGTTCCCGCCGCCGAACGCCGAACGCAAAGACGTAAAACAGGATACAGTGAGTGTTGTGTGCAAGAGGGATTTTAAAAATTCCCGCGCTCCGAGCCCGGCCCCCCACCACCGTTATAACCTACGCAGTGGCGGCAGCGGTTTGCGGCCTACCCGCAAAACAACGGACTGTCAGCTCTTCAGTCTACCCTAGACAACGGCGGCTGCAACGTTACCGAAACGTCGGGTCCTACAAATTTCACGCGGTAAATTCGTTTTCTATCCTATTTATAATGTCAAACAACCGCGATAGTCTTCAATTTCTATTTATTACACGACTGCCCAACAAAAAAAGGAGTGTAATGTGTTCAGGGTTCATATATGTATGTTTTCCGTTTCTCTATTCCACCATAACTTCTAAATGCTTGAACCGATTTAGAAGTGTCTGGTATTGTTAGAATCTTTATGTCATCTCGAGTATCAAAGGGTGCCTAAACTCTAAATATCAAGTAAGTAGTAGTCTAAATATCCAAAAGTCAATCAATTAACATAAATTTTTCATGTTTAGTGTCAAATGGAAGGCTGAATGGGTACATTTCGGAAATATACATGTATGTATATGGATAAATACATAAACGACAAATATTTCATGGAAAAACCGTAACAAGAATAATTATTACAAGTAAAGTACTACAAATGATTCCAGAAGCTAACGGAAAATCGGGTACCACAATGAAATATATATTTTTGAATAGCTTAGACCTTCAGGATAATGGTTGATTATGGGCAAAAATCGCTCAATACATGGGAAGGGGCTCAAATCGATCTCATCAATTTTGTTTACACTAATAAACACTACATCAAGCGACCAGAAATGGTACTAATGTAAAAAGATAGTTCGAAAGAGTACATACAAATGAGTATAGAGGGTGTTAAATTTTATATAATTATTTGAGGTTTCAATCAAATGTCTTAAGATAATGAAAGATGCATTGCATCAATGTATCAAATATAAAGAAGATATTTAATAAAATCAGTCTTATTTTGTTGTTATGTTCAATACTTTACTCGTCCTCTCTACCTTTTTACAAATACAATAGTTCACCTTATGTAACGGAAGTCGTGTTTTTTATTCTTTTTAATATCTCTACTTGCCTATCTATAAGTATGGAAAGGGATGTTTAAAACTTAGCAAGACCTCTGAGCGCAGCATTCGCTCAGCCAAAGGGTAACTTAATTGGACACCCGGCTTAAGTCTTTCTCTCTCTCTTTCTAGCGGTGCGTGCGGCAGAAAGTGTGACACGGTGTAAATGTGCGCCGCGTTGCCCGCGAAGTCCGCCGCTCGCTGCCAATTATATAAGCGAAGTGAGCGGCCGCGCAACCGTGTAATACCTTCGCAGTCTATGAAATAAGAGAAGTATGCCGACGACCGCGCGACCGCCTTACGGGTCAGCGACAGTCGCATCCCCTCCTCTTCAACATCTGCTCGGAGCGGATTTTCAAAGACGCTCTCAGCGATTCAGACGTTAGGGAAATATTTTATTGTTCGGAGTTCAATACAGGAGGCCAACTGCCGATAGGAGCTGAACTACAAGAAGTAGAAGTAAAATAGTCCTATTGAGTATTCACAGATGCAGCATCAGTGTTTATACGAGTATGAATAGATTTAAATTCATAAATTTAAAAACAAAAAATTGAAATATATAAACACCTATTGAAAGTAAAGAAAAGTAACCTGGTAAACCTTAATACATAGAAGGAATTCTACATAATAGCTTATTATTTTTACCAGATCATTTGGACAAAGACATTACTCTTTCATTGCGTCGAGATTTTATAATCTGATCAATATGGAAATAAAAATAAATTTGACATTTAGGGAATTCAAAAATAAATTCAAGAAATGGTTATCGAATCATCACAGACTAAGCATACATCAAATGTTAGAAATAATAGTTTAATAAAACTTAGGTGCACAAATTTAAACATATTTTTAGTACTACCAAAAGTTATTTAACTTTGTTGTTATATATTATTTTGACAATGAATTGTACTTTTTTTGACTAGATATTTTCATATTAAATCCTTTATTACTTAACACATATTAAATATTAATGACTGTTTCTTTCTTTTCTCACATATAATTAAATTAATATTTTTTTAATCGAATTTTATATTATTGCCGATTATATAATGGAATTGCATTTTATTTATTATATTATCTTTCAATAATTTTTTTTATTATTATTATTATTTTTACTTCTTTTTTTTTTAAGACCTAATTTTAGGGCAATTTAGTGTTATTAGCTTTTTACTAAATGTAAGCAATCAAGCAATCAAGCAAACTTGATTGTAATATTAGAGTCCTGTCCACCCTAGAACGGGCTAGTCCTAGTTGGGTGACAGAATCAAATAAGCAAAAGGTTAAGGTTTTGCCATTCGGTTCCTGTTTTTTTTGTAAGCAAATCAATGTTTTATAGTAATTAATTCGTAAATAAATAAATAAAATAGGATCCTTTGATCCCCTTGCATGGTCTAACTAACGTTGATATTAGTCAAATAGCTACTATGTACTCTTTCCATTTCTTATGCTCATCATGCTAATTACAAAGGCGTTGTACTGTCGGTCAAGCAGATTATTGGCCATTTTTGTTACGCAGTCCGCTTACTACATTCACGTTTTCTTGTATTTGTTTGAATTGTCGTATTTCCTTTGTAACTCCTCGATGTCTCACAACTTAATTTCTTGCCAATCTGTTCTTTTGCGGCACTAAATTTTCTCCGAATTTCCATATTGATATAATTATATGTTTCAGGATTTCGGTTTTTAGTTTCCGCCTTTTATCTATCATTGTCATGATATCGGCTTTCTAATGATGCAGTTAGGGCCTGATGGACTGCCTGTGTTTTCTTAGGTCAGCCTAACTGACGGTTCAGCTCCCATCCGGTAACCTCCTTGAAGAGGGACTCAACCTGGAACGGCCGCTGTGAACTCTGCCTGCGGCTGTAATCTGCAGTCGTAGACAGTTGGGATCGGAGGTTCGCATCCGGTGGAACACCTCGGGGTGAAATGGGAGGTTGGGAGTTGTACACCTGGCGTCATCTATCCTTAGAAACGACCCGTTGGCCATGCGATCCCGAGTGAAAATAATGCGCAAAGGGCGCTTGGAATCTGCAAGGAATTCGAACTGAGAATTACCGCTAACGTCAGGTAGAGGTCGCACTAGCGACCTAGAATATGTTATCACACTGGAATACTGAGAAATCCGTTCAAATCTGGTAGTAAGGGCGCAAGGTGGCCCGCTGTTTGGCACTCGCCAGTGCCTTGCGGCTTGGCGTTGGACTCTTACAGGCTGTGTAGTTTTACTGTGGATTTTGCTTGCATGTCCAAAGTGAAAATGAAAGGGAACAGGTCTGTGAGGGACTACCCCTCACAAGACTCCAGGTTGTTCGGTGTGAGGTGGTGGTATCAACTTACGAGTTATCTCCGTATTAAAAGGCGGTCTTGATGTGAAGTAGAAGGAATTTATTGATCGAAGGTTTGAATATTGCCAGTTATAAATAACGCTTGCCGAATAAAGGAGTGCCCGGATTACTTTATTGAGACGCGAGGGTTGCGCGACGGAGGTTATGCGGGAATAGTGGATGAGGATTGAGCATGTGCTCCTAGTATCTTGTATTGGGCACGGCTCGAGTCTGTGGGATTACAGACTGATGCTTCGAGACTCAGGGAGAATGCGGAAAGGAAACCAAGCAGCAGGATTCCTTGACCTAACTTGTGAGAGAGAGTGCCGAATGCCGTCGCAACCTTGGGGGAAGGTGATCACTCGGGGAATGATAATTTGGTTGCTTTTGCGCCAGTTTATATAGGCCGATCAATGATGCAATCCAAAAATATTCCGAGTAAAAGTATTGTTTCATCGTGCTGATTCATAGCTGCACGAGTCAAAATAATAGCTGAATTGTGTCTGTGACTTTCACTGGAAATCGATGCATTTGTTGATCGCATGTAATGGACTTAAGGTCCGTTACAGGTCTTTTGGTCTGATTTTTGGCATTATCGAAACATGGAGTCATTATGTCATAGAACTTACCATTACTTATCGACCTATCCCATCCCAGCAGTAGAGTGCAATGCAATTTCTTCCTGGCATTTAAATACAGCGAGAATAAAAGGAGAGGCCGCGGACTTCTCATCTTATTTGGTCTGAACGCCTTCAGCAAATCAAACATCAATTACCATATAAATGAAATCTACTGCATTTGTAGGGGGGAATAAGTCGGTATCTAGGGAGTGTGAAGTCTGAGGGGGCAGTGATATACGTCAACTGCATCGTTTGCTGAGTTTGCTGCATTTTAAATGTTTGCCGGCTGGAAATGTAAAAGGGTCATTATACCATATCTCTTTCATATTTAAGACATCTTTAAGCATTTCTTTAATAACACGTGATACCATCCTAAGTAACCGGACTGTGAATTTCAAAAATAGACTACGATACAATAATTACTCTAACAATATATTTATTTATTTTTTCTCTATCTGTTTGTAAATGTGGGTTTTCATCTAGGTGGATTTACCTAACTTTGGGGCACTGAATTCACTAGTAAAATCAGTTTTTCCCTGTTACGTCACATTTCCTAGATACAAAGCAGTATCAAAAAAGTTACTGGCGAACATTAACCTATATATATATATATAAGGACATATGATTTTTCAAATATTGTGCCCATTTAAATTACTTAAAAAAGTAGAGCCTCATTGTCTGATTATTTTATATGGTCTTATATCTGTAAATTTAGTTTAAAATGCATAACGTAGATTTAATTTGATTATTTAACATTTTACTGACAATTTGAATATTACGATGAATAATTTTCCTACGTATCTTTTCGAATTACTAACTACTTCAAATATTAGGCTTCTATTTTGATTATTTATATTTATAGTTTGACATCCTAGTAGTTAATTTTAGACTACCTATGTATGTTCAGTAAAGAGTAGTAATAAAAGTTACTACCTAACCCAATTATTTTGACACATCCAAGAGCGGTCTTTAGCCGTCAATTGGACACGACGAAAATGTAAATGTACATGTCGAGATGAATAAACGATAAAGTGTTGGCACAATTTAGAGTTTTCCACGTGCTATACTCATATATCGATCTACAGCCCTCTAATGCAGAGCACTTTGTCCATAGATGGATTGACACTATAGAACCCGCCCAAGTGCATGGGTGTCTTTGCCGTGTCGTCGGCTCTTCGCGTGTCTGCTTTCTCAGCAACTGGATTCCAGCCAGCAACTCTCCGTAGATTTCATCAATATGTGATGCGTTTTTACTCACTGTTACCTACATGCTCCCCTGGTAATTGCAATTATCGATTTGTATGCAGAGCAATGTTTCACAGGGGTAACTAACATTTTTATTTATTTCATAGGTAGATACATTCTATTTAAATTATGTTACGGGTGCGGCGTCATAATGAGGCCAAAACTAGATACGGCAGTTATAGTAACCCGTCACCTCAGGAAGTTTTAACAATATTTGATCATTCTGTCTCCCGTGAGGTGAGCGTAGAAGACAAGAAACAGGGTGTGCGTCAGCGGGCCGACACTCGTGCGCTTACTTACAGCTACGCCCTGATTTCTCCGGCCTTCCATCCTCTCCCTTGCGTAGCGGTAAATCGGTGTCTACCGAATCTAACGCGGACCACGGGGTCATTTGCCCGGCTGCTCAGCCGATTGATAATTTCAAAAGCGGTTGCCGTAAGGTCAACAACCACCCACGCTCTACTTATAAGAAACAAAGCCGTTTCGAGGCTTCCCCAGTTATCAGTCGAAATGCATAGTTTATTTTCTGACGCCGCACGGTGCGCAAACCGTCCAGCAGTGCCCGAAGGACGATTCCCAAGGGAACTGGCCCGCAGGAACAGAGTCCTACATGGGCTCGCACTTCTGCGTGGAGGCTACCGGATGGGTGCTAACCGTATAATACATGAGTCATAATGTCCCAACTGAACTGGGCTCATTAGCTTCCACTAGATACGGCAGGGCACAAAATAATAACAATGTATTCATTAACAAAACATAGTTAAATAGTTTTCATGGCAGAATTTGCCTAACTAATTGTTTCCTTGGCAAGTTTAAAGTTTTTCAGGAGTTTTATTTAAAAGTGAATACACTGCCCAATAAGAGATGGTCTAACTTTTTAGTTGAAAGTCAGGAAATTAAAGCTCATTTCTATTTATCGTATTTACATTTTGGCGAACATTTACTTTTGAGAACTGTGTCAGGTATTTGCGCACATATGTTATATTTGCAAAAATAAATTGAAATCAAATCTTGGGATATTAATTTTTTTAAAAGTTTCCGCAGTGTGTCTCTACAATATAATCCATATATTGACAGAATAGCCCTCTTTTGCAGCGACAAGATAGATTCCACGTCTGCAGCTCTTCCCCAGTCTCTCTTGAATTCAACTGCCTTTCTACTTGTCACTTATGCTTTCGTTTCAACTCTGTCAACCCAAAACTTTCCCGGCAATTAGCCAAGTACTCACGGAAGATTTGAGAGTGATGTCAGTTTTTACGGGAGGAACTC
Organism: Micropterix aruncella; assembly: GCA_944548615.1. Classification (NCBI taxonomy): domain Eukaryota; kingdom Metazoa; phylum Arthropoda; class Insecta; order Lepidoptera; family Micropterigidae; genus Micropterix; species Micropterix aruncella. Next base: position 1,257,308 of record OX155956.1, on the reverse strand, counting down.
ACAAAGTACGGCCATGAAACTCCGAATATATTGAGAGTCAACAAAGCAAATCGCTCGTCAACGCAATAAACACGTTCCAGCCCGATGCTTGACAAGCATGCTTGATCATCTAGAGAGCCCCAAAACTAGCAGTTGTGCCTCAACAAACATATCGTCGGAAGGTTATAACACCTTGGCTTCCTTGTAAATGATTTCATTATATATAGTAGCATTGATTTTATAGTAAAATCAATGATAGTAGGTACATAATTTATTTTAATGATGAGTTGCAAGATTTATTGATCATTAGTTTCAATAGTTTTATTGCAATTTTTTATATTTTTTTCTTCTGTAAAAGGAAGAAATTTAAAATACCGGATATAGTTAAATTTAAAAAAAAATACGTAAACCGTCAGTGTTGCGCCACTGCTGCCCGCACGGAAGTGATCTGTAGGCCGCCTGTAAGCTTGACGAGAGCTGTTATTTTATTTGTCGAGTTCGTTTTCTTTGTTTTTCAACGGCACTGCAAATTTACGATCATGTTAATAAGCAAGTGTTAAAACCGTTAAAGAGGCAAACAATCAGCACTGCGCCCCGAGTTCACAATACATAAAGACGGCTCGGCGCTTATGCAAATGTTGAAGTTTGTTGCAGCAGTGGAGTATACATTTTTATTAGTTTATTCTGCACGGGTAGATAATGGAGATAGTTACTGTTGTTTCCTGGTTTTATTGATAAACGCCGCCGCTTCCTCGGTTTCACGCAGGCTATTATATACCTACCAAATGAGTGTATTTGATTATTTGAGAAATATACAGCAATAATGAATTTATTTGTTTATTCCCTTAAAACTAATCAACATTAAAGAAAAACCAAACCTTTTGCAAAGCAAATTTAATAAAGATTTCAACTAGTAACTGTACAAATAGAATGTCGCATAAAATACTAGCTAGCAAATAGGAATGAATAACTGTTAATTGAATGTCTGTAAATTAAACATAATTGTTATTGTAAAATTTTGTTGGCCGTAAAAATATCGAAGTCTGATGCCATCTCGTTCATATCATTTAAGCTCCGCAAAGCAAGCGCCAACAAGTTCCACCTCGTAATGGTATTGCGCGAGAGCGTCTCCGCGTAAACATGGTGCGATCTAGTAAGCTAAGGTTATCAGTTTTATTAGTCCGACGGTCTACCTCGAACCAGATTCAAAATATAAGACATGGTCAGTATTGGTCTTCTGAGACAGATATAATTATAGCCAACTGCCTATAATAAATGCAGTCAGATACAAAAATGAGCAATATCCGTACTGCTTGAAGTACAAAAATATCAAAATACACTTCTGCACGTTTTACGGCATGCGGATATAGGTTTCTTCATGCGGATTCAAAAGAGCTGCATTCGTTTCCATACGACTTATAAAAGTGTTTAGAATGCCATATCACAAACCCTAGAAACTTGAAAGAAGTTTAACCAGGAGTCGAAAAAAATGAGTCCTTGATTTTAGTTAATTTAACAAGCACACATCCAGCGATTGATTATTTATACATTGGAAGAGCAGGCGATCTTATATATGTTATCATTCATATCAGAAAGTACAAAATAGTAGAATTACCAATCATAAAGCCAAAATAGTTCTATGTCCTATCAATAATAGGTTGTTCTGTATATAGGCAAATTAAATTTAGAAATTTAATATATTATAATTAATTTTATTCTGGTTAATAAAATACAAGTTTTGTAAGCGGATTGTGCAAGAGGGTAAATAGATACATTATATACTTTATGGAAATGGTTCGAAAGGCATTACGGGGCTACTCATATTTACGTAGTACGTAACTCATATTACGTAACGCGTTTTTAAGACATCCTTGATCCCCCAGAGGGAGCTGGGGATTAAATTGGAAATATTTTGGACCTTATTTATAGCTTTTCAATATTTATAGCTTATCTATAGGTTTTTATAGATATATGTTTTTTTATACTTTCATTCCGTTTGAAGATCGTGGCAGTTTTATTAGATCTTATACGCGCGAGATCTACTGTGAATTTAGCGTATACGTAGTATCCTCCGATAGACCCATATTTCGAAGACTTCAAGCTTTCTTGATGGCGTGTCTAGAAGTGTTCAGCTTTTTGTCCCATTTAATAATAAGGAAAATATGTAGCATCTCAGAAGTCTGATCTTCAGAAGTAGGTTGATTAGTCCTCCAAAAATTACCCTTCTCATCTTCAATGCACTTTCTGATTTCTGGCACTTTCCAGATTTCTATCTCATATCATAGTTGCCATTCAAATTGCAGCCAAAGAAAATAACTTTATTAGTCTTCCCGAGTTGAATTTCGCAAGCTGTAAATGTAGGTGTGTTTACTAGTACTTTACTGACTATCATTTACTTGGCATTTGTAGTGCTCTTTGTGGCTAAACATTCTTCCAATCTTGCACTGAAGCTGTCGAACACCTTCTCTAACAATGCAGGAGTCAGGTTTGAGATTTATTGGTTTATGGCATCTTAGAGTTCGTCCAGTGTTCGGGGTTTGTTTGTGTATACTCTTGCTTTAAGGTACCCCCACTTACAGACTAACTATTGATTATATTGATATTTTTATCACTTTTAGATACGATTATTTGGATTTGTTCTTTATATTTAATTATTGTTTTTTTAAAATATTTTTACTGTTTATATTATCTGATTTTAATAAATCACGATTATTTTTAATTATTTTTGAAGTCTTTAAAATAATCTTACATATTTTAATACTGACACTAGTTTGAGTATTTACTCCAACTGTCGTGCAAAAAGCTTTTATTAACTACCTGTTACTTACAGTATCTTGTATATTATTACCTGTAGTATATTGCGACATGTCCTGCAGTAAATTCGCCATTTGGATACGAATGTAATGTAATATAATTACTTTGAAGGTCGGATGAAAATGCTGTAGCATGTTTTCCTTTAGCCGTTAATATTGTAATGATTTCATTCATCTGCCTGTTAACATAGAGTGTACTGCATCGGGCTGTCGGTCTCTTACCAATGACCTCGGTCGATCTGCTCGCTTTTCACAGATTAAAGCACGCCACTCTCGCAAAAGTTAAACTCATAAACAGTAAACTGCGCGAGAGACAAGCATCATCACAAAATTAAATGCATGACTTAATTTTTTTGTTACTAAACTTGCGCAATTTGTGCGAATACAAGCGTGACGCAATTTAATGCTGCCTAAAAGAGGACTTTTGAAATAGAAACAACCCTCGTCGCGCCGATGACACGCATTTGCTTGATGCGACGTGATTAGTTCATATAAGGAAGGTGTTTCAAAGGATTTACAAATTGTTACGATATTTATTATTACTATTAAAACAAGTAATAATAAATAGTCAACCCCATTTCGAGAATTTGAATGCCGCAACATTGGTTTAACTGGAAACCCTCAAGCTGTCTACATATCTGAGGATCTGACTATACTAAGAACCGCTGATTTTTGTTCAGAGCCAAATGTATGACTAGGAGTGAAGGTTAAATACGTTGGGGTCGATTCCGGGAGATTTTTTATAGGAAATTGCGAGAAACCGGTTATTTACAATAGTAAACAGCGTTTTCTCGGCGCTGTCATCCGTCATGAAAACAAAATTAAAGTCTTAAATAGAGAGAAAAAAAACATTTAATATTTTTCGGAAATTACTATTTTATAGGTTGGATTAGGAATTTTCTTAATTCAATTTTCTCTATTCCAACAAAATGTGTGTGCCCAAAATTCAGCCTAGTATTTCAAGTTTTAAACCTAACCTTGTTATGAGATTTATCAGGAAAAACACATAAAAGCCTAAAAAAGCGTTACTTTTGTAAGAAACGCTTATTTTTTATGAGACATGGGTGATTGGGATGCTATTTATCTATATGAGTATCATAAGCATTTGTAATTATTAGGCTATGACTTTAGCCGACTCTATTAATGATTTCAGCATAAGTAATAAAATATTTTTATTATTCTATTTTAACTCTTTTTTGGACTATTATGGATTATGACTACTTGATGATTATTTGATCCAAACTACTGTCAATTGTTTCTTATTTTCATTTTCCTTGTATTATAAAAGCGGGTGCTATGCTGCATTACGGCACTTCGATTTATAAAAAAAATCTAAATATGTTGTTTATACTACTGTAATTTTTACCACTGTAAACCTTGAATATATGTACAAAAAATATTTTACCTCAAACTGGTCTAAATATGTACAAATATGAATTTAACAGTTAATAAATCAATCAGTTAACCAATCTAATAAACCTCATTTTACATCCTCGTTACATACGTCAAAAATATATAATTTGTACAAAGTAAATTCCTTCACAATTGAGAGGTTATTGTTAAAAGGTAGAATGTAAGGTTTATACCGTGATGTTAAACATTGCTTTCTTAAGGAAGGGTACCCCCCTAAACATCTTATCGCATAATTAAATTATTAGTTAAAATTATAACATTACATTACATTACATTTTCGTCGTGTCCAATTGACGGCTAAAGACCGCTCTTGGACTTGTCAAAATAATTGTGCTAGGTAGTAAGTCTCGTTACTACTCTTTACTGAACACACATAGGTAGTCAAGAATTAACTACTAGATTGTTAAACTATAAATATAAATAATCAAAATAGAAGCCTAATATTTGAAGTAGTTAGTAATTTGAAAAGATACGTAGTGTACGTAAAATTATTCATCGTAATATTCAAATTGTCAGTAAAATGTTAAATAATCAAATTAAATCTACGTTATGCATTTCAAACTAAAAGTACATATATAAGACCATATAAAGTAATCGGACAATAAGGCTCTACTTTTTTAAGTAATTTAAATTGGCACAATATTTGAAAAATCATGGCCCTCAAATTCGGCCAGATTATAGAAAGGGTGGCCTATCAGCATCTCCTTGATTTTTTTTATTTTTTATTTTCTGTCCTCCAGCTATTTAAATTTTGTAGGTAGTAGATTATAAAATTTAATGCTAAGATACAAGTAGCTTTTCTGCACTTTTGCCAGTCGTATTCGGGGTACGCATAAAAGGGAGCTACCGCGGGTATGATGCGAGTGAATGTCTGAATTAATTGCAGTTTCTACGAGGTGCTGTCTAGCATACATTAAACACTGGTATATGAACGCCGAATACAAAGTCATTACCCTTGCCTTGCTGAAATATTATTTGCATGAGGTCCTAATCGATATATAATTATAAATAGGTCGATAAAGGTTGATAAGTTGATAAAGGACTAAAGACTTGTGTGGCTAAAGTTTTTTTACATAGTCTCCTATATCTTATAAAATTTACTAATAGAAATATCGATAACAACGAGCCAAAACTACCATCAAGGCTTTGAGTTTCAGATTTTTTAAACCACATATTCATGTATCAATGAAATAGGCCAGTACAATAATGATATGATTATTAGTGATACTTATGCATTGTAAATTAATTGTTAAATTAATTATATAAATAAATAAATGATTCTGCAATCTGAATTTTGCTGCTAGTTTATTTTTACAAGATTTATATTAATTTGCAATGTTCGTATGTAGATTGTCCGTTTCAAAATTTGCAAACCATTTTTGAACCACTTGCTGGTATCCGATTGAGTTGAAATTTGGCATACCTACTTATGTAAAATCGGTGACAATGCAATATTATAGAACCGTCGAGCTAATTTTATGACGGGGCCGGGAAGTAGGGACTGAAACGTCCTGATGGCAAATTGTAAGACAGTCGTATTTGGGCTAGTATGTTTTGTTATTATGAGTACTTTACATTACACATGATGACGAGGGTCTGAAGATGGAGTCAGAAGATTACCACTGGAACTCCCTAATGGAAAGTGCTAATATAGTCGAGTTTAGGCTTGTTTGTTTTGTTGTCTCGAGTACTATATGTGTTTTATACTCTGGTCTACTAATATTACAAGTAGGATAAAAACGAATTTATCGCGTGAAAAACGAATAAAAACGAATCTACCCTGGACACGGGATCCTTGCAACACCGCCGAAACATCGGGTACTACTTCACGCGGTAAATTCGTTATTCACCTATTTATAATGTCAAGCAACCGCGACAGTCTTCGATTTCATATGGTCTTCTAATGGTTGTACCTTTCATATGGTCTCCTAATCTTAAACTTCGACCTTAATGTGCCTGTGAGCACCGCCATCTTGAAAAATCCAGCCCGAAATTATGTATAAAAAGTGTTTCCCATACATCGCCTTGCCAATTCAAATTTTGTGATATAAGTAGCCTTAACAAACTTTATACATCCTAAAATTGCATTTAACCTAAGTATTCACAACTTTCTTTCATCTCCATTACATACCGATATATAAGGTCTTAAATATGAGTTAAAATTTGCAAAAACAGGTAAAATCCACGACTAGATTTGTGAGTATCTCGTTTCCAGTGCAATTTATTGAAATAAAATACTAACACCTCTTTTATTAAGCATAACTTTTCATAAAGGAGGTGTATGTTTTATGTTTATTTATAGGTTTCTTACTAATATATAAATTACAAAATACTGGGTACAAAATACTTGTACATATTTAATGAAGGATACTTACTGCACAAAGGTCGTGCTCAAATTATTTCTAACATTTGCCAGGAATACGTCAGGCATGTACAAAATAATTATGATGCCAGTGCAGTAGTTGTATTTTGTTTTATTTTGGTTATTTTTTTTCTATATTTTTATTTTTAATGTATATTCTGGACCATTTTATTTAAAACCAAAATAAAATATATTTTTCCTAAAATTTCATTTCAATTGCTATGAATTAGTGAACCTATTGGTGTCTTCCTTGGAACAGGCGCTGCCTAGTTAGGACTGATACAGAATCAATGTGTTTAAAGATTTTTTATAGATTTTGTTAAAGAAAAATAAATAAAGTAGTGGTGTTGATTGATGAATAGAAATCGATAGAAAAGAAAGCAATAATTCAGTAGGTCTGCTGAGGTATTGTTTTCAGAAAGCATGCACTCAAAGATGCTACAAAAATATCTGCTAGGAAATGAGAATTTGTATACCTTAAGTTGGGTTTTTGGCTACAAATCCAAATGTAATTTATAGCAGAATCAAAGAACGCTAAAATCAACCGTGCCCTTAAGTAACCAGGTAAGAAACGAATGTGACCCGAGACTTCGTAGTCGTTAAAAAAAATCATATCTGCTGCCACAGCTTAATTAATCGACTACTCAATTTAATGAAAATCTAACATAAATAATCTAAAATTTAAACAAAAAAAAAGTCTAAAAATGTTTATAAGTTTAGCAGCCATATCATAGTGAAGCTTAGAACGGGCTATCATAATTTAATGCGTGTATAAAAAATCGTGTCTGTGCTGTTGACCGTTGAGGTGTCCCCTCGCCGGGAGCCAACCCTGTGTGCGTCAGCCATGTCATGGTAAAACTTAGAACGGGCTATCACAACTGAATGCGTATACAAAATTTTCGTGTATGTGCTGTTGACTATTGAGGAGTCCCCTTGTCGAGAGCCAACTATGGATATAGAATCAGGTCATGCTTACTATAAAAATGCATTGTCATCGGAACTGAACCAACATGTAAATTTACAACTTCATGTGATAATATTTGAGGACTTCCCTCAATTCCTCATGAATTCCATCATTAGAACATGAGTTTGTTAAAAAGAGACCAATCTGGATGTGTATCCTTACAAATAAAAAAAGAATTTTCTAAATCGGCTCATATATGACGGAATTCTGAGGTAACAAACACTAAAAAAAACTTAAAAAATACGTGTGGCACTCGGGGACTGCCGCGGTAAAGCTATTGCATAGCATTTTTAACAACTTATGCAATTATAATTATTTATTTATTTTATTTTTTCAGATAACTGCGCTCTATCGGAAAACGTTGAAATTATTCCGAATCATTTGCGGCTGCGAAAGCAAATGATTCGGAATAATTTAAACGTCTTCCGATAGAGCGCCGCGCACGAATTTTTTATTCGGTAAAGAAAAAAAAAGGATTATTCGAAAAAAAAAAACGTAGATAAAAAGATACATAATTAAATTATCTTTAAAATGGTGCAGGTTTCATAATAATACGCCAGATAGTATTTGCGTAGTAGTCGTTTTTGTGTTCGGTTAGACCTAATTTGACAAATTAATTACACATATTATATAAACAAAATCTAAAATATTCAAAGCTAAGAATATTAGGAAACTGTTCTTGTTTAACATATATTTTTTTGGAATCGTAAGCAGTACTCGTTTAGACGTAATTATCAGTTTAAAATCATTAATTTTCGTTAAGAAATTTCTTCATTCGGTCGCCGCGCTGGTCTAGGCCCGCGATAAAAGCTATGCAATAGCTTAAAAATACAACCGAATTGATAACTTGCTCCGTTTTTTGAAGTCGGTTAAAAATGTATATTAAGTAACTATTTACGTCTATATTAAATGAAATGACGAGAGTAGCGTGGATCGACCGTGTAAGTACTACTATAAGTGGTTCGATCTAGTATGCTGTAGAAACAACGTGAAGGCGATGAACGCCTTGTTAAGAGTCGCGTGCGCCAGTGGTATGGAACTGTGATAAAAAGTTCCTCGGCCTACTGTGCACTGCTTCGTAGTTTCACTGTGCCCCTTATGCGAATGTGCGCTACATGGCTGCCTAGACTACAGTCGATGACCTTTTGTTTTTCTTGTTCAAGTGTCGGGTCCTATGTCGGATTAATAGGCGACGATGGCTGCGATTCCCGCCTCCCCGGGCTAGAAATGAAATTAAATGGAAATAATACTTGTTTATTTAGTGTAGATATATTGTATATATAATGTTTACCACAAGGAGAAAATAGTAGTAGGTACGAGTACATTATATTTTATTATATAAAATCGAAGACTATCGCGGTTGTTTGACATTATAAATAGGATAGAAAACGAATTTACCGCGTGAAATTTGTAGGTCCCGACGTTTCGGTGACGTTGCAGCCGCCGTTGTCTAGGGTAGACTGAACAGCTGTCAGTAGCGAAGGAAATCCTATCATATTTTAAATGTTGGTAGCATTCGAAATTTGAATTATTTCGTAATGTCACTTTCATTTAGAAAACGGCTTTGCCGAAGTGATCAATAGTTTAATTTTTTATTTTTTCGCTTAATTCGTCTCAATTGAAGGCATTTTGTGTTGCATAAGGTGTCATGAGACCCGAATAATTTTTAATATATCAGTTGATTTTATAGATTACAATATTATTATTTTACCAATATACTTCCGGACGATATGGAAAGATTTGTTTATATAGTGGGCGCCAGCCCGGAAGAAGAAGAAGATTTATTTCGGATCTATGAACAAGTGCCAGAGTCCTTCCACCGTTTAGAATTTCTCTGGGGCAGGGGTATGTAGGCTGCGTCGGGATTTGCGTCGGTTCGCTCAGTCCATCTCAGGCACGGGGGTATTTAGAATCCCTTAGTGACCCAGTCTACGGTAAGATGACCATCCCTATGGGATGAACGGCCTTTTATGGATATTGAATTGCTAAATTATTTGAACCATTTCCCTTACTGAATAATATATTATTATTCTCGTTCGAACGCCCTCTAGCGGTGGCGCGGCGAGTTACTTAGCAAAGATTGACATCATTTTGCTCAACCTGCATTGTGCTACTAATGCCCGCGTTTCGCCGCTAGATGGCGCGGACGCGACGGCGGATTCGGTTAATTTAAATTAAATCTTGCTGGAATATGCGCAAAATTAACTTGTAACATAAATAAGTGTGCTTTATTTTCCTTAGTAAAGAATTCTGAATTTAATGAATTTTCCCAAATAATAATGGAAACTGATTTTAATATCTTATAAATGTATCTCAACCAATCCTTTCCTTTTATGGTTTTTTTTATTCTATTTTATTTATATGAAAAAAATTGAAAATGAAATATATGATATATGATGATATTAAAAATGAAATTATTCTGATATTGAGATGATTATGAGTAAAATAAAAGATACTTTTCCGACCCAAATTTACTATTATTTTTCTATAACCTGTTGCGAAGACATTTCCCGAAACTATATGTGTGATATTGAATATTTATATTATTTATGAAACTTAATTTTTAATCCGTCGATCGTCGAAGGCCTTGCGAGATTTTACGAGCGTACGTTACAATTATTACATTTTTCCCGTGTTTCGATGAGCATTATTCGTAACTGGTTTTCCCTATTTTTGCCCTACAATGATTTGGCAATTTTTAGTGTCGGGTACGCTGCACTTTCAAATATCGTAAACGACGGTAGTCTTTTGCTCTATTATTTTCCCTGATATTTAAATTTGGAAATATTACGTATTCCCTGACGATGACTCGCATTTATATTTATCTACAATTTGGTATTTTACTTCATAAGCTATTTTATTAATTTATCTGATTTTTAATTGCCTCGGGAAGAACTCAATGCCACTCTGACTCCGCCACGTTTTAATCCCAAGATTGTCTAACGTGGATTTTAATTATATTTATATATTTTTTACAGCCTACATTTTAAGTAGAGATCGCCGAAATGATTTTAGGTTTTATTGGCGGTGTCTATCGTTGATCCTATATTCGAAACTACGGATTCCTGTATTCAGAAAAACGAGTTAGCACGTATATGTCGTGCAAGACGGGTCTGAAGGACTAAAAGTATTGCACGATTGTGGTATTGCAAGTTAGAATAAAAGAAATCGAATTTTACTTTAAAAAAAACCGAAAATGAGAATATAATCTACTTGCCCCAAATAGGATGTGGAGATCACGCTGGAATGCTTTGCCTGCGCCGCACTTGATTCTAGTTATAATTTCTAAAGATGACTTTGACTTTTATATTTTATTCGTAGATGTAGGTAGGCCACTTCGAAGTCGTGAAATGAGCTCCGGCGGCCGGTAATCGCCGCGAGGCAAAAACCGACCGCCGCGCTGAAACGACGACCTTCCCAGGCGAGTGCTTCGGGCCAAAAAAAAACTAACTCTCACTAGCGATTCTCTACACCCGTGTTCCATCTAATCGCTAGTGATGCCTATTGTGCGATAAGATTCGCTTGTATCCTATATTATTGTTATTTTATTTTTGTTAACTAATTTTGGCAATAATTGTTTATTATATTGTTTGTTAAACCCGTAATGGTTTTATGACCATTACATGCCGGAAAAGATGTTCAGTCTTCGCCCACGAAGACCTTAAACACCAAAGACTAAACGAACTACTATAAGAATCTACCACCTAAAGCGTAGCCATCGCTACGGTTCTTTAGTTGCCGTGCTACGCTTGCTACGACATAAAAATTTCTAAAAGTTTTATTATATTTTGTCTTGACAGTTTAAAGTACATTATTATTAAGAGATAACCCCTGCTTCTAGTCTCCTATTATTTAAAGAAATTATATTTTATAATAAATTTTCCGAAGTTGGAAATTTTTGAGGTTTTCCGATTTTCTACTAAGTTATTAAAAGAAAGCTATTTATCCAAGTTAGAAAAAATGCTCTGCGAAACACGTCCTTTATAACCTTACATTTTACAATTTTGATACAGTGAATGCAGTGGCCTGTGTCGTCTATTCCGCTCCGTCCAGGGTCTTGTCATTGTCTGCCGTTTTGCCGTATTTCCTTTTTATGAATTTTTCCTTCATTTGTGTTTGTATTAGCCCATATGATGCTCAATTGTCGTCTTTGCCTCGTTACCTTGGTAAGAGATGTAGAGAAGAAAGTCATATTAGTAGAGGTTCGCTCCCAAAGCTTTTTGCTTCGGAGCTTGAACACGAAAATGTCAATTTACACATGTAAATCTGGGCACATCATCAGATGCTTTTATAAAGTCTATCGAAGTGTAGATGTACTGTTTCAAAAAATGTTTAAAATTTTGTCCAATTTCTAACTTCTTTATCCCGTTTTTCCCATTTTTGCCCCTCACTGCACAAATGCACTTTTTCAAAAAGTTGCTACACTGGATTGAAGATCAATGCACTGTCGATTGGTATATTAGTCTCTATCTACACAATGCAGTCCGCATTTTCTCTCACAATCTTGGGGAAATTGTCTCGTTCACGCGCTTGTCCGTTTTCGCTTTACTGGTCGGTCCACGATACCGTCCCTGGTAATACTGCAGGTCGCATGTTGCCGGTGCTGACGTCATAGGTAGTTTCGTCTATTTACGTGCCTCCTGGCCTTCCTGTTGCGGTGAAAAAGGAAATAGTTCGACTTTTTACCTTAGGTTTCTGCGTGGTCTGGAGTCGGATAAGCGTGATTGGATCTTATTTACTTCGGTCGATCCTCGGTATCTTCCTTTGCTATTTGTATGGGTGTGCTGCGCTTTCGAGGAGTCGTGAGCCATTGCTGCTGATCTCTGTCGTCTGCGTCGTGGCTCTTCCAGCTGCCATATAGCGTTTCCATTTTGTCCTTTTATTATCGGCGTCCTCTTTCTCGTCGCTCTGTCTCTTTCTGGAATGTATAATTTTCTTTGCTGCATCATATGGTCTCTTATTTTTTACTAGGGTTGCGGTTGGCTGGCAATTCTTTAGGAAGGGTTTGACAGGAAGGGCATATTCTCGTATACAACTTTATTTTTATTTCAAAAAATTTGACGGAACAAAAGAGACGTGCTTCTGCGTTTTCTTTACAAATTACAGAAATTTTTAAACTACTACATCTATTCTTACTATTTAATAAAAAAAACATTTTTATTTTACTTTTTTTTTTTTTAAACAAAAATTTTCCCACATTGCTTTTCAAATAAGCTTCCAGTAACTAAATTTAAGACTATATTTTATTAGGTGTTCGTATGGATACACCTTCCGATTTTTCAGATTTTCTTCTTCACACAAGTGTTGAGGTTTTTCGTATTTCAATATTTAAGTAAAAAGAAAAATAAACATTTTGATAACGCTCCACTTCTTGTGAGAGCTTATCTTAATTACTACAAAATCAAATGTTACAAAGTAAATTATGTCTCAACGTCGATCTTTATTTATATGTGTGGCTGGCTTAATAAATTATGGGCAGATTTCTAGCGTGATATCTTTTTAAGAGTACGGAAAAATTGAAGAGTGTATATTTGTATGAAATTTATGTGTTGTGAGACGTGGACAGTATCTCGCACTTTTATATTTAATTTATTAAAAAAATTATTTATATAATTTACGCCAAGTAGTTTTGTTAATGGTATGTCATGGTGAGGGTTCCAATGACATTGATAATTTTTCATATAATAGATTATTCACCGTCTCAGTGGTATTGGTCTCCCCGAGTGAAATATAAGATATGTATATATATATGAGATTTCCCTTTTAACAATATTTATAAGTTTTTTTGTATAGAAATGAACTATATATTGGTGACCAGTCTCTGTTGAAACAATAATAGACGTCGATCCACATAATTTTAATTCATGCGGAAGCGTGGACACTATAGTCTTTAATTTAATAGAAAAATATGGGAAATCTTTAGATTTTTTTAAAAAAATTTTTTATGATACTATATAATAATATGGTGACTGTTCTGCGATCTAAAGCGCATATTAACTACGTAATTTACTCTAGTAGTAGTAAGTTAATAGTAAATCTTATATACCTTGTTCGGCAAGAATTTATTTAACTTATCAGGTTTTTAAGCCTTCCGAATTTAGTGTTTGTGTTGAACATATATTTTACTGAGATGTTATTATTGTTGTCTTGAGTGTGAATGATAAAATTTTCAATATTTAGCTTAAGTTTTTCTCTTTCGTGACCCGTTCATTCTACTTTCTTACGTCTGCATTCTAGGTCTTCCTGACATACAATCTTTCATACTACAACTGGCTGCCTCGTATTTACTATTTTTAACGATTCTTGACAGTACAAATGATTCCTCTCTATAGTATTGTACATTTCTCCAGAAATTACGTGTTCAGCTAAGATTAATTCGCTACTAACTATAAGCGTTTATGGACAAACTAATTTTGAGCAGCGTTTCAGCGGGACATAACGGAAAATCTATAAGTCTTTTTTGAAGAAAAAAGACAATAAAAACAATTCATGGTATGGAAAAATATTCCATGTCCTGATAAATTCAGGATCGGATGAGATCTTTCTGTAGCTATATGTTGTAATATACAATGGTTTTTTTTATCGTGAGCCTTCTAGTCGCTAATTAGAAATGTCAGCAGTTTTTGCCATGTAATTACATAATAGTAGGAATAAATAATAATAGTAGAGTTTATTCATAAATGAATTTAGGACTTGTCCGTGAACAATTTTAATTTGAACGCGAACGGCTTAACGTCCGGTATACTCTATTTAAAATATAATACTATAAAATAATTTGTATCCTTCAGAGCTGATCAAAGTAAATTTTTAATTCTACCTGTCAGGTGATGTTTACCATAGACGGGTATCAAGCACCCAGGTGTTTTTACTCCATGAGCAGGGTTAGATCACCGAACCCTTCTGATTTTGCTTATATGCAAATATATAGTATAAAATGATAGGTATAGAAGTATCTCAATCCTTAGACTTATCCGCATGGCTCCTTTTTACTATATTATATGTTAAATATATACATATATATGATATTTTATATAAATATATTTTGACGCGAAACTTGGTACTATTCTTTCTCCCTATTTTTTCCAGACAATCCGGGTTCTTAGCCGGATAAGATGTTAAGAAAAAAAAAATTTTTTTTATTTAAAAAAAAATTTTTTTTTTTTTTAATGATGTTATCTATTGTATGTGAAATTATATATTTATTTATTTTACTTATTGAAAATTTAGTGTTGTATGTGTTTTTATTTTTATCATGCTACGCCCTTATGTGTCTGTTACTTTTCCTTTATGTGTGCTTATTATTTTTTATTTTTTATTTAGCCATGAATACTTGTATCGAATACTTATATACTTTATCTGTTACATTTATTTACTTAATATTTTGTATTTTTGCTCTGTTTTTATATTTTTTCTTTTACTTTTCACTTGCAATTATCTCACGGTGTACCTAATATAGTCGTTGCTTTTTTGTGATTTTGCATATTCCGGATTACATGTGGATATTATGCGACTGTTATTTGCAATGTGAAATGTTCTGCGTATTTTTTTTGTGTGACCCTAATTTTTACACAGGTCTTTTATGTGGTACGTCCCACGATTTTTGCCGTGTTCGTCAACCAATACATAGGCTATGGGGGACTTTTTCGCGATGCTTTTGCATTTTGAATATCTGGGCGCTAGTTTGTTTGAGAAAAACTCTGCTTTTCGCGATTGCATGTGATTTTTCGCCCATACGAAATCACCGACTGAGAATTCGACGTGCTTTCTCCTCAGGTTATATTTTGAGGCGTTATTTTTGAAAGCTTCCATGAGTCTTTCCCGCACGACGTCATATGCGTCCGCGAGCGTCTCGAGTCCTTTTGCGAATTCCTGTGGACTGTCTATTGCTATTTTGGATTTTTCTTTTGGAATGAAACTAAACATTTTATGGTAGCGGCCATCAACCATTGGTTCACGAGCGTACATAAGGTATGATGGGGTAAAGCCTGTTGCCAGATTTTGATGATTATTTAACGCGTTTTGGATTAAAGATAAATGTTTATCCCACGATCTTTGATCTTTTCCTGCTAGAATTGATAAACTCGTTTCTATAGTTTGATTATAACGTTCGACTGCGTTCGATTGAGGAGCATATACGCATCCATAGAATAATTTTGGGATTTTATATTTTTCCTTAAAATTTTTGAATGCTTTTGACCTAAAATATGATGCGTTGTCTAACGTTATTACCGCAGGTGTTCCGTACGCCAGAAATACGTTATTTTCTAGGTGTTTGATAATATTGGCTGAGGTGGCTTTTCTTAACGGGAATAGCCAACAAAATTTTGTAAATAAATCGATCACAGAGAGTATATAGGTGAAGCCGCTCAGTGATCTTGGCATGGGTCCCACCAGATCTATACTGATCGTATGCATTGGAGTGTTCACTGTTTTTGGAGTCACCATGAGCCCATGTGCAGGTCCTGTCTTTATCTTGTATGCTTTACAAGTATCGCAATTTTTGACATATGCCTTGACTTCCTTTTGCATTCCGGGCCAATAATAATATGTTTGTAACTTTCTCAGGGTTTTGAAAATGCCAAAATGTACAGCAAACTCCCCTTCATGGATGTCTTTTATCGCCGATTTTCTGTCAGCATATTTGAGTACCAGTCTCCACGCATTTCGGAGGTTCTCACCTTTTTTGGGGCGAAAGTATTTGTATAGTTTTTCCTCCTCAATTCTGTATTCCGTGGCTGTATAAGGTTCTTTTTCTACGGTTTTGTACATCCGATCGTACCAATCATCTTTCGTGACTTCCGTGGACATTTCCATGCAGGGGATTCTTGACAGTGCGTCCGCTACCACGTTCAGACTGCCTTTTTTATGCACGATTTCCATGTCGAATTGCGAAAGCAGGGTGCTCCATCTCGCCAGACGACCTGTGGGGTTGGTGAGATTTGTCAGCCACCTTAAGCTGCTGTGATCAGTTATTACTTTGAACCTGGAACCTTCTACATATGTCCTGTAATGAAGGACTGCTCTCAAAACTGCCAGGAGCTCTTTCTCTGTAACTGAAAAGTTGCTCTCTGCTTTGCTCAGTGTGCGCGAAAAGTATGAAATTGGCAAGTCCATTTCCTCTTCTTCCGAATATTGGGTGAGTGCTGCGCCTACGGCTATGTCACTTGCATCGCAACTTATGGTAAATTTCTTGGTGAAATCCGGACATCTTAGTATGGGGGCCGATATTAGCGCTTCCTTGAGTGTGTTGAAAGATTTTTCTGCCTCTTCGTTCCATTCGAAATTTACTTTGACGCCTTTCTTTCCTCCTGTGAGCTTGCATAAAGGTGCTGCTATTTTTGAGTACTCTTTTACGAAGCGTCGGTAGTAGCCGCAGAGACCGAGGAAGCTTCTTACACGTTTCACGCTATTTGGTCTTGGGAAATCTCTTACACATTCAATTTTTCCAGGGTCCGTTCTCAGACCTTGCCCGTCTACTACATATCCGAGGTATATAAGTTCTGGCCTACAAAATTCGCATTTTTTGAGATTTATTGTTAAGCCGGCCTCTTTCAGGTTGTCTCTGACTCTTACTAATGTGTCGATATGTTCGTCATATGTGGCGGAGGCTATTATTAGGTCGTCTGCATACGCGAATACTTTGCTGTCGTATTCCGGTCCGAAAATTCGGTCCATTAATGCTGCGAGATCTGATGACGAGTTGCATGTACCAAAGGGCATGCGTACAAATGCGTACATGCCTTTTCCGGGCACGGCGAAGGCGGTTTTCTGAATTGACGATTTTTCCATGGGAATTTGCCAGAAGGCTTTTGACAGGTCAATCGATGTTAGGTATTTTGAATTTCCAAGATTATCGAGGATTCGTTGGGCCGATGCCATGGGGTAATGGTTTTTTATTGTGACCTCATTTAACTTTCTGGAGTCTAGACATACTCTGGGCGTTCCGTCTTTTTTATTGACGACCAATATTACGTTCAATTTTATAATCTCCAGAATAGTGCTGTCTCTCAATTTCGGCGACAATCTGCTGTTGATGCTGTCAATTCGGGTGACGAAATCGTTCATCGTTTCTCCAATGTTTTGTTTCGTGTTCCGCATTTTATTTTCCAGACGTGTTTGGTAATTCAATTGCTCATATTTGTTTATCAGCGCGTTCTTCAGAATTTTCCAGGATGTTGCGTGATGTCTTATGCTTCTGAACCAGAAGAGTGATGATCCTTCGAGAAGGTCGGAGAATCCCTGTATTAGTTCCTTTTCCGAAACTCCCCTTGATTGAACTTTGTCCTCTATCGCGTCGATGAAGTCCAAGACAGGTGTGCTGCCATCAAACTTCAAATTCCATTTGTATAAGCTGGGTGTAATCTTGTGCTTTCCACTGTTCGAGGTTTGGAAGATTCCCGATTCCGCTGCTGCATCTGGCGTTTTGTTGCTGTTTTTCCTGGTATATAAATCCTCATCTTCGCTGTTTATTTCCGAAGTGGCGTAGATCCTCGAATTATTCGTTTTTTCGTAATGAATCGATTCTTCCAGTCTTGAGATATTACCGTGAGTTGGATTTTCAAAGTCTTGTTTTCCCCGTTGTTCCGAAATTTTGTTTTTCATATTGGTTTCCTCGCGTATATTTTCCGGTGACTGTTGACGTCGTGATCTAGCTGCCGTTTTTGTTTTCCTGGGTGCCATTTTGCGATTGCTTCCCGATATGCTCAATGTGTCAACCACTTACCAAATTTATGTGTGTAAGTGTTTTGAGAAGAAAAAAAAGAAATTAAATTCAAATCTTGTTATAGTTGAACAGTGTGAAGTCGTGTGTTAGATACAATTTAAAAATTTCAAGTGTGTAAGGTGAATGCTGAAAATTATTAGTACATATATAAGTGTTAAAGCTAGAAGATGATTCACATGAAAGAAATACAAGTTAAAGAGAAAAAAAAAACAAAATTAAAATTTATTAAAAGAAAAATTTTTTTTTTGAACCACCCTGTATATCAGGGTATATTTCTAAGTGTTGATTCTAAGTTATTATATGTTATTTAAATTTGCATGAGGTTAAGTAAGTTTTAAATTTTACTGCGTGTATTATTTTTTTGACACCCTGTATTCGTGTGCACCTCTAAGTGTAGTTCCTTGTTACCATAATTTAATATTATTATTTTTCAAAATTTGTTTGTTTCGTTTTTCCTAAAGTTTATTCCTTTCTTTACGTTTTTGCTTGCAGTGTTTTGTTTCTCATTCATTTACTTATTTTGTCACTATCAGATATATTAAACTTCCTGTAATCGTAATTTTCCTAAGTGCCTAAAGCCCATGTACTGTTCGACGCACACAGTAGTGTTCGTACGTATTTCTAGTTTTCACATTTGTTAGAGTTCCTTATGGTTCACTTGCGACGCTAGGTATTCCATGTCAATGTATAAGTGCTTGCAATTTTATATAAGAACAGAGAAATTTTTGCTATTAGTATAGTTGACGCAATGTTTATCTTTCGTTTATAAAAGCTAAAACTGAATCATTTATTAGAGATGTTATATGAAAATTGTATTTATAAATATTTTATGAAAATTTTATTAAAATTTTAAAGTGTTTTTAAGGGCGTGCCGGTGTGTAAACGTGTACGTGTGTGTTGTGTTTATTTTATATTTTTAAAAAAAATTAATTAGTACCAAGTTCGTTGCCTGTATAAAAATAATAATAAATATTTAATAATAGTTTCGCAACAGTAATATATTAATATTTTGAAAAGTTGCGATATATAAGAAAGAAAGGGTGGGAGGGCGGGAAATTTGTAGGCGACCAGCGTGATCGCTTTAAATCAAAAGATAAATTATTTTGAAAAAAAAAATTGTTTGTAAAAAAAATTGTTTCTAAAGTTTGAAAACAAAAAAGAGCCCCACGAGCAGGCGTCAATTTGTCATGAGACCCGAATAATTTTTAATATATCAGTTGATTTTATAGATTACAATATTATTATTTTACCAATATACTTCCGGACGATATGGAAAGATTTGTTTATATAGTGGGCGCCAGCCCGGAAGAAGAAGAAGATTTATTTCGGATCTATGAACAAGTGCCAGAGTCCTTCCACCGTTTAGAATTTCTCTGGGGCAGGGGTATGTAGGCTGCGTCGGGATTTGCGTCGGTTCGCTCAGTCCATCTCAGGCACGGGGGTATTTAGAATCCCTTAGTGACCCAGTCTACGGTAAGATGACCATCCCTATGGGATGAACGGCCTTTTATGGATATTGAATTGCTAAATTATTTGAACCATTTCCCTTACTGAATAATATATTATTATTCTCGTTCGAACGCCCTCTAGCGGTGGCGCGGCGAGTTACTTAGCAAAGATTGACATCATTTTGCTCAACCTGCATTGTGCTACTAATGCCCGCGTTTCGCCGCTAGATGGCGCGGACGCGACGGCGGATTCGGTTAATTTAAATTAAATCTTGCTGGAATATGCGCAAAATTAACTTGTAACATAAATAAGTGTGCTTTATTTTCCTTAGTAAAGAATTCTGAATTTAATGAATTTTCCCAAATAATAATGGAAACTGATTTTAATATCTTATAAATGTATCTCAACCAATCCTTTCCTTTTATGGTTTTTTTTATTCTATTTTATTTATATGAAAAAAATTGAAAATGAAATATATGATATATGATGATATTAAAAATGAAATTATTCTGATATTGAGATGATTATGAGTAAAATAAAAGATACTTTTCCGACCCAAATTTACTATTATTTTTCTATAACCTGTTGCGAAGACATTTCCCGAAACTATATGTGTGATATTGAATATTTATATTATTTATGAAACTTAATTTTTAATCCGTCGATCGTCGAAGGCCTTGCGAGATTTTACGAGCGTACGTTACAATTATTACATTTTTCCCGTGTTTCGATGAGCATTATTCGTAACTGGTTTTCCCTATTTTTGCCCTACAATGATTTGGCAATTTTTAGTGTCGGGTACGCTGCACTTTCAAATATCGTAAACGACGGTAGTCTTTTGCTCTATTATTTTCCCTGATATTTAAATTTGGAAATATTACGTATTCCCTGACGATGACTCGCATTTATATTTATCTACAATTTGGTATTTTACTTCATAAGCTATTTTATTAATTTATCTGATTTTTAATTGCCTCGGGAAGAACTCAATGCCACTCTGACTCCGCCACGTTTTAATCCCAAGATTGTCTAACGTGGATTTTAATTATATTTATATATTTTTTACAGCCTACATTTTAAGTAGAGATCGCCGAAATGATTTTAGGTTTTATTGGCGGTGTCTATCGTTGATCCTATATTCGAAACTACGGATTCCTGTATTCAGAAAAACGAGTTAGCACGTATATGTCGTGCAAGACGGGTCTGAAGGACTAAAAGTATTGCACGATTGTGGTATTGCAAGTTAGAATAAAAGAAATCGAATTTTACTTTAAAAAAAACCGAAAATGAGAATATAATCTACTTGCCCCAAATAGGATGTGGAGATCACGCTGGAATGCTTTGCCTGCGCCGCACTTGATTCTAGTTATAATTTCTAAAGATGACTTTGACTTTTATATTTTATTCGTAGATGTAGGTAGGCCACTTCGAAGTCGTGAAATGAGCTCCGGCGGCCGGTAATCGCCGCGAGGCAAAAACCGACCGCCGCGCTGAAACGACGACCTTCCCAGGCGAGTGCTTCGGGCCAAAAAAAAAACTAACTCTCACTAGCGATTCTCTACACCCGTGTTCCATCTAATCGCTAGTGATGCCTATTGTGCGATAAGATTCGCTTGTATCCTATATTATTGTTATTTTATTTTTGTTAACTAATTTTGGCAATAATTGTTTATTATATTGTTTGTTAAACCCGTAATGGTTTTATGACCATTACAAAGGATAAGCCCTATTTATGAGATATATGGATGAATAGTGATCGTTAGTCGACTGCAAAAGGACCTTTAAACTTACATTGCACCGTCGAAAGTCGTGCACATCCGTAAGTATATCTCATTCAAACATAAGCATTTCCCAATACAAGCTGGGATTTCCTTCGCTACTTTTTAAGTAGCTTTTACTGATTTTATTTTAAATAAAAACATCATCCCATAAACGGATTTCTTTACAAACCTTATCAAATATAACAATATTATACTGTTTTCTACAATATTTCTTTACAATTTTTTAATATTATACAATTTTATATAGGTTTACCCTATTTTGATAACATTATACAATCTTTATTATAAACTCCTCTGCCAGAAATTAAGATTGAAGTTTCTTCTTTCATTTCATTGAGCATATGGAGGTTTTTTTATTTTTATTTCGATTTAATGGCTCGTTGATAACAAACTCAGCCAATTGTATCATATTTTAAATGTTGGTAGCATTCGAAATTTGAATTATTTCGTAATGTCACTTTCATTTAGAAAACGGCCTTGCCGAAGTGATCAATAGTTTAATTTTTTATTTTTTCGCTTAATTTGTCTCAATTGAAGGCATTTTGTGTTGCATAAGGATAAGCCCTATTTATGAGATATATGGATGAATAGTGATCGTTAGTCGACTGCAAAAGGACCTTTAAACTTACATTGCACCGTCGAAAGTCGTGCACATCCGTAAGTATATCTCATTCAAACATAAGCATTTCCCAATACAAGCTGGGATTTCCTTCGCTACTTTTTAAGTAGCTTTTACTGATTTTATTTTAAATAAAAACATCATCCCATAAACGGATTTCTTTACAAACCTTATCAAATATAACAATATATATATATATATATATATATATATATATATATATATATATATATATATATATATATATATATATATATATATATATATATATATATATATATATATATATATATATATATATATATATATATATATATATATATATATATATATATATATATATATATATATATATATATATATATATATATATATATATATATTGTCAAAATAAAGTCCTCTTTCAAGTCAGTAAAAAGCCTTCAGTTCTTATCTACCATATTTGAGTAGATAACACATGAAAAAACAGAGAAACAGGTATAATAAAAAACTATTAGTTTTCTTAGAGTTATATAGAATTATACATAGCTAAATGTATTAAAGATTATTTCAGAAAATCACGTTTTTATGTTTATTTTGTTATTATTATGTTTTTCAAGTAGTGTAAACCAAAAACCAGTGTAAAAAACAAAAATCGGTTTTATAGCAATTAAGAGCTGCAGTCAAACGTTTAAATAAATAAAAATGCCAAGGGGCTCTTGCAAAACTATTAAATGAAAACAGAATAAATCTCACATATATGAAAAGATATAGTGGATAGAAAGGTACTGAAGCAGATAGACTCGCAAAGCAGGGATATAATGTCCATAGACAAATTGACGCTGGTTGAGGGATACACGAGAATCGCCTTGATTACCAGACTCAAGAAGTAGATAAATCACAAGTGTAGAGGACAACAAGTCTAAGACCTCTTTCTATAACGCTAAAGAAATTGATTTAAAATCCTGGAAAATGGCTTTCATACATATTTTAGGCACGTGTAACGGTTCTGGTGTTAATAGTCAAAATTATTTTACTATTTGTGTATTCGTTCAGATATCATAGTCTTTAAAATCTTATTTGTTTTTTTTAATAATCATTTATTTAACAATGATGCATTTCTTGGTTGGTTATGGTGTATTTTAACTTGATCGTATAAGAAATAATCTACTTCTCTTTGTACAGTTCTATGAATTTTCAACGAATTGTTCAATTTCAGAAATATCATATAGCTTGATAGTGGATTGAGTAGAAACATTTTACTACTTTTCATTCACTAATCACATTTTCCTATCCCAGCATAGAACACTGAAGGATTGTAGCGCTGAGGGAAGAACTGCAGAAGTGAAGGGCGAGGAAATTCTCCTGGTCTACCACGACCAAATAAATTTCATTTCATTTATTTTATCATTTCTTTCATGTGATAATAATATATAATTTCTATTTCTAAATTACAATTTTCTCTATCAAGATTTATTGACATTGAGCTGTTTGTTCTTTTAACCAAAGTTGGAATTTACAAACTGCACAGTTTTTTACTTCTTTTCACTGTTGTGTGTATTTAGGGTTCGAAGCGGAAACTCCAGTGGTTAGATGACCCAAGGCAGTTTGGTCTTTATACTCGGATTATCGAGGTCTTTATACTCGGATAACTAGGGATATTGACCGTATATGCGATTTTTGCTTAAGAAGCTCTTTGCGAATTCTATTGCAATAAGAGCTTGGCCATATCCCACGTGGAAGTACATCGGCATGAGACCAGGAATAAAACCCAGTATCTCCAACCGTTCGTAGCACGTACTGCCAAGTTCCAGGCGATTAGTCGATACTTAAGCCTCAAACTTTTCAATAAATTGCCCGAAAGATTAAAAGCAATTAAAAACATCGATATTTTCAAGAGATCCATCCGAGTCTATCTGCTTAAAATCAACATGTATGCTCATAACGAGTTTTTAAAATATTTTGAAAATACATAGCATCGTATCTACCCATTTAATCTAATACATATTATTTACCGTTAATTGTTTTGTTGTAAACTGTTATCATATAGTGTATGTTTTTGTAAATTGGTAAGTTTAAAGCTATATTGTATATCATCTCTTGTCTAAATTGAGTAACTAGCTTTAGATTAATTACTGTCATTCCTACACAATTGTATGGTTGTATTGGAAATAAATACTTTTTATCTTCTCTTTATCTTTTATCTAATACAATTCTTCTATCTTTGTGTCAAAACTTTGCTCATCGACAATGTTTTCTATAGCATTTATTATTTTCTTACATTTGTTTAACTATGCTAACCGATTATTACGTTATTATAATAGTTTGTGTCTATTTTATTATTACGAAAAAAAAATTAATTCACACGAAACAAACTATGGATTTTGTTATAAGAGACAAACTGTTTTGTAACTTTGCCGTTGTTTTGAACTTTGCCGTTGTAACAAAGCTTTTGCCGTCGTTTTGATCATTGTATTGAATTAATTATTTTCCATTTTTGTAATATTGATTTATTTATATTGTATAATAGAAATAAATGACTATGACTAGGCTATTATTCTAAAGGAATATCATAATTGAGAATATTCTGTAGGAAACTAATTTGTTATAGCGTGGAATCGCTTGTGCTTGAATTGGCATTTCCGACCTCAATACCTGAATATTGTCCGCTGCATTCTAACGTCTAATGGCATTCTGTGTCAGGGAATTATTCAGCCATATTTGGTGCAATGCAAAGCCAATTGACGAGTGATTGTATTTATACTTTCGCTAGCGACCACGATATATCTCGCGAATATATCAATAAATATATTAAATTAAATGCACATCAAGAAAACACTGCACAGGCTGCAGGCTGCACATCTATTATTCGAGCGGCTGCCAATGAAGTTGTGATAGTCAATATGGTAGCCAATGTTCGTCAGCTGATATGGCACTATTAGAAGATTTATTTAGTATGTTTTTTGTAGCATTATAGAATAAAATAGAACCTCGTTTGATCACTACCCACACCATACGAATAAATTAGCGATTTTTGTCTTAAAACATAAAACACATAAATAAAAGGTGACATATTACTGTTGATCGCGTGGGCCAAATCGAATGTTTGAAGTACATAAAAAAACATCACGACCAGATAAGTGAAACAAAGCCTTATTGTCGAATGTCGACCGAAGGCGAAAGATAGCGATATCGATCGATTGTCAAATGTCATTTCGTCGAATCCAAGTACAGTTTGTTCGGATTAATCATAAATTGTACTCTTGCTTCACGACTCGGCCGGTAACAATCACGGCGGTAACGGGATAATATGACCACGCTGAAATGGCACGAAATAGAGATGTACAACGGCCACAATGGACGTTTCCGGAACGAATAAGAAAAAAATACAATGAATGGCCCAAAATCAATTTAATGTTTCTCAAAATATTCTCCATGCTAATTAATAAACTTTTTCATACTTATAAATCAATTAACATAAAAATTATTCCACTCTTCTTGGAAAATGTTTCGGTGGATCGCTTTAATTTAGCGCCGAAGAAATGAAGATTTCGATAGGTAGGGCACATAATATTGCTATAGTATTATTCGATAGGTAGTATAGTAGACGATGGGTAGTCGACATAGGGATGCTAAAGGTCCGCACGCAGGGTACCTAGAATGCTTATAAGCGCGCAAAAAATACTAGCCTGAAGTTTGCGCAACGCTCTTTTTAACACGCTTCCACATCTTCCAAGGATCGTAGCGTTCTGATGACAATACAACAATATGGTACTGTGGAACTGATCTGATGATGGAGTCGGAAGATATGAACTGGAACTTTATGATGGACCATCGTATCATAGCTGTGTTTGGACTTGTTAGAAAAGTCTTGGAATGAACTTTGACCACGATTAGGTTTCAAGGTCTGATGATGAAGCCGGAAGATTCCACGATGGCATTCCATGATGGAATATCGTATCATAGCCGTGTGTGTGAATATCGTATCATAGCCCAAAAGCGTGTTTTTAGTGTTTTTTTGAAAACTAATAATTTATTATTATAAGCATTGTTACACACTGACCGTTTTTTGGCTCGATTTATAACTAAGGGCTAAACATGGCTTCACGATTACGACCCTGAAACAGAACAACAGTCCATGACCGGAAAACGACCATCATTTGAAAAATTTGAAAAATATTTATTTGCAGCTGTTGTTACAAAAAACATATATGAAAAAACAGAAACACGCAGATTAAAAATTAAAACTATAAATAGACAAAGGCTATAATAAAACTACAAACGCTGCAAATTTGGGGTATCCTCAGGATATCTCTTATCCTGGTTTTCAGGATACACGTATTAATTATTGGTACATAGGTATATGATATTACAATAAAATAACCAAATTAAATAAATCTAAAAATAAAATATCTAAATAATCAGTGGCGGATTTGCAGTCTTGGCCGCCCTAGGCCCCATGCCATTTATCAGGTACCAGCCGCCCCTTTCTCAGCACCCATCATATAGACTACATAATTAATATATTTTTTTGCCAACTTTTATTGAAATCCATTCAACATCAGTTAAGTATAATAGCTGCCAGTTTGTATTTATTCGAGGATTCAGGGATAATTGCATATTTAAATAAAACATTTCAAACGGTGCTAGGTTTTATTTAATTAAATAACTAAAGGTTGTTCTCATACAAGATATAATAAGTGTTTTACTAAACTCGTCTGCACTTAAGCGCAGCAAAATCATTAATTAAATCTTCGCAATCCAATTTCCTTAAAAAAATAGATTCTATGTTAAGCAAGGCAACCTTTGCTCCGTCATTGTTTAACCTTTGCACCGTCATTGTTGTGCGTAAATAATTTTAAGTCGTCGCAAACAAGAAAACGATCGTTCTCCAGAACAGTTACTGGCGGGAGTACACACACACAAACGTAGAGCAATATCTACGTTTGGTTAAAAGGTTTGAAGACCTTCAGTTCGTAACCATTTCAACAAACTGGCAGCACTGACAGCACTGTTCAGATTTTCATTTTTTATTCTGCGGGGAGCGCGAAAATGGAGCCATTCTTATGAAAAATTGTCTTTTAAGTCAGTAGAATAAACCATTTGCAATGCTTTGGCTTTTTCTTCGACTTCTAACGCGCTTAGTTTCGTCAGGTTAGTAATAAAATTAAATTTATTGTATAAAAAAATATAAGCTTCCCGTCGTTTTTTGAGTTCTTTTGACAATGTATCAATTATTACTAAAAATATAGTGATTCTGAAATTTTCGCTACCATTCTTTTGTAGCATCTCTTCACCTGTATTAGTCTCGCCAGGAAGTAGCTTACGCTTTCGATTGCGTCAAAAATCTCTTTCATATTCCTGTACAAAGGACAGTTTTTTGCCTTTGTTTTCGAAATCAAGGAAGTTATCTCGTGTTTCGCCAATAAAATGAAATTATAAAAATATTCGTCCACAATCCACTCACTGCAACTGTTATATGCACACTGTCGCGAGCCATACCTTTAGATATTTAGGTACTTTGAGTTATTTCTTGTTATCATGAGTGATTTTTTTTGCCAATTTTGCCAAGATTGGCCGCCCCTAATATCTGGCGCCCTAGGCCCGGGCCTACTGGGCCTTAGGGTAAATCCGCCACTGTAAATAATCATAATCAAATAAATCCACAAAATCAAAATATTTCACATCAAATGATATTAAAATAAAATAACCAAATCAAGTAAATCTTTCCAATTGCTAAGAAATTTAGGGCCATTCCATCTGCCGGTTTGATAATGGGCTCTCTATTCTGAAACAGTCAAGGGGTCGTAATGATTGAATACCTTGGCCACGGAGCTACGCTAATGGGAGCTATATATGATGAACAAACAAGTAAATATGTTAAAAAGAAAAAAAACACGTCTGCCTTTACAGAAAGTGAATTATTGTATTTATAATTATTTTATTACGGTTTTTTAATGAAATACTTGTGGTGTACGTGTTTATCTATATAGATATATGCATATTTCCAGGAATATACTTATCAGACCTTTGATTTGACAATAAACACGATAAATCTATGTTTATTTACATTTAAACATTTGGTCATTTAGACTACTTACTTGATATTTTATCAGTTAAAGTACTCTATGACATTCGAGATAACATAACGATTCGTAAAATACTACTGAATTCTAAATCGGTTCTAGTTATGGTGAAATAAAGAAACGGAAAACATACATAAATGAACACAACACGATACACTCCTTTTTTGATTGGTAGTCATGTAATAAACAAAATGTGGAACGATTAAACGTGAAACAAGAAGCAAGCTCGTCAAAATCGTTTTGTTTCACCAAGATAACTCCCCAGCATACTTGTCCAGACTTGCGATGGCTGCCACTAAAGAAGCTGGCTTTAAAGTACTGGAATCTTGATTCTAGTGATTTCTATCTATTTCCGATATTAAAGGAACATCTGAGAGGTCGAAAATTTGAAGATTATGACGCGGTAGTAGGAATATTTAGGTTTTCGTCTTAGGAAGGGTATTATATATATTTTTTAAATAATCGAGTGTATAATCCCAAAATGTGACCATGTAGAAAAATAAAAGAAATTTCAATAAAATTAAACTTCATTATACAATTAACACTTTATTGAACGCCGTAGTATAAACACACTGATGTTCATTCCTCTTATAAAGAAGTGAAATGAAATAAAAGTAGATGTTCCAAGAAGAACATCAATGAGAACCATTTTTTAAAAATTTAAATGAAAATAACTCCAACAACTGTAACTTCAATAGTATGTAGATAAATATACCGAATATAAATTTCCTACTTCTACTCATAACCTAACGCAATGAACAGTTTGTCATGACATATATTATCAAGAAAAATAAAAACGAAAAATAGCCCAATTTAAATCGAAATTAAAAGGCTGCCTTATTGCGAGAGAATTATATAATATTAACGAATTATAATTAGATGACCTACAATTTGCATCTCGATTTTATTTACTTGACGCTTGTATCATTTTATTGATTATTATATTATTACTATTATATCTAATTGTCTCAGATAACCAATTATATTTGTTATTCGTAGGACCATTTAATTTTAATATTATTATTTCATGACTAACTGTAGCTATAAATATCTAATATAATTACTATCAATTTGTGTGGTGAGTCTCTTATGAAATATTTACCATCCATTATGAAGTTATTTTTAACATTAAGCTGCTATATAAAGTGTCTAAACAACTATGTCCTGCTACTAATGCTAGTTAAAAGAACTTTAAAGTGAAAATAGTGAAATTATATCTGTTTTCACCATAACAATGTTTTCACGGTTTTATTTTTATAATAACATGTTACTTTAGCTGTGAATGTTCTCTCTGTCTCCCTCTTCGGTATTTACTGCTAAGCGCACCATTACTAGACCGCTGTGCCATTTTGACCAGCGACAGTATGTAGAGCTGATGTGACACGATGACATACATTCCATCCCCCTCCCCCCCTTCGGCGAGTGCATAGAAGAAAAGAGAAAAGTGCATCCGCGAATGCGTTCCCCTAGAAAAATATGCTCTATGCGAGACAGCGATCGCAGTAACTTGAACCGTTTGATACAAACTCGATTTTTCCTCAGAGCTCATATAGAAAACGTACCAACGAGGTCTGTTCAGAAAGTAACCGAACAATATGAATTTAGTGATATGGGGTTAGCAGCACTGCCTTGCGCATACCCTCCTTTATAACCACACATTCATGGATTGTTGATATCTCGTTTAGTTTTCGTTATATTGTTATTTGATTGCAACGTGTTGAGTGATAGTGGCGATTTTTGAAATGACCGATTTTCTGGAGCAATAATGCAAATAAAAAATTTGCTGATGATGACACACTCATGCAAAGAATCTTACTTGGAGACGAAAGCTGGGTTTACAGCTACAACAATGAGAAAAAAGATTAATCATCTGAATAAAATAGCAAAGGATCCCCATGCCCCAAGAAAGTACGTCAGTCTCGATCCCATGTTAAAGGGCATTTTGAATTCTTGCCTCAAACACTGCTAACTAAACTCGACAGATATGGAATCCGAGGAAATAGCTTAAAATGGTTCAGCAGCTATCTCTCAAAAAGAAAACAAGTTGTACAATTAGACGACTGCACAGGTGGCGTATTGAAGAGAACCATTTCCGATGAGTGTGAAACGAAGAGCGGTGTTCCTCAGGGAAGCATCCTGGGACCGACCCTTTTCATTCTATATATTAATGATCTCCCATCTATAGTAGCTCACTCAAATGTAACTTTGTATGCAGATGACACCAGCATAAGCTTTGCAGATGCCAAAATAGAGAATGTAGTGAAAACGTTAAACCATGAATTGGCTCTGTTGAATACCTGGTTCGAGAAAAATAATCTGTCTCTAAACACATCCAAGACAGTATCCATTTTCCTATCTTGTAGAAAAAATAAGGTTATAAACAGTCAAAATTTAATTATCGGTGCAAACACAGTAGCCAATATTAAAAGCCATAAATTTCTGGGTTTAGTTTTAGATGAAAATTTAAGGTGGAATGCTCACGGAGAGGAATTAAGCGACAGACTATCCAGCGCCTGTTTCTTACTAAGGCAAATAAGGAAACTAATCAGTGTTAAACACACCAAAATAATATACTTTGCCTATTTCGAGTCAATTCTTCGTTACGGGATTCCCTTCTGGACACAGTGTACAGTAGTTTTAAGGCAACATATTTTCTCTCTCCAAAAACGAGCCATAAGAATATTGATAAACCTTAAACATAATGAATCATGTCGTGGTCACTTCAAAAATCTCAGTATTCTAACGCTACCATCACTATACATATTTGAATGCATAAAATTAATATTAAAAAACATAGGAAAAATGAAGACCCAAAAAGAAATTCACTCGCATTTCACCAGATGTAGGCACAATTTAGCATTACCCCGTCCATCTCTGGAATTATTCAAAAGGGATCCAAATTACGTTGGAATGGCGTGTTACAATAAACTGCCTGAGAATATCAAAAGTATATGTAGAAACGGAAATATCACCCAATTTAAATCGAAATTAAAAGGCTACCTTATTGCGAGAGAATTATATAATATTAACGAATTATAATTAGATTACTGACAATTTCCATCTCGATTTTTTTTATTTAACTTGACATTTGTACCATTTTATTGATTATTATATTATTACTATTATTTCTAATTGTCTCCCATAATCAATTATAATTCTTACTTACAGGACCATTTAATTTTAATATTATAATTTCATGACTATCTGTAGTTATAAATATCTAATATAACTCAATTATGTGGTGAGTCTCTAATGAAATATTTAGTATACATTTTAAAGTTATTTTAACATTAAGCGGCTATATACAATGTCTAAACAACTATGTAAAGTTTTTTGAAGACAATAAATGCGATTTGATTTGATTTGATTTGATTTTATCTCCTCTTCTAAATTATACTTACACAATTCGAATAAATTATGGCAGAGACTGCAGTCATTATTACAAAAAGTTATACGATCTAAAACGTCGTCTATGTATATAATATTAACTGTCTACAAGCTCCATTTAAAAGAGTTAATAATAAAAGCCTTTATTTTTAAAAGAACGGATGGGAGCTTATTACCTTGCGGCCATATCTATCAACTAACCTACTTATTAAGTGTATATCACAAGTTTTTCCTTGGCTAAACGAAATAAAAATAAAAATGATTAAACAAACAGAAATCTAAAAAATATATAATAACAAAAGAAAACATATTATTAAAATTAAATAAAGACTTAAAATAAGACCAGGACTGCCCGGCGAAATGGAAACACTGTTTGGAAAAGGGTGTGAATAGGGGAGAGAAGTACTTTGAAGGGGACAGGGACCAATAATCTGTAAAATTAATAATGAAGTTTAAAAAAAAGTTATTTTCTGAACAGAACGCTCATATACTGAAAATAAATGAGAATAACATACTCCTGGTACATTGTTCTCAATATTCATACCTGCAGTAGCCAGATCGCCAAAGACCGCCTAAGGAGAAAAAATGTATGACGGTTCTTTTCTGTTTGTAATATTTAATTTATGTCCAATGTACATGAGTTATATGTCTACACATATTTGACTGTGTCTCAAGAAGCATCTGATTAGCGAGGAGTATTGTGATTTTGATTTCATGACCTATTTTTTTGGAATTCTCATTAACATTTTTAGACATTGCAAGGACCATTTTAGTGCCTTTTTGTTAAATAATTCTTTTGATTTGTTGTTATTATTTTTGACTATTTATAATTTCTGACAATTAAATACTATTTATTATTATTATTCCAGTGATCATTCTAGTACCTTTTGGTTATATTATTTTTTCTTACTATTATTTATGGTTATTATTATATATTATTATTACAAATTGATTATTAATTGAATACTTTTTACTAACAATTTTTAGATCATTGTTAGTAGGTATAGGAAATTTATTTTCGTGCGATGCAGCCTGGCGTGAAGTAGGAAACTGGAAATCTGTAAAACCGAATGCAGTAATTTTGATGTAATATTATTGTTACTGTTGATTACCTCTTTACTGTTTCCTATGTGTCATTGTATTTTGTTAATCATGAAATATTTTCATATATAGAGTAAGTTTTAACAATCTGTAAAGATTTTAGAAAATAAATTGAAATTGAAAATAATTTAAATTGTATTTCTGATACATACATATTATTACTTCGAATTTTTGATTTAGCATTCCCTATTCTTACAACTTGACTAGCATTTTATATTTCTATCGAGTCGATGCAAGTTCAAATATGATCTTGATCATTAATAATATAGCACTCTGCCTTTATACAAAGTGTACTGAAATAAAACTCCTGATGTTATGATTAGATTATATAAAATAATAAACGATTAAAATATTACAAAGAATTTCCTTGACTGATCCGAAATTCCGTGACGTGATTAAACAGTAAACGTACCTGGAGACGATGCTGCCGACTGACTGACTACAATATGTAGAGAATTACCCAACACACACAGACGTATCAGCGGACAAAGTACTTGCAGGCCACATATATAGCAGGTTTACAACTTACTCCCGCTCTGCACAGAGCCGCTGCCATACTTTCAGAAATGTCCTGGCTACCGTGACTCCAGAAGGGATATAAAATCGAAGACTATCGCGGTTGTTTGACATTATATGTAAATAGGATAGAAACGAATTTACCGCGTGAAATTTGTAAGGGGCTACTACTTTCACGCGGTAAAATCCAGAAGGGATGTTCTTCGTTCTTCCGTCTGAAGAACGATGAATACTTGCGTATTAAATATTTTACAGGTTCGCTTTTAAGTACGGTTTGTTTTTCAGCGTGTTATCATGTGAAATAAAGATGTATATTTTGGTGTTTAATTTTAAGTAGATGGTTTTGTTGTCCGCTTACTTTCGTGCATCAGTTGTTTTACGCCTGGCTCTACCCGACTCCTTTTTTAGCGCATTGCACCACGCGTTTATTTCTGTAATGTTTGTCTATTCATATGTAGTTATTTGTTATGTAGTATTTATTGGAACATATTTAATAATGTACAAATACTGTTGGGGTTGTTCGGGAGCTAATATCTTTTTTTTCAATGAGTGATTGTATGCATCAAACTAAATAAAAAAACATACAATTCGAGTAAAAAAAGGACATTTCAGAAATATTTATTTTACATGAAATTGAGTTGAAGTAATGTATGACTTGTTTGACTTAAGCCTCGTTACTGTAAAAAGTATTTAAAATTCTAAAGTTGAACTAAAAATATTTATTCCTCTATAACTTAAGTTCTTTTTCATTTTCAACACCGTATTTTATGTAGAATCATATCCTGTATAAGAAAATCGCCTAACTTTAAAAACCTATGGTTTAAGTATCTTCTCCACTTTGATACACGGAATCACCTCTTGAAAAAAAAGGTATTATTTGGCTCAAGGCACCCGTTACATGGATGTATTTCTATTTGAAGAGCTGAATAGTGAAAAAAATACGACATTGCCTGCTCCCCTTTCAAAGATATAAGAGTCTAGGGACTGTTTCTAAACTAATTCTGCACAAACGGTTTTACAGGATGATCTGTAAAACTGTTTTTTGGATGGTGTGCGTTTTCAGTTCCCCGTAGAGCCGGTGCCTGCTTTTAAACGAAGCTTTTGGCGCCAATATATTCGATATTGTGATTTATTTCTAATAACTCTACTCTAAATCTGTTAAACAAACTTCAAAATTAATATTTCGAAATGAGGAGAAATTGAAAAAAAACTATTTTAAATGTCACATTATTCAAGTTACTTTAATCGGCTTTTGAAAACAGCCAATCGCTCTAGCAGAAACTCGACCACTTGTGACAACTATACATTGATTAAATGACATCATTATATATTTATTGCTGACATAGTTAACACTCAGGCGCATAACATCATAGGCTCTGCTACAAAGACTGAATCGCTATAAGAATTTTTTTTTTATTGATGATATATGCACACCATTAAATAAAATATATTTACAAAGGTTTATTTAGAAAAAAAGTGTTTTTGGCCGACAATGCGTTTTCAGCAAGAATTTCTTTGTATTACGATTAATACAATACAATACAATCAACTACTCCAGTAGATAGGCATTCCTACACTTGGATGCGTCACAAAATTAAATGTTAAAAATTTAATTATTAAAAATATAACTATCGTGATAGTAATATTATATTCAATATTACCTACATACATATAATCAAAATATACTAATGTGATTTAAGAGCCAGGGAGAATAACATATTAAAATAGAAATGCAAATTCTTTGTAGAATAATAAAAAAATATATATTTTATTGTCAATCCAACAATATGCCTTCGTATTTTTAAAAAAAATGAATAGATGTATAATAAATTATATGAAAATTAGAATGTCAGCTATCATAATACCATTATGTTTAAAACTTTTACACATTTCATTAATCATCAACATGGAAAATAAACTCACAATTTTCAAACTCCCTTATACCATAAATTGGGTTTCTTACCAAATTATGTATAATTATCTTAAATTGGTCCTCTCCAAGGCTTTTCATTTGCTCTGGAATCTTATTATAGAAGGACAAATTTTGGTGAATAAAACTATATCGCACTCTGCTAAGTGACTGTCGGTTTATGTGGATGTTGGATTTATTCCTCGTATCGTGATGATGAAAATCGCTATTCACCGGAGCTTCTGTTAGGTGTCTACGAGCGTACATAATATTTCGGTAGATGTAAGAAGAAAATAGAGTCATTATTTCTGATTTTACAAATAGCGGCTTACAAGAACTTCTTGGTGAGACTCTATATAAACTGCGTACCGCTCTTTTCTGGAGGAGAAAAAATCTTTTTGAGTTTAGTGCCATTCCGCAAAACAGTAGGCCATATGTTATTAGGGAGTGGAAATATGCAAAATTAGGTGATATTAGGTGATAACATAATTAGGTCTCTAATACGCATAGTGCCCACAGAAATGGATGAGAAAAGGAAAAAGAAGGGGTGGATAAAGTGTCGATACATATTATATACAGTACAAAACGTGACAAAAATATATGAAAAATGGCTCGATTCAGTTCAGTTTATATGCGTATTTGTTTCTTATATGTCGAAGATTCAACGTAATAATCAAAACTATGCAGATGCAATTCTATGATTTCTAGATATGTTGGCAGTTTCTTAATATTTATTTTAATCTCCACTTTAAGTTATAAAGTTGTAAAGTTTATCTACTTATACGAATAGCATAAAATTAGAATCGTTATAGAATTTGTAGCTATCTACCCAGTTAAATGCTAACTTTTTATATGATGGATATAGTTCTTTTTTAAATAAAATGTAATAAAGATAGCAGATATATGCACGACATAATATATTTTTTTTATTAAACTGGGAGCAGGTAGCCGCAGTCAAAGCAGTACACAACCTATCTGATCAGACAGCTGTGCGAGTAGGAATCAAGCAAGACACGTTCATCTCCTCTTCTAAATTACACTTACATACTTCTAAGAAATTATGGCAGAAACTGCAGTCATTATAATAAATAGTTATACGATATAAAACGTCGTCTATGTATATAATATTGACTGTCTACAAGCTCCATTTAAAAGAGTCAATTATAAAACCCTTTATTTTCAAAAGAAAGGTAAGGGAGCATATTAGCTTGCGGCCATATCTTTCAACTAACCTACTTTATTAAGTGTATATCACAAGTTTTGCGTTGGCTACGTAAAATTTAAAAAAATGATAAAATAAAGAAAAAACTAAAAAATATAATAACAAAAAAAATAAAATAAATAAAGATCCAGAGGGAGGAAGAAGACGAAGGAAAGAAAGGGATCCGAGATGCAGGGAGAGGAGGAGGATTGGTTATGTTATGGTTTTAGGTTTACGTGCTCCTTGAGCCTGGCCTGAATGGGTGATGCTGGGGGCTGTTCTGACATTATTCGATAAAGCATTCCAGAGTCATGCAGCTTCCAAAAAGAAGGAGTAAGAGAAAAAGAGGCTGCTGGGACCAGGGAGGGATAATAAGTTATTGCCCTCTGATCTGAGGGGACGGCCGTCTGCCGATAGAGTGGTGAACCATTCGCGAGGATTCTATATAACACAGGCAGAGAGTCCTAGCCTGTCTCGTCTCCTTGGTGATAAACAACTGCAGTCTACAAGCAGCGGGGGTAGATGGTGACCTGTTGTCACGTTACTCTTGAAGTGACCTTGGACCACTCGATCCCGTGTAGCACTACGGGCAAAGAACGCCCAGGTCCGCGATACATTCTACCTGAATTACCAACAGGTAGAGGTCGCGTAAGCGACTTCGGACTCGTAACCAGTCGGGAGGACGGAGGTATCCTGAAGGTTAATTCTAGACAGAGATATCCTGCTAAAACTGGTAAGCAGGGGTAGAGGCTGCCAGCTGGATACCTTTCCCGGTGCCTAACCGTAAGGCGTTGGCCTCTGACGGGCAGGTGGCGGAGCTTGACGGTGGACTGTTTTGTCCTAATTCTTCTGCGCTCACCTGACTGGAGACATAAAGATACATTTCGTTAGAACTTTCTGAGGTGACGGGTTCGCCCGTTGTAGTTGACAACTCTAGTCTAATTGCAGTCTACTTCGTTATTGCGTAATGTTGACATATTTTCTGAGGACATAAATGAAGCGGAAACAGACGTTCTGAAACCTTTCCATCAGCTCATTTATCGGATCATTTATCAGCTAATTTATCAACTCATTTATCAGATCAGAAGGCGGCTTCGCTATAGGGACGCAGTGGATAAATCAAAGGTTGGCAGATTGTCAGAAAATTTTGAAGCCTCTTCAGCGAATGTCATCTGTTGAAGTATATTTCCTCTTCTGACAGACCTTTCGACAGATCCTGGTCGAAATATACACCAAGGTTAATCACCTGCAGGTTATGCGGAATCTGCTTGGCCTCTATGTATATTTTGGAAATAGAAGTAGCCCTTTTCCACATGAACAGTAGTAAAATTGTTAGGTTCTAAGGCGGACATTTAAATTGTTATAAATATATGTATGAACCTATATAAAAGTTAGTTAAAGAAAAGAAAATAATAAAATTTAAAACTTTGTACACTAATAGTTATTATTACTCCTTATTTGACGGACAATCAAAATGAAATTGGAAATATAAAATTGTATAAAATACTTAGTCAAAATAAACACCATATTTTGCCAGAACAATTAAAAACAACAATTATTTAGTAATTTTTCAAAAATAAAGTTCAAGGTTAAAATGTAATCAACATACATATGAAAATATAATGATAATTTGTGCACATAAGTTGTATAAAGTGTAAATATGCGACTTGAATTAATTGAATATCAAAAGTAATCTAAACAATGCCGAC
This sequence comes from Micropterix aruncella, assembly GCA_944548615.1. Taxonomy (NCBI): domain Eukaryota; kingdom Metazoa; phylum Arthropoda; class Insecta; order Lepidoptera; family Micropterigidae; genus Micropterix; species Micropterix aruncella. The sequence continues at coordinate 1,219,317 of OX155956.1, read as the reverse complement.
AATCGTCAGTGTTCGGTCGAGATCGGCCTTTATCGGTGAGTACAATGACGTAAAAGTCGTTCATCCGATGATTTCGCTCACGCCAAGGTCAATGAACCAGCTCTACATTGCTGGTAAGAGTTGCCTCCATTGCATCGGAAAACGCGAGCTCTACCAGCGATTAACAGTGTTCTTCAATATGTTTGTATGATTCGAATAGACCACGTGGTACATTCTAGAGGTAGAGGATCTTGAGGACACACGCCTATAAAAAAAGGAGGGGACCGGGGGGAGACATTTTAGAGGTTGATGAGCACCTGACTTTAAAGAAGGGAGGGAGGATTAATATTTGCTTTAATATTTGCAGGTTTATTTTTTAACCTGCAAATCCTAAATCTATTAAATATTTTTAATACATTTTTATTGAGTTGTATAACGTTCCTTTTTTAAATAAAGTTTAATTTTGCTTGGGTGCTTGGAGCTCATGTTTATTTCTCGTATTATAGCCTTGTTCTACATTGTTTATGTAGAACTGCTGTTTATGTAAAATACTGCTCCTGGTTTCTTACAAATTTGCATGTTTCCAAAATGTATATCGATATAAACGTTAGCACAAACTACTTTTTAAACAGCGGTTTGCAGCTTTCAGTCTTCAGAATTCCACATAATTATGATCCATAAGTATCATTTTTATAAAATGAATATTCCTTCTGCATTTACCGAATTACCCCAAAGCGTAATTCCATATTTCATACAGGCGTAAATATATGCATAATATGCCATAAAGGCTGTTTATTTATCTGTAGTTCGCTTTGGAATTCTTAGCGCGTAGCAAAATTTCGAAATGTTTATGTTGACATTTTCGACATAGGCTTTCCAGTACGAATTACAGTCGATTGTTATTTCAAGCAATTTGAATTTTTGCACCTTTTCAATAACCTGAGTGTTATGTTTTATTTCGAATTTGTATTTTTGTGCTTGATAGGATTGAAACTGCATACATTTTGTTTTTTCCGCATTTACACTTAAATTATTCGAGCCTAACCCATCAGTTACTTCTATAAAGCTTGTATTTGCGCTGCTTTCCCCATTAGCTTTAGTCTAACCCTTAATTAAGATAGAAGTGTCGTCGGCGAATAAGATTATTTTCTGTTGTGTCGCTAAAGGGAGTTCATTCAGTTATGATAGCCCGTTCTAAGTTTCAGCGCGACAGGGATGGCTGGTGGCTTTCAGCGAGGAGGCTCCTCAACGGTCAACAGCACAAACTCGAAATTCTGTATAGCATTCAATTATGGTCGCCCGTTCAAAGTTTTACTATAACATGGCTGCTGCACCCAGGCTTGGCTCGGGACAGAGCATTTTAATAAAAGCTTGTTTTTAAAAATGTGTTTTTACTATTAACTTGTGTATTATTAACATGCTCATGTTATTTACATTTTATTATGTTATGCGAGCATTGTAAACTGTTCATAGGATTGTAAATTAGTTTTGTGTGAATGGGTTTTTGAAAATACTTTATACGAAAATACTATATATTATGTAAGTTTACTCTAAAATTAATTTAATACATATTAAAATATTACGTCCTAACTGTTGTGATCCACAGTTTTATTCACATCATAGTTTATTCAATAATGAGTTAATACAGAACACAATCTCATGTAGGTAATGTTCACTCCAAATCCCCTACCCGCCTGTCCTGCCCCATTACACAGTGTTGCCAGTATGTAACATATTACACAGTGTTGCCAGTAGTAACACTAACGTATAAAATTGCTGATTCTCAATACTGGCTACTTTGAACTCAAATATCTAACATTCATTTTATAATTTCAAATTCAAATTAAAGCTAGTGAAGTTTTGTTTAGGGTCACTTGATTTTACTCTGACATGGTTCTGTTCACAACTATGGAAAGTTAAAGAATTGCACTATTTTCGAATATGAGTTCCGCCGTGGCACCAGCGCTGCAGGTACAGCTCGAAGAATGTATGATCTGTTATGTAAGATATGTGTAGGCCAGCCACCAATAACTAACGCACGGTGCGTTTTTGGCTTAAAACGTTTCCGTTCCGAAACTTTTGATTTTAAGAACGGGTCCAGTGGACGGCCGGAATCGCAAGATGATAATAAGGAATTGAAAACGATAGTGGAAGTGGAACAACCACAAACCAAGACAGAGTTAGCAGCAGCTATTGGCGTAGGTGACAAAATAATCCTAATTTAATAGCATCAAATTGGGAAAGTGAAAAAAAAACAAAAAGTGGGTACCGGATGAATTAAGTGAAGTCCACCAGCAAATACGCAAAGAGCAAAACGGTCGCCAAATTAGAGGAGCTGCGACTGGACACTCTGCGTCACCCACCGTACTCTCCGGACCTTGCTCCAACTGATTTCAACTTTTTTTGGAATTTATACACTTCTTGTTAGGAAAAAAACAATTCCGATGAGGCGATCCGAATAGACCACGTGGTACATTCTAGAGGTAGAGGATCTTGAGGACACCCGCCTATAAAAAAAGGAGGGGATCGGGGGGGCACGTTTTAGAGGTTGATTAGCACCTGACTTTAAAGAAGAGAGGGTAGGCTTAATATTTTCCAGTTTTTTTTAGCAAAGAAATCAATGAACTTCCTATAAAACAGCGGAAGTGCACCGATAACAACAGTACAAACTTTGATTGATTTTAGATATTATTTCCAACAAAAAAAACTTTTTTCTTTTGCGATGTAGAACAGCAATTTCAAGGACCTAATAATACATGTATTAGTTTATTCTATGAAGTAATTCCATTTCAGTCTTTACACGGCCCTACACCTCCAATGAGTTTTATTGGCAGGGTCCTATGGATTCTCCTTTTTACCACGTTGAGGTCACCATATTAACGTCAGGGTCATATGTATCCTCACTGTTAATTTATTGTTCTTTAAGGTTGCGATACACTACCGAATCTGCCATTGCAGTACATTTAGGCGGTCACACCTGCGACGTAATGAAAAACAGAGAAGTTGCTTGATGGAAGGTTTAAAAAAGACTGTTTGTCGCGAGCCATTCTCGCGCCGATTATACATTTTTGTAAATGGCAATGATTACTGCTTATATTACTCCATCTACTTTATGCGTATATCAACATTGATTGGCGCTGTAATCAAGAGCGACATTTTTGAATCCGACCCTTACATTTTATTGTGGCGTACTTATTACAGTTTTTTTTCTCTTGTCCTTTTTTCTCTTATCTGTACATTTTGAAAAAAAAAAAAATCTTCTAAAGTATTTTTTCTTTGGAGCGATAAACTACAACTGTATTTGGGCACATTTTGTATGTACTTGAGGAACTACAAATGTTAATCAAAAGATTTATTTTAATTTAATTAAATTTAAAGCATTTTAATTTTTTTATTTTATAAAATTATAAAATACAAGAAAATTGATTTTGGCAAAAGACATAAGTATACATAAAAATATTCTTACTATTTTTTTGCTAAGCCGATAAGATTTCATTTGTGTGGATTTATCACCCAACTAGATTGTATATCTGTTCTGGGGTGATAGTATTTAAGACATAGTGACTTCACCTTTATTTTTTGTTTTTTTTTATTCATTCATTTTGATCGAAGTTAACTATATATATAAATATGTATATAAATAAAGAAGTAATATTAAATAAAGAAAAAAATATTTAAGTTTGTAAATAAGTAAAATAAATAAATCTATAAATAAATAAACAACTAAATTGACCAATAAATTAAATAGCCTAAAAAGGTTCCTTACTATGCACATGTTAAATTTTAAATCTAATTAATTAAAATAATATTATCAATTTATTTTAAACATAATCAAACCAAATATATTTCTTGTGTATCAGGTGACAGATATGTCAAATATAGCCTAAGTCCGGACGTGAGGCACCATTTCTTCGCACTGTCTTCTACTTTTCGTCATGAGCCACTTGATAATATATTTCCTCAGAGTCAATCTGCCGATTAAACTCGGCACTTTAGCCTCCACCAAGGAAGAGCAGAAGGAATCATATAGACGCGGTGCCAGAAACGCTTAATGCCTCTGTGCAAATCTCGCATTCACTCGTTGGTAGGTTTGTTTTTTTTTATTTCGAGTGTCAAATGAGTGGTTTAGCGAAGAATGACGATCAGTGCTGCTATGGAAATGCGTAATAATATTTTTCACGTAAAACTGTCTCACGTCCAAGTCGTCAATTCAATTCACGAACAATTTAAAGACGAAGCCATTCACAAACATTGCTTTTTGAAACATCAAATAAAATATTATATTAATAAATTACTGAATCCAGAACAATAAGTTAAAATAATTTTTTAATTGATGTTTACTGTCTGTTGTCGCCCAACCTAGCTAAGCTTGTACCAGGACGGACATTCTATAAACATAGAATTACTTAAAAAACATATGAGTTAAACTATAAAAATTAAGAATATATAAAATAATCAAAAACACGAAAGTGATTAAGTAATCATAAAATAATTATAATCCAATTATGATATATAATATATAAATTACATCATAAATACATTTATTCAGTAAAAAATAGAAGCAGTTAAAAAACCATAATCGTCATAGTCAACAGATAGTCATAATCATAATCAAAATAAATTGATTATTTGACAGAGCAGTAAGTGTAAGTAAACTCTCGCATTCGTTGGTACGGTGCGTGGCGTATCGTATGCAAGGTTACGGTTCCCGCCAAAAGCCCAGTCGAGAGGAGAGTGGTCGAGGCGAGTCGTGTGGAGAGCGCGCGGCGCCGTCGGTCGGTCGGTCGTCACACTCGCATTTCGCTCGCCGCCTTACGGTATACTTCGTTTTCGTTGCGACATTTCTCCTGGCGAGGTCTTACGTGTCGCCGGTCCCGTTACCCTCACAATGGGCACGAGGCTTTGCCCTCGCTACACCCACACACCGACACGCCGCGCCCGTCCGTGTGGGTGCACCGACACACGCGCACGCGCGATAGACCTATGCGATATGCACCCAATTGTTATTCAAACGACGTACGCGGATCTGGTGCATCGGCGTACAACTCTAACATGCATTTGGGTAGGATCTACGATAATGAAGCCCTTTATATATTCTTTTCTGTCACAGAATGATATGTAATATCTTTAGTTAGGGTATATCGAGAGCTGTCAAATACTACGGACGAACCCGCCACCCCAGGAAGTTGTAACAATATCGGATCAGTCTATCTACAATAAAGTGGTATACAATCCAAAATCAAACTACGTCTACAGCCCGAGTCAAACGACTTCCTGCGAAGCACTGGGATATTTCATGATAGTGTTGCTCCTTCAAAGCGTCCCTCTTTAAAATACTGTAATTCTGGTATTTTTTGTTTTTTTCCTATTTTTATACGTATTTTTAAAAAAAAACAATCATTGTTCATGCATTGTGCTAATTGTGTACTCATATAAAAAGGATATTGATGTAGTCATGTAACTGTAGTATATATATGTCACTGTATGTGTTGTCAATATTCTGTTTGGGTACCAAATAAAATAAAATAAAATAAAAATAAGTGCAACCCTGCGAGCAAAACCTCACACTCTTACTACTGAATTTGGATGGATTTCTTCCTCCTCCAGTCCGACCATAGATTCGAAGTCGCTTGCGCGGCCTCTACGTGACGTTAGCGGTAATTCGTTCGTGACGTTAGCGGTAATTTATTGCGGACCGTGGTGCCCTTTGCCCGTCAATATCACACGGTATCTGGTGGTCAACAGATCGTTTTAAAGGTGGCTGACATCAGGTTAAAACAACAATAAACGAGAGAGCCCCTGGAAACGTACGTCTGCTTCCAGGCTCTCTCGTTTATTTGCCGGAGTTCACAGTCGATTCTCAAAGGCCGCACGATGCGCTAACCGCCCACTATTGCCCGGGGTGTCCCCAAGATCACCAAATACGATCACACCTGTCCACGACTGGGCTTCCAGCCAGAGTCCTGTCCAGGTTAGTCCCTCTTCGTGGAGGTTACCGGATATGAGCTGAACCGTGAGTTGAGCCGACCCTAGGTAACAAACAGGTCATCAGACCAAAGCTCTACGAAACATTTAGATACCCTATGTACAGAATAATTATAACCCTAGACTTATTTACGTATAATATTAAAAAAAACTCTTTATTTGCGTACATTTTAAACAAAGAGGCGAGCTTATAGCGACCTGACAATATTCATCAGCTAACATTTGGTATAATATGGATAAGCGCATAACAGAGTTACAAACAAACAAGAATACTAAACAGCTAAAAAGTAAAATACACTACTAATTTAGGATAAGAAAGTTTGGAAAGGAGAGATGAAAGAAAAGGGAAATAAACTGATTTTGAGATATGTAAGTAATATTGTTTAAGCCATGATACTACAGATCCAGGTGAGTCCTCTATGTTAAACGGGAGACCATCCCCAATCCTTGAAGTTGAACCCGTCACCCCAGGCTGGGATAACGACACGTGACTGTTCGTAGGATGAGAGTAGAAGACTTTGGGACGGCACCTACCGTCCAGTAAACCCACGAACCCGCCAGAGTCCAACGCCTTACGGCGAGGCACTAGGAAGGTAAACCAGTGGGGCTAACTCGCTCCCTGGCTACTAGTTTTGGCAGGGTATCGCCGTCTGGAATTAACCTTCTGAAAACCTTTTTCCTCCCGACTGGTTACGGGACCAAAGTCGCTTACGCGGCCTCTGCCTGCCGTAATTCAGCGGTGATTTAGTATGAATCTATCGCGGACCAAAGGCATCTTTCGGCCTGCTCTGAATTCAGGATCAGGGAGCCTAATGGTCTTTTCAAGAGTGGTTGACGACAGGTATAATTCCATGGTCTCCAGACTCCTTCAGCAATTAGTAAAATGGGCACATTCGATTGGCATCGCAAAATGTTTGTGCAAACCGTCCAGTAGCGCCGGGAGGCAATCCCACCAGGAGAAACCGAACCACCAGCCGTGAAGCCTGAGACGCTAGAGTCTTACCCGAGGTAGCTATTCACAGAGAACAAAGTGGATCTTACAGCCCAAGCTGCACGAAACCATTCTCTACCCCCCAATCCTTGCAGCATGTACTATACAAGAATACGAAAAACGTCTGTCCTATGGGAAGGTATTTTAAAAAGATTGCCAGAGCCCGAACGAAGCTTTAGGCCGCGGAAAGATAATGGGTTGAAAATGTCTAAAAGATACGACGATGAATGCGATTAGAGAACGCGAGAAAGAAGTAAGTGACCATTTCTCCTTTGGCGTATACGCAACTACTTTAATTGAACCCTAAATTCGGACACACCGTCATACTTCCGTAGACCGAAGATGAATCGTATACAAACATTCTGCAAACATTCGAGTTTTTCAGTCAGGTAGGGGCAAGCTACATGCGCATCGTCTTATATTGGCAAAAAGAATAATTGCGCAAGGATTCTTCTGGTACGTACCTGTGTAGGGTAGAAGCTAGGGAATATTTTCCGGCTTACCTCTTTAAATTGTGTTGCCAGGAGACCTTTTGATTGGTGGTGGACCAAGTTATTTACCTTTATTCGAGAGAGGAATAATCACATAGTTGAGCTTAAAAACAAGTTGGCGTGTTGCTTTACCCAATAGAAGGGTTTTGACTGGTCTTTTTCCACTCTGCAACCTTGAATATTTGTTATTAACAGTTTCCCCAATAATATTAATAGGGATATGCCGATCTTTCATTGTACTGATAAGCAATGTAAGTACATAAAAACTACAAATATTTAGGCCTAAGAAGAAAGTATTAAACGATATAATACTGCAATTATTATGAGTCAATAGATAAAAGAATCGTATTCTCAGATTACAGGGCAGAAAGGACTGCCGGACTCAATGAAATGTAGAAAAAAATAACTGACTAAATTGAATTGAATTGAATTGTCACCATGCAACCCCCTCAAAACTCAATGTTTTAAGGCAAGTATTTCGAGTACTTACTAGTTAATTTATATTATAATCCCCTCCCAAATCCCGTAGAAAATACACGCTTATTTACAAAATGCCTCAAATTATATTATTAGAAAATGCTTTCATCCAATTGAGAATCTTTTAGATAAGTCGTTTCTCTTATGTCTTAGTCATTACTTATGTTTTGTTTATTTTCGCTCCTGTATAATTGCTTTCATTTAGCTTCTGATTATTTTGTATGAATTAATCTTAATTGACTTCATTTTGATTATGACGATTTTTTCTGTAAATTGTTGTTTTGCATTCTTTTCGCTAGGTTTCTGAAATGATAGGATTATGCTTGATAGTATTTATAACAATTTAATGTTACTTACTCTTTTACCTCATTTTTCTCAAGAAATATTTTATTACCACTTGACACTTTATGTCAAAATATTGCTTTTTTCTAATTTCCTTTATTAAAGAAAATGCATAATAATTATTTAAAAACACAATGATTCTGCATCACTTCTAACTAGGCAGGGCATTTTTCAAAGAAGGTACCTATTTTATTGTATATAATACGATTTTATTATGTAATTTTATGAAAAGATTGCTTATAATCTATTGGTTTCAGAATTAGTTAAGAAACTAATATGGTACCTAAACTAAAAAAGTCATAACAAATCTAAATAAACATTAAATAATAGAAGTACTCAAAAATATTTATAAAACAAATTAAAATTCAAAGAACAAAATATTACGTAGTAAAAATAAAAATCTGAGCTAAATCTAGGACACATATAAGTAATTTATATTGTAAGAGATGTGCGAGGGTATGTAAATTATATGTGTATATATGCGTTGCTCTTTTTGAAATGTCATAAGGATACATTTAGTTTCCGTTCTTCTTTCACTAATCAACCACTAAATGAGGCATTTTTTAAAAAAACCACCTGTGTCAGTCCTGAAATGTTTTCCTAAAATATTCATTAATCTCGGAGCAAGGTAATGATAGTAGTGTTGTTCAAAGGATGTAGATCTTTTGTCACTATATATTGTGGTACCTGCTCCGCTCTTGTGTTGTTAGCGCGGAACAATGCTGCCCCCGATAATAAGAAGGGCGCATGTAGCATAAAGTCTAAACCGAGATAAAAAATGTTTTGTGTAAAAATGATTTAAATGCTTGCTGTCTCATAAAGAAAAACTATAGACACATTCTGTTAATGCAATAAATTGGGTTTGCGTTTCAACTATAATGTGTGATTTATAATTTTTCTATATCCTAATTATTGATTGAATTATTAACAATTTTCCTTTTCATCTTAGTAAAAAAAAATTAGGAAAATACTTGGTATTAGGTTGAATAGTCGTAAATAGCCATTTACGTCTTTTCAACTAAGCATAGTCAATGAACTGCTTTTATTTATAGTATTCATGAGTTCTCACTAGATTTTTCCTTAAGTTGAAAGGTCGCAATTGGCTACTTGCGTCTTTTTAATGTAGTATTGGTTATACTTGCAATATTCCTATTCTTAATTAAGCGTCCAAACATCTAAAGGAATTACTAAATATAAAAGGCCCATTTGCCACATGCGCCTAAACTACTTAGTGAATTAATAGATTGCAAAGACGCAAGTGATCACTAACGTCTTACCTACTTAGTACAGAAGACAATGCGTCTTTTCAATTTCTGAACTGATGGAAATTTTCCAAAAGAAAAGAACACATATACGCAAATAAGCCTTTTCATTCTAGTTTACATTCAATGCGTCCTTTTAGCTTAGTATTCGTAGAAAAATACATGTACTTACGTCCTTTGACGTTACTGTAACTTCGTGTACAGTCGAGCTAGAAAAATATAAAAATATGAGCAGATGCGTCCTTTTTTGCTGATCACGGCAATATATATATATATATATATATATAACTCTATTTCGAAAAAAATGTTAGATGCGCCCTTTTCACTATCGGGGGCAGAATGTCTCTGTTTGTATATAACTTCCTAATTATCACACTATAATACCTGCCAGAAGCCAATTCATTATAGTAATTACGAATTTTCATATTATCGTTATTACTATAAGTTTCGATTTAAAGCTTGTTTTAAAAAATTATTGCATATTATTATTTTTCTATGTAATACTATGCACTATATAGTAAAACATAATCTGTAATGATTATTCTAAATAAATATTGATTATTACTCGAGTCCTTTATTCTCAGTTCATTCTTGCCGATTCAGCTACAGAGGAGAGCCCTATGTCGCCACGATATCACTTTTTACAGCATGCGGAGAATTTAACAGTGATTTCAGTCGCATACATTGTAAATTAGCCGCGTGACCGGGCCGGTTGATGGCCGAAGAATTGCAGTAGGAAGAGTGGTCTCTACGCCGGGCTTACTTTCCTTGTCGGAGAACAGTTATGCTGCCGATTGATCGGACGAATCGCGAATGGAATTAACAACTGCTACATTAGCTACGCATTACAGTCACCAGAACTAAATTTGCGCAAAGGCACTAAGTTTTTTAGTTCCTAAACTTCACAATTATTTTCAGGATAAGTTAAAACAATGTTTCTGCTTACGAATGAAAAAGTAAAACTTATTTTTTGGCTGATTGAGACCGGCAGGGGAAAGGTGGATGAAATTATTACATATATTCTTGTATCGGATAAAATATCGTTTTAATTTCCTAGCATTATATTTTAAAAAATATTTTATTATAAAATTACGTGCGTAAAAAAAATTATATTGTAACAGACAACAATCTACCCTAGTACGGGCATTATCCTAGTTGGGTAGTTTTTGTATCATACCTTTTATCCCACTTTCTCTGAAGAAAGATATTATTATTGCTATTACTTCATTTTGTGATGACTAGTAATTTCAATTTCTTTGTTTTTGTCCTGCAACGTATTTAAAATCGGACCGAAATATAAGGGTACCAGGATAGAAATTTAGATATAACGAAATGTATACATCCTCCGAACCCCAATACATACAGTACCCTCCAAATCCCAATACGTTGTGTGCGGCACGGCTCAAAATGCCATAAAAATCTATTCTGAACCCGTCTTCTTTATAATCAAGAAATTAGACGATTCTGGCGGTCGATTCGGTCTATGAGCTGTATCGTTTTCCTGAAAGTCTGGAATGCACAGCCTTCCGTCCAGACATACCTTGGGGATTGCCTTATTGTAGAATTAACAGTTCAATGGGAATAAATATCCCCAATTACTATATGTACAACCTAAACAAGTACAATGATTTCTCTCATAAAATAAACAACTTCTCCTTAGAAAAAATCTGAAACCGCGATAGACGCATCTCAAGTGTTACGGCTTAGAAAGGTAAGTCAATGAATGTTAAGGTGGACCTTGAGGATTGTCGATTAAAACGAGCGAACCCGTCACCCCAGGAAGTTAGGGGTAAAGACTTGGCGGGCGGCACATTCTACAGCATAATCTAACTACGCCAGCAGCCCCTAAGATTCGACGCCGTACTGCGAGGCACTGGGATGGGCGCCCGGCGGGCCGACCTTGTACCCATACTACCAGATTAGATCGGATTTCCCCCTACTCTAGTCTGGTCACAGATTAGAGGTCACTTGCTCGGCCTCTACCTTATGCTAGCGGTAATTTAGTTATATTTTTTCGTGGACTTTGCGCCCTTTGCACGTCAATATCGCACGGGATCGGGCGGTCAACGGATCGTTTCTGGGGATATATGACTTTAAGTCAAAACTACCTGCAACTGCTTAAGAAACGTACGTTTCCAGACTCCCCCGGTTATTTTCCAGAGTGCGCAGTCGTTTGGTTTACGCCGTACGGTGCGTAATCCAGCCAGTTCCGCCAGAGGTACCTCTCCGGGCCGCTACTTCTGATACCAACTGTCTACGACTGTAGTTCACAGCCGCAAGCAAAGTTTACGGAGGCCCTTCCAGGTTAGTTCCTCTTCGAGAAGGCTACAAGATAGGATCTGAACCGTGAGTTCGGCCGACCTTAGAGAACACAAGCAGGTTATCGGGCCCAAGCTGCTCGGGACCGTTAGGCACCTAAGTGGATACTCGCATGCGGCAAGACACAGCCGGTCGTTAGTCCGAAGTCAACCGCTCACCCCTCAGAAGTGTAATATTAATATTATGATGGGCCCGAGCCCTGTCGGTGAATTTCACGGCTCCTTAAGTGTTTTTATTATTTATTATCACATAAGATCGGGACTGGTCGCCGTGATGAGAGGTAGTACTGCCTGTGAAGCGTGAAAACCAAATCGTTTGCAGCCTGCCAAGTAATGCGATGGTGTAAAGAGTGGTTAATGAAGAGGTGTCAGTGACCGCCGCAAGTCGCTTCTCTCGTGTCTTTCTCGATTCGCGCTGTGAATTACCGACCGCGACGCGACGCGGCCAATCGACGCACTGTCGATTTCGCTCTGTTGCCCACGTCGACTCCGAGTCGACTCGATACGCCATCGTGAACACTGCAATAGTTGATTCCACTGACAGTGCTATTCTTCTACTTGGAAGCTTTGACTCTGGCGGAATCCTTAAGAAATAGATTCAAGCATTTAAATACTGTGTGCATCACGAACAATGCTTTTAAGATTTCACTGACTTTGCGACCAAATTTGCCTACTATGGTAATAAAATACCACCAGCGAGTTAACTCTGAACGCTAAGCGTTACACCTCGAAGAGACAACGGATTGTGGCAGAGTGGTTACCATTTAGTTGATTAAATACCACTAAGCTGCTTCTAAATATCGCCTAGAAGCGGGATGCTGCCGATGTGGAAGGCAAAAGAAAACCATAACATTATTCTGCTAGTCACACCATGGCAGCGAATTCGAACATCCCACCACCATACCAGGCTCGCTCATCCCCCACTTCCTTCTTTCTGCCATTTTGCGAATACTGCTTAATATTTAGTCAATATACTACCACCTGCCATCGTATAATACAATAAACTGTAAAAAAATATATATGTAGAAATGTAAAAGTATGTTGAATCTGCTCGTTTATGGAATCATCTCCCTCACTTTATCAGGCATGCACCTTCGTTGCATACTTTCAAAAAGTTGTTGAAGAAACATTTATTTTTACACAGCCACTAACCAAATACCTCACCTTTTTCCTCTCCTTTATCCTTCCCTGGGCTTCTTTATCCTTTAAATTTAACTTTACTACTTCTTTGTGCATTGTACGGTGAAAATTAGGAATAATTTTATCAAATGGTTGACTGTAAGATATCGCTATAGCGAAAAGTCCGCCATTTGTGCATAAATTGTATTTTTTATAAAACCAGTGTAATATTCGTTAAGTTATGTTTTATAGCACAATAAAGTTATTCTATTCTATTTTATCCTATTTTTGAATGCAAAACATTGATTAATAAATTACTCTTTGGGAGACTGGATGGGGATAGAAGCACCTGATTATGTTAGTATTATATTGAGCTCCGGCAGAAAAGACGACCATAGTCGTTATAACTGCCCGCGTGGTGGATGGATTGGCTTCTGTCTCCATCCACCTCATTAGAGTAAGAAAACTGTCATCCCTGGTAAGGTCTTTAAGGTTAAGGAGATGAGTATCGCAGCTATAGCCAATATGTCCGGCATCAAACACAGCAATCTAAAAAAAATTAGATGAAAGTCCATCCTTATTTTGGTATTCCAAAGAATGGCGATGCTCGGAACGCTAAAACGGAATACTTAGACCACGTTGCGAGAGGCAATTAATAGGACATATTCCCACTGTATAAGGCCAGAAAGGCTCAAGCAGATGCAGAAATAAATCCTTGCCAATGAAATTACAGTTTGTATGAAAAATATATATTTAATTATTCGAAATATTGACCACGAAATATTATGGTCTGTCAAACCTTGTTTGCACACGCCACTGAGAGGCTAATTACCGCGTGAACAGCAAGGACTTAGTCTTGGAGGTAGGTGTTTCGCCAACTTGCTGACAGCTAGAATGTGTCTAGCTCTGCAAGGGGTTTTGCTATAGAGGGGCAATGAATTATCATCTGAATAGCTCAAGCAAGTGAGGTTGCTGGAGTCTTATCGTGTATGCTAAAATGCATTTCAACAAAATTTCAACATCCTTGGTGTTTGGTCACACAAAATAATCCTCCAGTGCATTGGATGGAGTAAGAAGCAAAAGTCCCCAAATGTCCAGTAATTCTGAAAATGAGGCTCAACAGAATATACCATATTGTTCCTGTCACAAACCTCGCAATACAGATTTCATCATGTCGACATCTACCATGGCTATACGCCATACTCAAGGTTTCAGCAAGAAACCTACTAAACAAGAATATAATATATTGTTGAAAAATGCGACCACTTTTCGCATCGCTTGAAGTGAAATGAAATGGCTGGCGGAGGCCGACGAACTCTGCTGAACTTATCGCTAAAGATATTATGATGGCTGCGGGCGTCTTATTATGATAGTTTGATTAAAAAACTGGGTATTTTGGACGCAACCAGTTTGATTATGACCGCTCAAGACTTGAGCTCGAGTGGTTTTGCTTTTTATTAGTTTCTTGTTTTTTTATTTAATTATTGTTTTATCACCAAAACGTAGATAATTTAGTGCTCTATGTCGTTGACTAAGCGGCAACTGGGGAAAACTGGTATTAAGAGACAACTGGGATATGAGCTAGGAGAAAAAATCCGCATTGAAAAATCCACTTTGTATCCTGACTAAAGGTTGGAACAAAAACCTATTTAGCTGCTTCAAAATGCCTGCACCAGATTTTGTTTCCATTTCCACCTCGTTACCTATGTCTCCTTTCTTATACAAATCCTCAATCCCGAATATCGCCAAAGGCAGTTAACTATGCCTTGCCAAATTTTAAAAAAAAATCAAATTCAAATTCTTTATTTACAAAAAAACATAGTATTAGTTACAAATGAATTAAACCTAACCTAACTGGATCGCACGAGACGTCCGCACTAAGGTAGTCTCAGAATCGTATAATTAAGTACTGCCTACTGCTAAATAAAAAAATTCGTTGAAGAATGCCGTGAAAAATAAAATCAAGTAAAGTAAAATTTTAGTAAAAAATAAAATTTCAAATTATCTAAAAAGGTATGTGATAATAATAATAATAATATATAATAATCATAAATAATAATAATCATAAATCTATGGTAGGTTAATAATATTGTGTTAGGAATGTTAAGTTAGATAGGAATAAAGCAAATTAATTTTTCGGTTTCTTTCCTTCCCTGGGTGATCAACCAGTGGGTTAGTCTTTTTTTGTTTATATTTATTTTTATATTAATACCTTGAGTATAAATGCCGGGTATATCCTTAGTTTTATTGAACAACGACGGTGCCAAGTAAAGAAAATGTCTTTGTGCATGGGAACTATTCAGTTTGGGCACTATGTGGTTACTATTAGTTATCACTCGTGTAATAATTTT
The DNA here is from genome assembly GCA_944548615.1 of Micropterix aruncella. NCBI lineage: Eukaryota > Metazoa > Arthropoda > Insecta > Lepidoptera > Micropterigidae > Micropterix > Micropterix aruncella. The sequence continues at coordinate 1,204,002 of OX155956.1, read as the reverse complement.
ATGGGTTGTGTGCTGGTGCAATTCTATATGTTTATGATAATAGAGTATTATCGTTTTAGCAAATGTTTGAAGTACGTCAAGAACAGAGAACTCACGAAAAAGTTGCTCAGACGGGTATCTCAACGGTTTTTTGTTGACAACTCACATTTTATTCAAAGTGAAAACCACAAATTGCCTCAGGCAATTTGTGGTCTTCTTAACTTGTCTTCGAAGCTTGAGTGCCATCGTAGTACTCATCTCATCATTACCCTAAAGCATGTAGAGGTAGCTTCGCATACGCGATTGCAGCAATGTCGAATAATATAGGCAAATATGTGACATTGAAATCCATCGGATTACAACGTACTCAAAAATATTACTTTAAAAACAATGTCCGTAACTTAAAACGTTTAAAATCAATGTCGTTATTGGTGAAGACTCTCACAGTTTTTTGTACTTTTAAGTAAATCTTAGTCTGCTCATGTGACAGTTGAGTTTTAAACATTTTATATAACGTATAATACATCGATGAAAATAAATAAATAAAAATATTTTATAAAAGTAGATTGTACTTCTACGATGCTAGAATTCTCAATGTTATTTATAGGGCGCATAGGATAGTAAGCTGCATTAGCTTTCTTCACAGCGTGTACGCAATTACATATAGCCTAAAGCCTTCGAAATGTGGGTCTAGAGCTGTCAACATCTACGGGCGAACCTGTCACCTCAGGAAGTTTTAACGATATTAGATTATTCTGTCTCCCGTGAGGTAAGCGAAAGAGACTTGGGACGAAAACAGTCCACCGTCTAGTTACGCCACTCGCCAGTAAAAAGCCAACGCCTTACCGCGCGATAGCCAGGTTAATTACCCTGCGGGCCGACACTCGCGCCTTTACTACCAGTTGTAACCAGATTACTCCAGTCTCCCGACTGGTTACAGGTTCGAGGTCGCTTACGCGGTTCTCTCCCTTACGTAGCGGTGATACGGTGTCTACCGAATCTATCGCGGACCACGGCATCCTTTGCCCGGCTCTTCATCCGGTATCGGGTAGCCGATTGGTCGTTTTAAGAGCTGTTTCCGTAAGGTGAACAACTATCCCCGCTCTATAGGAGAGACAGTACTGTTCCAGGACTCCCCCGGCTGTCGGTTAGAATGCACAATCGATTGGCTGACGCAGCACGGTGCGCACACTGCCCAGGAGCGCCCGAAGGTTGAGTCCTAAGGGAAACCGGCCAGCAGGACAGAGTCCTACCCTGGCCCACACTTCTGCGTGGAGGCCGCCGGAGGGGTGTTGATCCGTGAATTTAACCCATCCTGAACATATGAGTCTCAGTAGCCAAACTGCAACAGGGTGCATTAACTCCTAGAAATGTGGGTATATCGGGGATACATATAATATGGATTGACAGAGTCAAGAATGAAGATGTCTCAGAGAATGAAGATGTTTGAGTAGGAACAAACACATATCGAGGCCGATAAAGATCATCAAACTTGAATACTTCGCTCATGTGATACATCATCTTGAAAGAAACAAGAAGAAGAATGTCCACGAAGAGGACATATTAGCTTCGTAATCTTAAGTTGTAATAGGCAATACGAGTAGCCAACGTTCGGTAGCAGATATGGGACCATAAGAAGAACAAGGAGTATACAGTCAGGTAGGAGGTCGTGTAGTCGCCGATAAAAGCGAATACTGTTCATAATATGCTAACGTAATTCACTAATTGATAAAGCACCGCTCTAGCTAATCTAAGCCCTCGGAGAGACGATTTAAGGTCGGAAATGGCGAGAGGACTGATTGGGCATGTACAGCCTTCTGGCGCGGCTCACTCCCGCAGGATTCGTTCGATAGTGCATTCAACCCGGACGTGAATGGGATTCGCCCACTCGAATTTGGCACCAAGATATTTAACAAAAATCAATTGAAAACTTGAGACTACTCGGACTAACTTACAGCATTTTAAGGGCCTTTTAAACTCAGAATAAATAGAATTGAGATTTGCCAGATTTTATAGTTTATGTATTATTGAGTTATTTTTCATTAGTCTTATCTTGGATTTTATAAATACACAAAAATTTAAAAATTGTCCAGGGCGATGTTTGTCCAGGGCAGATAGGTGTTATTAGTGGTCGTCTGCTATTTGATACCGAGGTCAATTGGAGACGTGACCTACTCTCGGATATACGGCGTATATGAAGGGGTATTTCCACATATGTAAGCCTACACATATAGACGGATATTTCCATGTCAGCTCACATCATAATCCCCACGACCTACGTTCACTACAAACTTTCCTTGTGAATCGAGTGCGAATAATGCAGGGAACGGAAAACGTAAATAATGTCCTTATGAAAAATACAGATACAGAAAATATTATGAGACACCCACACGATCCAATATCTATTAAATGTATCAAGGGATAAACGGATAAAATAAGTAAGATATCGAACAAATTCGATAGCTTGTATACTGAGACCTGTAAAGGATTTAATGCCACTTCAAACCACGGTTGTATATGGGATCAATTGCAGCTATGGGTTGGCTTACGTAGGACAAACTAATCGACCCATAGCGGCTTGACTGGTGGAACACATCAAGGCGGTTAAAATAGTCAACGAGAAATTGAGCAATCTGCGAACATACCTTGATTTGCGAAACTAACCACTGGGAGCAGTTTTAAAATCTCATTGTGTTAACCAAAGACAAACTTATTTCCTCCATATGATCTGGGAAGCCAGTAAAATAAGAAAACCCCGAACTTCTATAGAGGCGAAGGCTACAAACTCTCTACTGTATTGAATCCATTTCCGAAAATGTTCTGCACTGTGCACCGTTTGAGCATAGTGCCTCATTTGCCAATCGACTGTACACTCCGGCGAATTACAGAAGAAATCTAGAAAAGTACGCTTCTTAAGCAGTAGGGGGTTGTTGTTGACCTGATGTCAGCCGCCTTAGAAACGATCCGTTGGCCACTCGATTCCGTGTGATCCCGTGTGATCCGCGATATTATCGAACTGAATTACCGCTAACAACAAATGGAGGCCGCGCGAGCGACTTCGAATCTGGGACTAGACTGGAGGATGAATAAATTCATTCAAATCTGTTAGTAAGGAAGCAAGGTCGGCCCGCTTGGTCCTCTTTCCAGTACCTCGCGGTAACGTGTTGGACACAATATACCCAGAGAACAATAGACGCAATTTTGAGCAACAGGGCACTGCGATGATAGGGTACCAGAGAAGTGAGCAGACGGGTACGTCTCCACTAACGCCTATGGTCAGCGTTACGCGCGTGCGAAAGTTGGCGAATTTCTCAAACGTTTGGACATCTTTGTCGGCGGATTAGTAGACATATGGCGGCCATATGCGAACCCTTGGACTCGCGACGTAGCTGACTTCGATTTCAATTTTGTTCTGAGAGACGCTACTGTCTGATATACTGTGCTTCCGGCTTGTTGGTCCAGTTAGACAACTTAGGTTATCGACTACAGCGGGCGAGCCCGTCACCTCAGGAAGTTTTAACGATTAGTCGTTCTATCTCCCTGGAGTGAGCGCAGAAGACTTGAGGATAAAACAGTCCACCGTCTAGCTACGCCACAAGCCCGTAAGAGGCCAACGCCTTAACCGCGAGATAGCCAGGAATGTTACCCGGCGGGACGACACTCACGCCCTTACTTCCAATTGTGACCAGATTACTCCGGTCTCTCGGTTGGTTGCGAGTTCGAGGTCGCTTGCGCGGTCCTCTCCCTACGAAGCGGTGAAACGGTGTTTACCGAATCTATCGCGGACCACAGCGTCCTTTGCCCGGATGTTCACCCAGGATCGGATGGCCGATGGTCATTTCAAGAGCAGTCTCCGTAAGGTCCGCAACCACCCCAGCTCTATAGGAAACAGTACTGCTTCCAGACTCCCCCGACTGTTAGTCAGAGTGCACAGTCGATTGGCTTACGCCGCACCGTGCGCAGACCTGACCATAAAGCCAGAGTCCTACCCAGGCTCGCACTTCATGCGTGGAGGCCGTCGGATAGGAGTTGACCCGTGAGTGTGACACCCCTGAAAAGAATGTGTCTTCGTGGCCAACTCAGCAAGGGCCCATTAACTTCCGGTCTAGTTAGACAGTAGATTGTCTTTTGTCCGCTAATTCTTTCACGTTCACTCCATAGGAGACAGAATGACCTGATGCCGTTATAACTCGCTGGGATTCCGGGTTCACCCGTTGTGTTTAACACCCCCAGTTGACCAAAATAATCTAGTTTTCGCGTTTTCATGTTATCAAATACTTACTCGGCGCAGTATCTAATTTTTGTTGATGTTTTACCGCCAGTATATTCGCAGCATTGTACGATATAGCCACACTTAAAAATGTCTGTAGTTTTTTTTAACATATTTCCTTTTGTAATAGCACTTGTAAACTCGCGGTTCCAAATGCGAGTGCGCTTCGATCACTCGAGGTCTGGGGCCAACGTACAGCGAAATCGAAACCGTTGTACAATAATTTTCATGTAGGTTCGCACCGTGACGGCAAAACTTCACGGCTACTCTATTCCATACTAAACGTTCACGTTCACGGAGCGCACGCCTCCCTACAGAGCCTCTACCTCGACTCACATTATCCAATAAATAACACTACCCATACCTCGAAGTGTGCGGGTATTGGGCTGAGCAGCAGCATATTGCTTTGAATAACGGTTCAGCGGAATGGCATGCCTTTGCGATATTTGCATTTACAGTTTGGAAGAGTGTGGTAAATAAAAGCGGCTCTAAAACCCTTTTCGGGAGTAACAGGCTTTTTTTGGTTTTCTTTAGAAAAAAAAATATTGCACTCTCAATAGAGTAAAACACGGTGGGTCTATTGCCAAGAGGCAATATCTCACAACTATACCGCCAGAGTTATTGTGACTAAATATAGATAACTTCGAGATAGAATACCGATTAGGCTTGTTTCGAACGCCATCTATTAGGCTATAATTAATATAAGTGAATATTAATCAATCTACGCGTAGCGTTTCGTAGTAAAATCCTAGCTGCCAAAAAGTAGTAAAACATTGAGCAATATAAACCTAAATAATCGATGGTAAATAACAAGATACAGACTACACAGGTAGTCAACGAAATGCATGTCCAGCCTGTCGACTGGACGCACTTGATACCCCAAATAGCGTGCAATACGTGTTGGGTCAAATCCCTTGTGGACGCACAGAGATGCGTACCACTTGAGGACGATATCCATATTCACTTAATCGAAGGCTCTCGTTGACACATTGTCTACCATCAGGTTTCATATATTGAAACATTGGGTTAAACTGTATCAGTACAATTTCAGTTTGGACTTCAAAGACCAAACAACATGTATTTATTGAAAATGTATTTAGATATTGTTGCTTTTTATCACCTCTTCCAGGCGGTTATACAAACTTCGGGCAGTATAGTTAAAGTGTCTCTGGCTAAATCCAGTATTTATCCTAGGGTATCGCCAAGGTTTGGGCACCAGCCTGTCGTGTTCTTAGGCATTGTTGTGCTCCATTTAAATCATCGTAATTGTTGTGAATGTGGCAAGCATTAATATTATATTGTACTTGAAAAGCATGCAAATCATTGTACTCATCAAAGAGCTGCCTTGACGAATATCTCTGAATGATTTTTGTGATTTCATCAACATAAATAATAATTTCAGCAATATGTTTGATTGCTTGATAAACTTTATTTCGCGTACAATAGTGGGCCTATTGCCAAGTAGCAATATATTACCACCATACCTAGCGGGTTATTGTGAGACTAAATATTTATCTTGGCAAAACAATATATTTCAAGTGTCTTTCTTGTAAAACAGTGGTCATTATAAATTACTCGTAATACAGTTATTTAATAAACATAATTTTAAAAAATCAAACAGAAATTAAAACATATTTTAACTCAATAGCCAAGGGTATAAGGACAAGTTAGGATACTGGTGGGGAGAGGGGGGATATTTGTAAGTTATAGCCAAGAGCCAGAGAGGAAAAAGTGCAAGAGCCATAGAATGCCAGGGTAAAATCAGCAGGCCAGATTCCGGGACACCTAGCTCTGGCGTACTAGGAAAGGTGGGAAATTAATTAGTAGGTATCCCCAAAGTGTTTTGGAAAAGCTGAAAATTCATCAGTAGACAGTGGTTTGCGCAACGTGCGGCGTTAGCCTTAATACAATACAATACAATCAACTGCTCCAGTAAATAGGCATTCCTACACATGGATGAGTCACAAAATTAAATGCTAAATATTTAATTATTAAAAACATAACTATCATGTTAGTTGTCATGGCTGTAATATTATATTCAATATTACCTACATACATATAATCAAAATATATTAAAATTTAAGAGCCAGGGAGAATAACATATTAAAATAGAAATGCAACTTCTATGTAGAATAATAAAAAAATATATATTTTATTGTCAATCCAGCAATATGCCTTCGTATTTTAAAAAAAATGAATAGATGTATAATAAATTATATGAAAATTAGAATGTCAGCTATCATAATACCATTATGTTTAAAACTTTTACACATTTCATTAATCATCAACATGGAAAATAAACTCACAATTTTCAAACTCCCTTATACCATAAATTGGGTTTCTTACCAAATTATGTATAATTATCTTAAATTGGTCCCCTACAAGGCTTTTCATTTGCTCTGGAATCAACTATACAAATTATCAAAATACTAATATGATTTAATAGTCAGGGAGAGTAATATATTAAAATAGAAATGCAAATTCTATGTAGAATAATCAAAGTAAATTTATTCCATTGTTAATCCAGCAATATGCTTTCATATTTTTTTTAAATAAATAGATGTGTAATAAATTATATGTGAATTAGAATGTCAGTTGTCATAGTACCATTATATTTAAAACTTTGCAAATTTTACTAATCATCAACATGGAAAATAAACTCAGAATTTTCAAATTTCATCTACTGGGCATTCCGACAGATAACCGGGAGAGTCTGGAAACGGCTTTGTTTCCTAAGCAGCTCAGGTGTATGAAATGAAATGACAATTCGGCTACCCGATCGACCATTCGGCTGAGTTCAGAGACGGGTTAAAGATGCCATGGTCCGCGATAGATTCAAACAGAATCACCGCTAAGCGTGTGGAGGACCGCGCAAGCGACCTTGAACCTATAACCTGTCGGGAGGACGGAGGTATCCTGATGGTTAAATCCAGATGGAGATATCCTGCCAAAACTGGTAGTCGGGGGTGGCCCGCTTAGTTATCTTCCCAGTGCCTTGCTATAAGGCGTTGACCTCTGGCGGACATGTAGGCTTTGATGGACGGTAGGTTTGTACTCGTCCTCAAGTCTTCTACGTTCACCTCACGGGAGACGGAACTATCAATATCCGTAAAACTGGGTTTAATATCGGTGACGGGTTCGCCCGTTGTAGTAGACACCTCCAAGTATCAAAGTGGCAGTCGCCAGCGTACCAGTGCGTCATTAGGCGGTGCATCATTACGCACTCAGCGCAGTTTGGGTGGGGTTGGCAAATGTTGTGTCACCTTGGCCTGCCCAACTCAAGGTTCAGCTCCCATACGGTAGACTTCTCGAAGAGGGACTTATCTTGTCAGGACCTATCCTGTGTGACCTGGGGCTGCGGCTGTGACGCAGTCTGAGGCGTTGCGAATACCTCGGCCGAAACTGGGCGGTTGGTGCACTAGCCGGTTTGCCAGATACGCTGCCCATACGGCGAATAGCCAAAGGGGGGGGGGGGGGGGGGTAGAGGAGGCGATGAAATGTGAACATCATTTTGTTTCCTAAGCAGTGGCGGTAGTTAAAAGATCCGTCGGCCGCCTGATCCCGCGTGACCATGACGACAAAGCCTTGCTCCTCGATAAATTCAAACTGACTTTCCGCTTACGTCAGGCTAGAGGTTGTGCAAGCGACATCGAATCCGTGACCAGATTGGAGGACGGAGGAATCCGGCCAAATCTGGTAATGAGGTCGGCCCGCTGGGTTCACTCTCGGTGCCTCGCGGTAGGGCGTCAGACTTTCATGGGCCTGTTGGCCTAGTTATACGGTGGACTGCGTTGTCCTTAACCTTTCGGAAGCCAGTCATTCCACCCAAAAATTTTCGAAGACCTCGAAAATTTGTTTGTAGAAGTTGTGTGTAAGCATGCTAATATATATACCTATATACCGGTGGCTTATTCAATGGCAGGCTTCAATGACAGGCTTTTACCGCAGTGGAGGGAGAAATAGAGCCGATAATTGCATAAATACGGATATAATACGGATAATACGAAAAACACCGTTCGGCGTGTATAGCCACTAAGGGGTTAAGTCTTCGCGTTTACCCTATTGGTGAAAGAATGATTTAATATCGTTATAAATTCCTGGGGTGGCGGTTTCGCTCGTAGTAGTTGACAACTCGCCAGGAAAATGACAATAATAATGAAAATAACTCTACTAACTAAAACGGAAAATAAAAACTCTAAGTCAAAGCAAAAAAATATATATAGTCGCTGAACGTCGAAAAACAATAATATAATAATAAATAAATACAAACGGAGCTGCCATGGAATTCACCGACCGGAGTCGGGCCCATCATAATACTATTTTTTTACACTTCTGGGGGGTGAGCAGTGGATTCCGGACTTACGAACCGGCTGTGGTAGGTTTAGGACAGCTGTCTTGCCACATGTGAGCGTTCACCTTGCCACCCATTCACTCCCCCTTCGAAGCCATAGAATTTGAGATGCGCAAATCGCAGTTTTAGATAATTTTTCTAAGAAAGAGTTGATTATTTTTCTGGAAAGGCCAAGATCTTTAAAGAGGTGAAATAGAGATTTAGCTGGCAGGCCACGAGCGCCAACTTCCACCGCGTGAAGGTGAACAGTGAAGCCGTTCCGGGTTACGGCATTTGCGAGATCATGTTATTTATTTAATTTGTACTCGTGGTCTTTTGGGATATTTGATTCCCATGGAACAGTTAATTCTACGATAAGAGCCACCTTCCGAGATAGAGAGTAAAGAGTTATATCTGGACGGAGGGCTGTGCATCCGAGACTTTCAGGGAATTTATACTGCTTAGAGACCGAATCAACCTCCAGAATCCAATCTGTAGCTTTCTCGATTATTGAGAAAGGTTTTGTAGTTAAATGTTTTTTGCCTTTAGAGCCATCCCGCACAAACTGTATTGGGGGTTTGGAGGATACTGTCAAACCCTTGTTGGCACGAGCCACTGAGAGACTAATTACCTCGCGAATAACAGCGAGAACTTTGTCATGGCGGTAAGTGTACCGTCCTTGATCTAAGGCCACCTTGCAGCCAGCTAGAATGTGTCTAGCTGTGCAAGGGGTATTGCTACAGAGGGGACAAGAACTATCCTCGGCAAAGCTCCAACGAGCGAGGTTACTGGGGTCTGGAAGTGTATGCTGAAAGGCATTCAAATAAAATTTCAGCATCTCTGGCGTCCAGTCATAGCCAATTATAACTTTGTCCAATTATAACTTTAAATATTTGAATTTTTCGTCCACTTTTTTGTACGTACATATGATCTATGAGTTCTTTCTTCTGGTCTATAAGTTCCTTCACTGTAATGAGCTGCCAAAGAAACCGGTGACACTTTATTTAATACTATTATTGTCAAGATACAATATTTGAGCTAATACATTTGATTTCAGAAAATTGTCTTCTTCTTTCACTTCTTATAATTTTCTTCGTGGCTTGGTGGCTCTCGAGAATGTCCATGTCCATGACGTTTCCGTGAATTGCTCATACAAAACAGTAAGAAAACTTAAATTATATTAGGTACTTATAGTATTGAAGAGACACATCGACTATTCGATGAATTTAAGGTTGATTATCACCATTTCTCCACACTGCACAAGATTACTGCAAAAATAGGTCGTTTTGGTATTACTATCCCAGACTTTTTCAATCACAGGTGGAGCACATTACCGCAGAAAGGTCATAAAATCGTGACAATTTGAAGCAATCGTGAAAGCACCTTATGTTATTTCAATCGGCGGCAGTATCATAAAGTATAGCATGGATATTGAAGAATACTAAATGAGAAAAATAAAATAATTCTTTCAATATTTACAGAGCTCTAGCGGTCTTAGTGCGTTAGAGCTTCTTTCGAAAAGGCATATTAAAGATTTTAAACCGTTTGCGGTAAAAGGTATTGCCGGCGAAATGCAAGTGAAACCAGCTGGTCCAACCTCGCGCCCTCACTATCAAATTTAGCTAGATTTCTCTGTCCTCCCGTCTGGCACTTCGGTGCTTCAGTTCGAATTTATCGCGGACCGTGGCGTTTTTTGCCCGTCTATCATTCGGGATCGGGTGCTCTACGCTGCTTAGGAAATAAACATTTCCATACTGTTGTACCACGAAAGTCGATGTATTGAACATAATAATAGAAGATTAATCAATGTTTGAAACATGAGTTGCGTTTCATAGTAAAATCCTAGTACTAGGTACGTTGAACATTATAATACGCTATATAAGCAATGATATCGCTTAGATATTGGGCTCGATTGCGTTTCTCTTGAATTAAAATCGGAAATTAGTTCATGTGAACGAGACAGAGTATTACGACAGAGTGAAATGGGACATGAATGGTTTTCTCTTTTCCTCATTTAAATTACCTACCATAAAGCAGCTAAATCAAACACCGCACGAAATGTGTTCAAGCTTATTCGGGCGTCTATAAGTTCGACAGGTAGTTTTAGTGCGGCAAATCGACGATAGTTCATTTCATATTCTGTTCTAACGTATTGCTAACATCTCGTTCGGTTGAACTAAGTACCTATTTTAGTTCACGAAGAAACGCAATCGGGCCCATTATTTATATTATTTATACGGATTAAAGAAATGGTTGTCACAGAAAATGTCCTGAAAATGAGATGTAACAGAGCTGAGGACATCCCCTTTTGCAGTGTTTGTGGTTTTTACCAAGTAGACTTGGTCAAGTTGGTATTTTTTTAAATTTATGTAAATGTATGTAATATGACATCGTTATACTACTACTTATAAAATAAAATACTTAAAAAATGTAAAACTGTTAAGTTAATTAAGCATTGATATTAATAACGACAGTTCAGTAAATATAGAAATAATGTTATAATAATTGTTTTACTGAATTATTTTGGCCTTATTTTATTCATGTTAGTTTATTACAAGTCTGTTGTGTAGTTAACTCTCAAGAATATCTAAGCATCTTTGCCATTCCCCATGTCTATGCGTCAGATGCTCACACGATGAACTTTTGCCCCAGAAAATATGGCGTTCGCGGGCCGCGAACACTTTCCGCGTTACCGTTGCTCGCCCAAAACGGCGTGCATATTATGCAATTACAAGGCGGTATTGTTCCGCCCATCTCTTCTAAGCTCCTTTGTATTTTGTTTGAAGCGCCCGCCAACGCTTTTCAGGCGGAAATCCGCTTTTTTGACATCTATTGTCATCTAGCGGCAGGATATTGAAACTACACGCGCGGTGTTGCGGTGGATAGCGAAACTATTGTGAGGCGTTTCCTAATGGTTTGAACCTCTGGCAATAGATGACGCTATGAAGATTACTGTGCCATCTATAAATCGGTAACGCAACTAAAATAACTTTTCATTCCCCGTTCACAGATGGCGCAATTGACAAATTTTAGCAACGAAACATATCTTCATTCCTGCTATCACAACAACAATAAAATATATCGCCAAATTCTTGATTATTGATTGAAAAATGTATTTGGTTGTATTTTAAGTGGGGTTCTCCCCCTCTTTATTAGTTCGCGCGTTGCCATTGGCTGCGTATCGATAGGAGGGGGAGTTGGAAACGGTGAATAAAGATTGTTTGCCAAAAATGCGTCAGCCAATCGTGGCCGTTTTTTAAGCGGGCCCCATATAAAAAAGTAGATGTTGTTTGCGGAGGGGATATCGCTTATGTACATACGACTTGTTCGTTCAGTTCTGGCAAGTGCGTAAAAAACGATATCATATGTAAAGGTAACGATTGCAGGATATAAATGAATAGTTCTTCCATAGATGGTGCTATTGTGATTTCAATTCAACCTGATAACATTATGTAAACATTGGGCTCGATTGCGTTTCTTCGTGAACTAACATCGGAAATTAGTCCGTGTGAACGAGACAGGGCAATACGCTAGAGCGGAATGTGAGATGACCGAATGTCACTTTTTCACATTAAAACTGCCCGCCAAGGTCAAAGCATCTGAATCTTACACCGCACGAAATATGCTCGAATTTATTCGGACGAGTATAAGTTCGACAGGTAGTATTTATCGACGATCGTTCGATTTATATTCCTCTCTGACGTATTGCTGTCTCGTTCGCTTGGACCAATTTTAGTTTTAGTTCACAAAGAAACGCAATCGGGCCCATTAGGCAGGTAATGGGCTCGATTGCGTTTCTTCGTGAACTAAAATCGGAAATTAGTCCATGTGAACGAGACAGTGCAATACGCTAGAGTGGAGTGTGAGATGGCCGGTTGTCACTTTTAAGGTTAAATGTTACACCGCACGAAATATGCTCGAATTTATTCGGACGAGTATAAGTTCGGCAGGTAGTATTTATCGACGATCGTTCGTTTCATATTCCGCTCTAACGTATTGCTCAGTCTCGTTCGCTTGGACTAATTTAAATTTTAGTTCTCAAAGAAACGCAATCGGGCCCAATATATATAAATATATAAGTATATATAAAAAGAGGAAAATGTAAAAGTTTTTATTTCAATTTATTGTTAAAAAATAGGAATGTAACTGATTACGATTACGATACGATTAATGGGCGATTAATGTTGGTATCTCGATTAATCGGAATAGGAGACGCGTCGATTTTTTCCATTTCGAAAGAAGTGTTATTTGTGGTACCTATCAGTAATACAGCAAAAGCGTATTATCTTTATATATAAAAAAAACCTGTACGTGTGTATGTCACTGAACTCCTCCTAAACGGCTGAACGGATTTTGATTATTTTTTTGTGTGTATTTCAGTGGGGTCCCTAGATGCTAAAGCATTAGGCATGCTAAAGCATTAGCACATATATATAACCCCAAAATTTTAGCCCCTAACCACCCCCAATATTTTTCAAAATGAAAAAACATACGCCATACTATTTATACTGAACATACGTTGAATCGAACACCATACAATATATTATATGTTACCGTGGCAACTAGAGACGACATAGGTTACATGGCCACGAGAGGCAGGAAAAGAAAAAGAAACAAACATCATTTTGTTAAAATATTTTCATTCATTCACGCATACACAATGTAAGAAGTATAGATAGATAGATAGAAGATAAGTATACCTATATAATAACTACCCAGCGATTGCGTCGAATAGGTACCTAAGTCGTACATTTCAATCGTGGACGTCCCATCACGCACGTAGGACGCATGGAACAATGGACCACGAAAGATTTCAATTCAATTTAGTTTAATTTAATTTATTTTTCTAAAATCTTTACATATTGTTGAAACTTACTATATATGAAAATATTTCATAGTTAACAAATACACTGGTACCTAATAAACAATCAATGGATAAACAGCAATGATAATAATATTGTAGCCAAATTATAGCATTCGGTTTTACAGATTTCCAGTTTCCTACTTCACGCCAGGCTGCATCGCGCGAAAATAAATTTCCTCAATGATCCAAAAATTAGCAGTAAAAAGTATTCAATTATTAATCAATTTGTAATATAATAATCATAAATAATATTAGGAAAGAAGCAATTTTACTAAAAGGTACTAGAATAGTCACTGGAATAATAATAATACCATATAATACCTACATGGTATTCAATTGTCAGAAATTACAAATAGTCAAAAATAATAAAACAAATCAAAATAATTATTTAACAAAAATGCACTAAAATGGTCTTTGCAATAGGTAATACAAATGTCTGATAATCATAAATGGTAATAAGAATTATAGCGGTGTCAAAAGATCTTAAATGAAATAAATAGAGTAGAAACTAAATATATTTTTGAAAATTGATCTGTCACCTATTATTATACCTATTATACAGTTATACCTATTATACCTATTATAACTGTATTATACCTATTATATACCTAGTTATTCGTCGAATTCTGATAAAAGTATGAAAAATGCAAAGTTGACAGTTGTATAATAAGCCATGAAGTGGGCTGGTCGTTGCACAAACAACTCCAGCAACCCCAATCAGCCGTTCGATCAAAAGTGGAAGCAACGATGACGAGACTGTTTCATTGTGATCGACGCTGTACTCCCCCGTTCATGAAAATATCACAAAGCTCACGGAGGAGGCGCAAAACTGTCAATCACAACGCCTTTTGTGTATCCTATACACAGTTGTGATTTTTGTGTAACAAATGCGGGTATAGATTGCTAAATAAATAATTGGGATGCGTTTGCTCAAACACTCGACTTTAGGTTTTATGTCAAGAAAGAAATCTTTTTGATTAGGCTAACCTATAAAGTTGTCATGTTATAAAAGAAATAGAGGGCCAAAAAATGTATAAAAAGTATACATTTAAACAATTGAAATAATGCCCCAATTGTCTAAGTATAGTTTCGCCTTTTTATTGAGTTGTTTCTCGAAGCGAAAATGCTAACTAAGTAATAGGAAATTGTATTGTTTAAAACTGCTTCATTAATCTTGCGCAGAGGTATTGTTCCCTGCTAAGAACAGAATATCGGTGCAGGTGCAGCAATATATCTTGCCCATGAGATCAATATCGTTTTTGACAAAACCATCCGAGCTCAATGAATATTTTAGGAGAACATTTCGATATTTCAGGACTGTCACAGGTGGTTCTTTAAAAAACCTCATTCAGGGGACGAAGTTCTGAACTCATCAAAACCTTAATCAGTAAAGGAAGAACGGAAACTTATTACCCCTATTAAACTTATTAATCTTATACCCTCAGGACACTTCAAAAATAGCAACGCATTTATACACATATAATTTACACACCCTAACATCTCTGTCAGTATAAGTTGCCTATGTGCATTCTAGAGTGAGTTCAAAATTTTATTTTTAGTACTTAATATTTTGAATTTGGATTTATTTTATAATATTGACGGCTACTCTTATTATTTAATGATTATTGTGATTTTTAATGATTATTTTGTTTGTATTTTTATTTTACTATAACACTATCATATCCATTTTGATCTTATGTTATGAAACCAATATATAAGAAAACATTTTTCATGAAATTAAATACTAAATTGGTATTATATAAAATTGGTGTCTTCCTTGGAACAAACCATGCCTAGTTATGAGTAGCGCAGAATCTTTGTGTTTTTAAATAATTCAAATATTATAATAGAATAAAAGTAAATTAGTTTTATCCTATTTATTATGTCAAACAACGGAGATAGTCTTCGATTTCATCATTCTTAAGCATTTTCTTGAATAAATAAATACATATATTGGGAGTTGGTTAATGCCTCTGCTAAAAAAACACTTATGTAGAGGAATCAATTAATGCTTTAAAGGGTTTTTGACTGCTTCTGGATGATGATTGAATTTGGAACTGGTTGTCAGTAGTTCAACAACCGCACTTGTCTCCTGTGTTGAGCCCGAAGATTTCCCCTTTGCGGAAAGACTTTTGTTGCGCGTATTCGAATGCAATCCTGTGTCGAAATTACAAGTCAATCGACTGACTACTTTTCGAGTGTTGCGAGCATCAACTTACGCAGGCTTATTGTATATGAGAAGATTACCTTTAGGTATAAAAATAATCAACATATACTGTAATGATGTAAGTGAGTGGATTTATTAAATGAGCGAGGGAAAATAATAGATTGAAATAGAAAGGCAAAGTCTATGTTGAATTATCTAGATAAAAATATATTATGGTCAAATCCAGCAATGTACCTTCTTAATTTCTAAAATTAATAGGTATGTGTTAAATAAAGGAGATAAGAATAAGAATATCAGCTATCATAATACTATTATGTTTAAATTTTACAAATCATTAGCATGGAAAAGAAATTCAGAATTGTCCAGCTCCCTTATACATACCATAAATTGGGTTTCTTACCAAATTATCGAAATTTATTTTTATAAATTGGTTTTCTCCAAGGTTTTTGATTTGCTCTGAATTCTTGTTTAATTTAACCAAAAAAAAATGGAGAATAAAGCAATATCGCACTTTGCTAAGTCGCTGTTGGTTTATGTGAAGACTGAATTTATTCCTTGTATCGTGATAATAAAAGTATCTACTATTCACAGGGACACTATCTCGAAATTAAAAGGTAGTCAGTTTAGTGCAGATATGCAGCGTGTATAATACTGTCAGACTTGTAAAGTCGGTAATGACGTCTAACATGTACTATTACGCCCCATACATTCCGAGTATGTTGGCACGTGTGGTCGGAACCGTATCTTTGTTTGGCCATTAATTTAGTTTGAAAGATGGTTAGTATTTGTTATTTTTCTCAGTGCAGTCCTTGATAATTGTCCATTAGACTCACGAAGATCACCATGCTTCGACAAACCCCTGTTTTAGATCATACTAGTAATTTTTAATGTCAAGAATATTTAACTTTCCAACGTTTCATAGAAATAGAATCACTATTTTGAATGCTGTCTGTCCATCCAATCTCCCGTTTGCTATCAAGTCTGCTTGGCTCGAGCTCCCCCCGATTGGGATAAAAAAATCATAGCGAGGGTCCAGCGGGGTGGTCAGCTTGCACGTTTCCTGACTACAAAGAGCCGAGTCCCCCTCTTATTGATCTCATTAATGCTCCCGATTATCGCGTGACAGGCACGAGCCAAAAAAAACTTAAAAAGAGGCTTTTTGCCCGAATAATCTCGGGGTGCAATTATTGGCGGGATTATATTCCCATTTTTAGCCGTGCGTCCGTTTTTTATGCAAATTTTGGGTGGATGCCGCGGATGGGCGATGGGAAAGGTGGTCGCGGCTTAATATTTTTTTCAACAAGAAACGACTGTCTGCTTGGTTCGATCATTGGTTATATTGCCCAATGCCGTACCACGTTTTGGCAGCTAAGATTTTACTACGATGTGCAACGTGAAATGGCATTCATAGTTCCAAACAATGGTTAATCTTCTCTTATGTTCAGTAGACCTATATATAGCGTTCTAAACTTGCCTATAGGTACGGTATCCTATCTCAAAATAAAACAATAACATATTAACAGACAAATTTTAAAATAAAAGCTCTAATTATTTTAATTTTTTATCCTACAGGTTTCAATTCATAATAGTCTAATAGAGAGATTTCTAATATTTTTTATTTTTTATTTTTAGTAGGTACTTTATTCATATTTTCTTAGACATATAGCCACATTATTACTAATGTTATAAAGTAACTCGGAAAAATTTAACACGCAAATGTAGCAAATGGTCAGTGCCCACCTAACTAGGACTGTACTGTCCTGTATCTAGGCGGGTCAGAGTAAACAATTAAAATTAGCCTTTTAATTTATAAGGAACTATATTTACTAACGTTTTATTTTTAGAAATAATAAATGTACCTAATTAAAAATTAATATATAATATAATATAGTAATCTGTATAAATATTACAATGTTGTGTAGGTATAATATTACAATATTATACCTAATCATATTTATGTAATATTATGGTAAGTATTTTATAAATATATTATTAGGTATATAAACATATTTATATTAGAATACAATTATATAAATACGATTATAA
Source organism: Micropterix aruncella (assembly GCA_944548615.1). Classification (NCBI taxonomy): domain Eukaryota; kingdom Metazoa; phylum Arthropoda; class Insecta; order Lepidoptera; family Micropterigidae; genus Micropterix; species Micropterix aruncella. The sequence goes on along the minus strand of OX155956.1, from coordinate 1,186,346 downwards.
AAATATTGCGAAAAATATCCCTGTATTAATTCTGCGTTGTAGTCAGCCTATATATAAATCGATATATGGTAGATACTAATATTTATTTTAATTATTATTATCATTACTTAAATAATGTGTTTTTATAATCAACCAGTTTTTTTATAAAGAAATATTCCTTATCAATGCTATTATAGATAGCTAATGAAATTGACATTAGTTTCACCTGGCAATACTATCAGCGCCACCTACATGTCGCCGGCGCAGAAGAGTTGCCAAAACATAAATGCCTACTATATTGTAATCGAGCAATCTAATGCGCTATATAACCAATGGTTCGATGGTTATTTGCATGCAACCTGCATGTCGCTGCCGCGGAAGGGTTGCCAAAACATACTACGGCATTGAGCAATTAAATAGCCTATGCCCTATACAATAAACTGTTTGATTGTTATTTTAGATTAGGTGTCGTCGTATACACGTTGACTGCCGCTTGGAATATAAGCAAACCAAAAGAAAAATATTTTCTACCAAAAATTGATTTACCTATTAATGTCTGCGATATATGCAATATTTTTAGCTAGGCTTCTCCTTCCGAAAAATCATATTTTAAGAGTTAAAACAATGCCGTAATATCGACCGCCACATTTAGTATTTTTTTATATATGTAACTTAGGAGCAAATTAGAAATAACAAACAACAATCAGAATATCCAACCAAATGTAATGTTTTATCCATGCAAAAATATTAATAAAATATGTATATTTATTTATTTATTTATTTATTGGTCCACAATTTTTTTTTACACCGTTAGCACTTAACCTAGATTGTGTTGCTCCTAATTAGGCAGAGCCTGTTCTAAGGAGAACACCAATACAAATGATTATAAACTACAAACTCCCAAAATAAAAATAAAATATTTGAATCAAATCAAGTTAAAGTGAAATTCTCACTACACCAAATAATATTAGAACTATAAACAAGTAATATATTAGAAGTAAATAATAATGTATAATAATAATAATAATAATAATATATAATACAATAATAAATAATCATTTATACTAATAACTAATAATATATAACAATTAGTAAAAATACGTATATAAAATATATAGAAAATAAATATATTTATTTATTTTAAAATTGTGATGAATGTTTTCTCCGTCTCTCTCCTACCAAGGTTTATTAACCATAATGTAAGGTGATATTTGGACACGCCTGGTGTATCCTTAAGTCTTATTCTTCCCTAATCCTAAATAAATGTTTTCCAATATATTTTATTCCTTCCTTGTTATAATAAATAGGTACCTACAAAAAGTCATCGCTCGGACCATCTGCGCGGTTGACGATTCAGTTAGCAAATTTACGCGCTGCGGATCGTATCGCACGTCGTGAAATACTCGTCTATCCGTGATAGAAAACTTACCTAAAAATAACTTCCGGAAGTGCCGTGCATTTTAGGGAGTTTGTTTCATCGGGATCAGCACCAGCGTCTGGGTGCGATCCCAGCAGCGAAGCAGCCAGAGAAGATCAGGAAGGAAGCGGTTTTTTGAGATACTCCTTTTCTTAATCCTGGATCTATTTCCACTGTGGCTGTTCAGCGCCCACCACACCTTAACTAAATACAGTCCATTGCCTGACGTTCAGGATATCGACCAATATTTTTGTTGGTTGCTGCTAATTTCCAATATGTTCTCTTTACTCATGATATTGACCATTCTTGGAGCAAGAAAGCTGTAATGACGTTGTCCAAAAGACGTTAGACGTTTCGGCACTTCAAAGTTTCCCTTATAACGACCTGATCTCTCTCTGTTTTCCGGAGAAACACATTATTCGTCTTCATTGTTGTTTTTAAGATGAAGTATTGATTTGAGGCAATACAACTGCCTCAAATCAAGCAATTGTGCCTCAACATATAGGTCGTCAGAAGGGTAACGCCTAGGCTTCCTTAACATGATTCTAATTATTGCCTTTTGGACGACGATCACTTTCTGGAGGAGGGTTTTTCCGCAAGCTCCCCATTCAAGTATACCGTATGTCATTGTATACTGATTGGCATATAGCGTAATATATAGTTTTTAAATAGGGCAGGCCCAGAATATCTCGCAATTGAATAAATATATAAATCAATTTCCTTAGTCTTTTCACTAGACACTCGGTATGTAATTCCCACCGTAGGTGTTTATCTATAATTATTCCGAGATATTTTATTTCTCCGACTGGTCCGATTGGCTGACAACGACACGTGGCATCTCTCTTGCAGTCGTCAATGATAAGATGATGGTGATCATCCGGCTGGCCTCTTACATCGATGCTAAATGGGATGTATTTTGTTTTGCCAACATTTAACGTAAGTAGGTTTAGGTCTAACCAGGTTTTAATTGAAGCCATCGCGATGTTAGTACGAGTATATACCTTTTCCCATCTAGAACCGGAAATTACTAACACCGTGTCATCAGCATACGCTATTGTTCTACCAAAACCAAGCTCGCAAAGCGGATTTATGTACATAGTGAACAGTATTGGTCCGAGCACGCTACCTTGAGGAACGCCAAATGTAAGTGGCAGGGATACACTTCGAACACCGTTGAGGTTAACAGTTAGTGTTCTGTTTTTTAAATAATCGGAAAACCAATTCAATGCGAGGCCATTGATACCATAACCCTTTAATCTTTTACAAAGTATTTTATGGGATATAGTATCAAAAGCCTTAGCATATACATATACACCACGCTTTAGCACCCACATGTCATGTTACCATGTATGGTCATGTTATATGGCAAATACTAGTATATTGTAATGTTATTGGGCCAAAAATATTAATGTTGCTGTCAGTAATTCATGTTCAGTAACATTGCTCGTTGATTGTTCTGCCTTGTTCATTCATTCTTTAGATGAAAACGTAAGATGGAATAGAATGCTCACGGAGAGGAATGTAGCGATAGGCTTTCCAGCGCCTGTTTCTCACTAAGGCAAATGCGGAAATTGATCAACGTTAAACCATCGATGTAAGGCTCATATATCGATGCGTTAAACATAGTGAAACAATATACATTGCCTATTTTGGGTCAATTCTCCGTTAGGTGATTCCCTCCCTTCTGGTCGCAGTGAGCCGAAGTTTAGGGGCAACACATTTTCTCTCTCCAATTACGAGCCATAAAGAGCATACTAAATCATGTTGTGGTCGTTTTAGAACTCTCAGTATACTCAGTCTACCAACAATGCATGTCTTTGGATGCATAAAGTTGATGTTAAACATATAGGAATGTTGAAGATTTAAAAGAAAATTGACTCTCATTTTATCAGAGGATGGCATAATTTAATGTGACCCCTGTCTGTTTTTAAAATTATTTTTAAGGGATCCTAACTATATAAAATCGAAGACTATCGCGGTTGTTTGACATTATAAATAGGATAGAAAAGGATGAAATACCACTGCAAACCCCGGGTGTGTATAAAGTCGAATACAGCTGCGGTCTAGCCTACGTTGGACAAACGAAACGGCCCATAGCCACGCGACTGACAGAACAGATCAAAGCTGTTAGAAACGTTCAGCGAGAACAATCGGCGATCTGCGAACATATATTGGATAGCAGAAGTAACCACTGGATACAGTTTCAAAATCCCATTGTTCTATCCAAGGAACGATCTACTTTCCTCGCATGATCCGGAAAGCCATTGAAATAAGAAGAACCCCGAACTTCAATAGAGACGACGGCTACAAACTCTCTTCTACGTGGAACCCTCTTCTTAAAATGTTCCCGCCGCCGAACGCCGAACGCAAAGACGTAAAACAGGATACAGTGAGTGTTGTGTGCAAGACGGATTTTCAAAATTCCCGCGCTCCGAGCCCGGCCCCCCACCACCGTTATAACCTACGCAGCGGCGGCAGCGGTATGCGGCCTACCCGCAAAACAACGGATTTGACAGCTCTTCAGTCTACCCTAGACAACGGTGGCAGCAACGTCACCGAAACGTCGGGTGATACAAATTTCACGCGGTAAATTCGTTTTCTATCCTATTTATAGGATCCTAACTACGTTGGAACGGTACGTTATAAGTTATAATAAACTACCTATCCGAAAATATTAAAATGATATGTAGAAACGGGTAAATACCCCAGTTTAGGACCAAATTAAACGGCTACCTTATTGAGAGAGAAATGTATGATATCAACGAATTCTAATTAGGTTACTGACAATTCCCATTCTGGTATTATTCATTTTGCTTAACTTTTTTACCATATTATTGACTATTATTACGATTTATTTAATTTATTACAAATTGTGTGGTGATCCTCGTTAAGAAACCTTTAGTATATTTTTTTAAATTATTCTTATCTGAGGGGGCTTTCCACAGTATTGTATACCTACTAATGTCTAAACAACTATGTAAAAGTTTTGAAGATAACAAACTGAATTTGAATTTATTTGGTTTTCTTATGTCGTGGGATCCACTGTAGTCTACCGACGCATGATAAAACATTGTTCCATCCCGGTGCATTTCATTTCATGAAAATCGTTCATGCCACAATAATAACTAACACAAAATATACATCATGAAACAAAAAAGTTACGCTAACTTATTGTAACCATTATCCCTACATATGTATATACGAATACACTGCGACACACACACACACACACACACAGCTAAAATGCCTTTACTTGAAACAAAGAGTAATTAGAAGGTTAAATTATTGTAGGTACCTATATTTAAGTGCACCCATCAAGCACTCTCCAATTACTTGACAAATTCAAACCATCAATTACCTTTCTGTATCGAATCCCTAAAGAATGACAAGGCGAAACCTCAAACGGCGAGCCACGGAATGATGAATGCTTTTTTAATTCTCCTCAGAGAGCAGAGGTCGACGTTTTGTCAGCAAATAGCAATCTGGCGATGTATAAAAAGCGGGGAGAACGCCAGTAATTGAGTATCGAGGCTCGTGCCGACTTTTTTGCCTCGTTATATAGCAGCGGCAATAAAAAACGCACCTCCCCTGGGAACCAACGGGGAAAGGGGGAGATCCCTATGTATTTGATATAATAATATAGGGTGGGTTAGGTTAAATATATACCATACATAGCCTAGGATATAATGTAATATATTCTTTATACCAAGTGAGACGCGTGCCTGAAAAGATGTGAACTGACGGCGGAGGTAACGCTCATTTTCTGTTTAATATTTAAAAGGGGCACTTACGTTCAGTAATGTTTAACAGATCACAATGGAAAGATATACTGTCATACAAAGCTGTTTCAGGGTCGGTCACACTCACGGGTCAACACCCATCCGATGGCCTCCACGCATGGGGTGCGAGCCTGGGTAGGACACTGGGTCAACCAGTCTACCCTGGGAACAATCCTCTGGCGCTCCTGGACGGTCTGCGCACCGAGCGGCGCAAGCCAATCGATTGTGCTCTCCGACTAACAATCGGGGGAGTCTGGGAACTGTATTGTTTCCTATAGAGCGGGGGTAGTTGTCTACCTTACGGCGACTGCTCTTGAAATGACCATTGGCCATCCGATCCCGGTTCAGAGTCGGGCAAAGGACGCCTTGGTCCGCGACAGATTCGGTGCACTCCGTTTCACCGCTTCGTAAGGGAGAGGACCGCGCAAGCGACCTCGAACTCGGAACCAATCGAGAGACCGGAGAAATCTGGTCACAATTGGAAGTAAGGGCGCGAGTTTTTCGAGCCGCCGGGAAGTAATTCGTGGCTTTCTCGCGGTAAGGAGTTGGTCTCTTACGGGTTGTGGCGTAGCTAGACGTCGGATTGTTTTGTCCAAAGTCTTCTACGCTCACTGCAGGTCAATAGAACGACTAATCGTTAAAACTTCCTGTGGTGACGGGCTCGCCCGTTGTAGTCGACACCTCAAGATGTCATACAAAGCAAAGAAATGTTTATAAACATTTTTAAATAATCGCTCAATTCGGGCAACGATACGCTAAATACGCGATATCCATGAACGATATACAGAGTTCACTATTTGTAATTTAACTTCAAAATTCCCGTAAAAGTGATTGTGATTTAAGAATACAGTCCGTCATTGCGTAGCCATTGCTGAAAATATCGACACTGTGAACTAAACTCACTGTATGAATGTATCGACGGCAGGCTCTTGCAAAACGGATGACGGTAACAATATACCTACGTACAATACATACTCGTAAGTCAACATAGACAGATGGGTGTATATTTCAAATATTTATAATTTCATTTAACACACAAGTATTAGTTTTTAACATTAGCTGGTAAACCCGGTGTCACATTAACTTCTATATATGTGGCTTATATGGAAAAGTACAGTTGCACAGCCACTGTAAAAGTACAGTTTCACCTCACCTGTCCTCTCCTTTACAACCTCTCCCTGGGCAACGTTAGCATAAGTTACTGACATATATTCGTCTAAGTTTATTTCTAATTTAACTTTACTATTTCTTTTTGCATTGTACTGTGAAAATTAGGAATTATTTTATCAAATGGTTGACTGTAAGATATCGCTTTAGCGATAAGTCCGCCATTTGTCTTTTTTATAAAATCAGTGTAATATTCATTAAGTTATGTTTTTATAGCACAATAGATTTATTCTATTCTATTCTATTCCAAACTTTTTTCGGCTTTTTAATTACTTGTTATATGTATTTTCTTTAAACTCTTATTTCCGAAGAAAATAGTCATTTAGTTGTCTTAATTTTTGGAACTGCTATAATAGGTCTACAGCGTGCCTAGTTATGACTGATTTTTGTGAGGTTGTCGTCTTAACATTAAACCTGATTCCCGAGGATGTTGTATTCCTGGAAAAGTTCATCACAGGGATATATAGTAGATACGGTTTCCTAGTAGCAATTTTAAAAAATATTTTTTGAGCAACCTCTAAAGGGAAGAGGATGGTTTTAGCGCACCCCCCCCCCCCCCCACCTATTATCCTTAGAAGGCTCTCACATAAAGTATAATAAATAGCTACGCGTTTCCGGGCCTATAATATTCCTTTTTATTTTGAAAATACAAGCTATTCTTGTATTTTCAAAATAGTGTATAGGTTAGCTGATAGACATTGCTGCAAGGCAATAAGCTCCCCTTTTTTATTTAAAATAAAGTTTTGTATTATTATTATTCTTCTAACTTTAATTTATCTCTATTTCAACTTTGTTTTATAACTCTGTATGGTAATATACAAGAGTAAATTCAAGATATTTTGTGAATACCGCTCTTTCTAGTTTGCAAATTAAATGGAGACAAGCTATCGCATGTGTGAATAATAATACTATGTTTATGTGATGGTTGACTTTTTGCATAAATACTGTTGTAATTTTTACAACACAAAAATGTACAACCTGGGTAAATCCCCGTATAGTTATACCTGGCATAACCTAGTTTTAACAAAGTTGTAAAATCGTGACCAACGAGTTTTAACGAAGGTATAAACTGCCTCGAAAATATATACAATCCATATTCAAGGCATGGCTAGTCCTATTTTATAGTAGGCGTGGCTAAGCAAATGTCAGTTTTATTTCAAATTACGAAATGGCGCTGTTTGCGGTGGTTTTTTGCAGTTTCATTGTTATTTTGAATGCTTTTTTTATTTTAAAATAAAACCAAAACTTCCTCTTTCTTTGGTTTATACATTAAAATATAACGCGGAAAGTTTCGTGTCGTTTTGTTTCTTGTCTCGTCGGTTTAAGCACCTGTTAGACTCGACGGCCATTTTAGATTATAACTTTAGTTATAATGCATCTAAACTTACCCCGGGGCTAAAATAACGGAGTAAATTCGGCGGTGTAACTCAGGTAGCGAGAATGGTTGATTATTCATACTTTTGACAAATCCTTGGTTTAACCAAATTATCTGTGGTATAACCACTCTCTCGGTATACTGTGGTATAACAGAGGTATATATTTTACCCGTCGTTTATTGGTAAGAGTGGTGAAGTAAGTAGTTTGATTTTCTGCACATTAAGACTGAGTAATGAGTAGTCTAACATTGTTTTTTACAAAATTTACTCCTTTTTTATCGCTGTTATATTATATCTAATTATTTAATTTAACCTTATATTAATAATTAATAACTAATTTAACTTAATATTAGGAAATAATAATTTCATCGAAATTATAGTTGCTTTATTTCCCTCAGTTTGTTCTTGTATCCCCGGTGTTTCTAGCACATTCTCATGCAGATGTGGCTTATCTCGATTTATCAGAGGAACTATTCAACAAATTGAATGTTTGCATAATGCATGCATACGACTCATCTTTGGTCTACGTAAATATGATCAGGTGTCCGAATGCATGGCACCGATAAAGAGGTTACCAATACGCGAAATGGGAAATGTTCATATAATTGCTCTCCTGTATAGTGTACTCCCCCAATCTTTACCATCCTATTTCCATGTGCTTTTTGAACCATTAAGTTCCCACGGTATCGTACTTCGGTCAGCATTTGTCAATTTTTTTTAAATTCCTTGTTATAATACCGATTTCTACTCTTTTCGGTATCCATGTTGCAAGACTCTGGAACGAAATCCCAGCAAATATACGAAACTCGCCTTCTTTAATATCATTCAAGACTCACCTGAAAAAGTACTACTTTTCTAAGAAAGTAATTAGACCTTCCCTTTCTCTCTCCTTCCTCGGGCATTTTTAGTTTTAAATATAGTACTTTATATTTTATGCAGACAAACTTATAAATCATGAACCATTGCACCAGAGTATACTGTGACTGCACTGCGATTAGGTTAGTTGTAAGATATTGGCATGTGGCGATAAACTCGCCTTTTCGTTTTTTTTACATGTGAGTTTATTATTATTATATCACTAGACTGAAGCTGAAGCCCTAGCGGTCCAATAGAAAAGAAACACTTTTGTAGAGAATGGATTTTTTCTCGCCGGTCTCTTCAATCCAACGCTGGTCCTCTGATTAAACTCCTAAAATACGCAAATTTGGATATCAATCATAACGTTCGCCGATCATCTTCTCCCTCGTCAGTAGCCATGAAAATTCGCCGAAACATGTCCGTCGCGCGCCCAAATGTGGGTATTGTGTTTTGAAAAATGTGTATCGGCGTGCGTTTGAAATGAAATGCAGCGACAAAAACGCCACAATGGATCGGAAACGAGTGCAACTTTCGAAGGGCTATTTGCCGTATTCAGATTTGCAATCGGGCTTATTTCATAACTAAGGAGTCGGTATGTATGTTCTGTCGCACAATAATATTATGCATGCTATTTTCAAATATTTCACGGTTTTAACATATAACGAATTATTTATTTGTTATATGTTATCATACTCATATTTATCATAATCTGTCTTTTATTTAGTTCTATATTTTTATGTTTTTTTCTTGTTCAATGTTAGCATTAATTTAGTTATGTAAGTCATTTATTTTTAGACTTACACTCTAGCTTTAATATTCAAGGGCGAATTGGATTCATCTGTAAAGCCCTTGAATACTATTTGAAACTAATAAATAATAAATAATAATAAATTTGCCGCTCTCAATACAAAAAATATAAAATTAATAGTTGAAACTGAAAATAGACAAAGACTATGTAATAAAACTACAGATACTAAAAATTCATCCTCGGAATGTTTCTTCACCTGGTTTTCAGGACAACGCTTTGTGTGGGACACCACAGGACACACTTGAAGATACACACACACGCACTATTGGTGCGAGACAACTCTATTAAAGAAATTATAATGAAATTATCAAAATGAAATAAATCAACATATTGAAAATTAAAATAACAATGATGAAAATTTATAGAACAATAAAAAACCAAGAGTAATAACCAATATAATTAAAATGTAATTATTCTAAAAAAATGAAATATTTAACTCTTAAAATAAGGTTGATTAATAACTGGTAAGGTTATGGATAAAGGTTGTAAAACTGCGGTCATACGTGAACGACGTCATTGAGTTTCTCCACTATTATCGTAAAATTAATACGTTTAAAGTGAATGTTCTTACCTAATTTTCGCACTAAACCAAAGTTTACGAAACGGTGAAATTGTTGTGATAAGTGAAATTATCGGATTACAAACTGTACGTACAAAATTTACCATTCTAATGACTAATCTTGGTGAATGACAAGTGGCGAAAATAACCAGCTGACCGATCATAAAAAATCCGAGTCGTTGATGTACAGTTTACAACAGGAGATATACTTTGGGATGGTGGTAGAGTGGCGTTAATATCTGCACGTTGTACCGTGTACCCGGGTTCGATACTGCATTGCACCTGGGAAAAATATTTTTACGCCAATAATAGGCATAAAATCGAGGCTGACATCTATCGGCGTTAAATAAAATTACAAATACGAAAGCGCAGATTTGCGTTCTTCCTATGAAGCAAATTATTAAATATAATAATAATAATAATAATAAATAAATATTACTATCCAATAAATCATACTTCTCTTTGCTCTATCCAAATAACCTTATTACAACTTATTTAAATATCTCTTTTCTTACCCTTATATTATTATTAGCTTTATTATATTTTTTTTCTACTATCAACGTTTTCATGTTATTTCTATGTTAATGTGTAATGCAAGCATTGCAAACTATTCATAGGATAGTAAATTTGTTTCGTTTAAATATATTTTTAAGATACTGGTATCATACATTTACTATCTGTAAGTTTGCTATAAAATAAAATAAATAAAATAAAATAAAATAACATATTATTTTAGTCCTTAAATATTCCAATTGATCTCGATCGCAATGCTTTTCCTTACCGATTCTATACAATCGCAGAATAATATAAGAAATTGCACTGCGAAATAATGTGGTTTATGTTTGGAAAAGATGGCGAGTTGTTCAGGTGCCCATGTCGATCATGGGACCAGGTCATAATCGAGTAAAAATATCGCGGCTGTTTACTGCATACTACTTTATGTAAATGGATCGCAAGATGGAGCTGCCTTATTTTACTCATTCTAAACTTGGAAGCCTTAGGAAGGACAAGAAACACATGATGACGTGGAGGAATTGTGAAGCAAAATCTTGCGCAGGCATTTTGCATTCTCTGGAGTCTCCGCTCAGTCTCCATATACATACACATATCAAATCTTCGGCGATCAATTCATGTTTCAAAATGGATTGAGCACAGAAATAAGATCTAGCCTGTGTTGCGTTACACCGATGCAGTCTTGCACTGGAAACCATTTTAAAAAGCTGGAAAAGTTGAAAACAACGCTCAAGTATGTATATCCTACTATAAAAAGATACACAGAAAACCCCATATATCGGCTACGCAGCAGAGGAATATCCAACGAGTGCTGAACGTGCGGCTGAGGAAAGCATCGGCAGCCCCACGGTACCTCCGAAACGAGACTATGGAAAGATACTGGGAGTTAATGGGCCCTTGCTGGGTTGGCCACGAAAACCCATTCTGTTCAGGGTCGGTCATACTCACGGGTCAACACCCATCCGATGGCCTCCACGCATGGGGTGCGAGCCTGGGTAGGACACTGGGTCAACCAGTCTCCCCTGGGAACAATCCTCTGGCGCTCCTGGACGGTCTGCGCACCGAGCGGCGCAAGCCAATCGATTGTGCTCTCCGACTAACAATCGGGGGAGTCTGGAAAATGTATTGTTTCCTATAGAGCGGGGGTAGTTGTCTACCTTACGGCGACTGCTCTTGAAATGACCATTGGCCATCCGATCCCGGTTCAGAGTCGGTCAAAGGACGCCTTGGTCCGCGACAGATTCGGTGCACTCCGTTTCACCGCTTCGTAAGGGAGAGGACCGCGCAAGCGACCTCGAACTCGGAACCAATCGAGAGACCGGAGAAATCTGGTCACAATTGGAAGTGAGGGCGCGAGTATCTCGAGCCCGCCGGGTTTATTCCTGGCTCACTCGCGGTAAGGCGTTGGACTCTCACGGGTTGTGACGTAGCTGGACGTAGAATGTACTGTCCAAAGTCTTCTACGTTCACTGCAGGGCGATAGAACGACTAATCGTTAAAACGTCCTGTGGTGACGGGCTCGCCCGTTGTAGTTGACACCCCAAGATGTTCAGGGTTGGTCGTTCAGGGTCGTAAGGGAGAGGACCGCGCAAGCGACCTCGAACTCGGAACCAATCGAGAGACCGGAGAAATCTGGTCACAATTGGTAGTTAGGGCGCGAGTGCCGCCCGCCAGGTAACATACCTGGCTACTCGCGGTAAGGCGTTGGTCTCTAACGGGTTGTGGCGTAGCTAGACGTCGGATTTGTAATGTCCAAAGTCTTCTACGCTCACTGCACGGTCGATAGAACGATGAATCGTTAAAACGTCCTGCGGTGACGGGTTCGCCCGTTGTAGTTGACATCTCAATATGTTCATGGTTTGTCACACTCACGGGTCAACACCCATCCGACGGTCTCCACGCATGAAGTGCGAGCCTGGGTAGGACTCTGGCCTTGGTCAGTTTCCCTTGGGAATCAAACTTCTGGCGCTCCTGGACGGTCTGCGCACCGTGCAGCGTAAGCCAATCGACTGTGCACTCTAACTAACATATTGAGATGTCAACCACAACGGGCGAACCCGTCACCGCAGTTTTAACGATTCATCGTTCTATCGACCGTGCAGTGAGCATAGAAGACTTTGGACATTACAAATCCGACGTCTAGCTACGCCACAACCCGTTAGAAGCCAACGCCTTACCGCGAGTAGCCAGGTATGTTACCTGGCGGGCGGCACTCGCGCCCTAACTACCAATTGTGACCAGATTTCTCCGGTCTCTCGATTGGTTCCGATTTCGAGGTCGCTTGCGCGGTCCTCTCCCTTACGAAGCGGTGAAACGGAGTATACCGAATCTATCGCGGACCAAGGCGTCCTTTGCCCGGCTGTTCACCCAGGATCGGATGGCCAATGGTCATTTCAAGAGCAGTCGCCGTAAGGTAGGCAACCACCCCCGCTCTATAGGAAACAATACAGTTCCCAGACTCCCCCGACTGTTAGTCGGGAGCTAATGGGCCCATGATGAGGTGGCCACGATGACCCATGTATTCAGGGTCGGTCACACTCACGGGTCAACACCCATCCGATGGCCTCCACGCATGGGGTGCGAACCTGGGTAGGATACTGGGTCAACCAGTCTCCCCTGGGAATCAAACCTCTGGCGCTCCTGGACGGTCTGCGCACCGAGCGGCGCAAGCCAATCGACTGTGCTCTCCGACTAACAGTCGGGGGAGTCTGGGAACTGTACTGTTTCCTATAGAGCGGATGTGGTTGCCTACCTTACGGCGACTGCTCTTGAAATGACCATTGGCCATCCGATCCCGGTTCAGAGTCGGTCAAAGGACGCCTTGGTCCGCGATAGATTCGGCGTACACCGTTTCACCGCTTCGTATGGGATAGGACCGCGCAAGCGACCTCGAACTCGGAACCAATCGAGAGACCAGAGAAATCTGGTCACAATTGGAAGCAAGGGCGCGAGGGTCGGCCCGCCAGGTAACATTACTGGCTATCTCGCGGTAAAGGCGTTGGCTTCTTGCGGGTTGTGACGTAGCTGGAAGTTGGATTGTTCTGTCCAAAGTCTTCTACGTTCACTGCAGGGCGACAGAACGAAAAAATCGTTAAAACGTCCTGTGGTGACGGGCTCGCCCGTTGTAGTTGACACCGCAAGTTGCTAGTCGGAGAGAGCAATCGATTGGCTTGCGCCGCTCGGTGCGCAGACCGTCCAGGAGCGCCAGGGGTTTGATTCCCAGGGGAGACTGGTTGACCCAGTGTCCTACCCAGGTTCGCCTCCCGTGCGTGGAGGCCGTCGGATGGGTGTTGACCCGTGAGTGTGACCGACCCTGAACACATGGGTCATCGTGGCCACCTCATCATGGGCCCGTTAGCTCCCACTCTGACTAACAACTTGCGGTGTCAACTACAACGGGCGAGCCCGTCACCACAGGACGTTTTAACGATTTTCTTTCGAAATATTGTGCCCATTTAAATTATTTAAAAAAGTAGAGCCTTATTGTCTGATTATTTTATATGGTCTTATATATGTACTTTTAGTTTAAAATGCTTATATAAATGATTATTTAACATTTTACTGACAATTTGAATATTACGATGAATAATTTTACTACGTATCTTTTCAAATTACTAACTACTTCAAATATTAGGCTTCTATTTTGATTATTTATATTTATAGTTTTACAATCTAGTAGTTAATTCTTGACTACCTATGTATGTTCAGTAAATAGTAACGAGACTTACTACCTAGCACAATTATTTTGACACGCCCAGGAGCGGCCTTTAGCCGTCAATTGGACACGACGAAAATGTAATGTAATGTAATGTACGTCCTATGGCCATGTCTGCTTGCGTATCACCCTAAGAAGCATCGCGTACAACTGGTGGTACGCGTACCATAGTTAGGGAATCATTTGTCTAAAGGATTAGACATATTTAATGATTCCATGAATTTAATTAAAGATTTGATCAAATCTAGTTTAATCTCCTACTTCTCAAGTTTTAACTAACATTCATCCTACTGTCTTATATGACTATTATACCATACTATTATATTAAGTAATATCTTATTATGTATTATAAACATTAATATCCAATTATTCGTATTACATTTTTGTTTATATACTTACCCCATTTTCTCCACTTACCTATTATTGAAGTGCTCATTTTATTTATTACACGACTGCCCAACAAAAACGGATTGTAATGTGTTCAGGATTCACCTATGTATGTTTTCCGTTTCTCTATTCCATTATAATTTCTAAACGCTTGAACCGATTTTTCTAAATCGGTTCTAATCTAAATTTTTCTAAATTTGTGTATGGTATTGTTAGAATCGTTAATCATCCCAACCACAGTATACCAACCAGTAGCTTTACTCTCGAGCTAGAGGACGTTGCGGGAAGAGGGTGCGAGGAACGCGGGCAGAGGGGTACGATCAGACGAACGCCTTTAGTTAGTATTACTCGCAGGTAAAGGATGGCGACGTTTCGAGCGGGTGTATATCTGCGTGGGCCGGGTAGCGGGACATCTGGCGACCATATCCGAGCCTTTACGACTCGTGACGTATTCGCTTTGATTTCAATTTTGTTCTAAGGGAAGCTACTGTCTAGTATCACATTATAATAGCACCCAGTAAGTTCACTCAAGAGCTACAAGGCAATACGAGGAAAGGGTGCGACAGAAGTGGGGCAAGGTGTAAGTCATGTCGCGTCCTTAGGTCTATAGTTACGGCGCTGTGGGCTGTGACGCGCTGTGGGCGCAGTTTTTGTCAGCTCTTACTATTACTTTTTTGTGGAGATTTATGAGTCGATGCCATATGATATACTCAGAATAAATCGGTATCATAATAGCATTTGCGTCCCCGGGGCACCGTAAATTTGGCAGGGACGATGCTTCAAGAAGAAGACGAGTAATCATATTACGATTTGTGGTAGCCCCGTCACTTGATTCGATTTCAATTTTGTTCTAAGAAAAGCTACTGTCTGGTATACTGTGCTAGTATACTGTCCCGAGTATCATAGCGTACCTTAACCACAGTATACCAGAGGTGTTATTATACTGTGCCTTAAGTGTCCAAATAATAAGTAAGTAGTTGTCTAAAAGGTAAAATGTCAAAATGTCCAAATGTCAATAAATTAACATAGACATCTCGTATTTAGTGTCAAATAAAAGTCTGATTTAGTACATTCCCGAAATATACATGTAGGTAGGTGTATGAATAAATATATAAAACACAATTATTTCGTAAAAACCGGTAGTAAAAGTAATTATAAATGCAATAGTTCACCTGCAACTATACAATAGTTCATCTGGTTTTTATTATTTTTAATATATGTACTTGCATTATAAGTTGTTCTTGCAATCATTGTAAATTTTTGATAGGATAGTAAATTAGTTGTGTGTACAAGTAGCCGCTCATAATATGGTTATTATGTTATTCGAAATATTTGTCCGATAGTCCCTGTGCGAGCGCTCCAGGTAGTCCATCCCATGTCCAGGGCTGGCGGTCCATCGGGCTGCGAGTGGGGCTAGGGCATACAGTGAGACGAAGGGCCTGAAGGGGCTGAAGGGGCAGGGGATGGGGGATGCAGCCAAAAGCAAGCCGATGACCAACAAACAGCTGCCGTCCCGTCCGCCTGCTCGCTCGCCTCGCATCCATCCATCCAAAAACAAGTCCAGATGTTGGCCTATGGACGTTTCTGCGAATGCATAAAAGCTGTGGATTTTTAATTTGGCATAACAGAGGAGAAAGTGCAAATATGGAAAACCGTTTTGTTTTTTAATTACATGTTTTGACTTAATCAAATTTTAATTCTACAACTAGTTAAAAGATATTTTTTTTATTTTATTTTTATGTAATACGTATTGTAACTATGTAATGAAATGTAATGTAAATACATGTATGTGTATGTAAATGTAAAATGTAAAAGAAGAAAAAATGTAATTATAAAACGAACAAATAAATTAATCCTTGGGGGACTGGATGGGGACAGAAGGCTCTGATCTTTGGATATTCTATTAAGCGCGGGCAGAAAAGACGCCTATAGTCGTTATAACTGCCCGGGTGGTCGGTGGATTGGCGTCTGTCTTCATCTAATCTGTAAAAAATCTAGTAGTAATAATAATAATAATAGTAATAATAAAAACTCTTTATTTCAAAATAAAAAAGGCGAGCTTATTGCCTTGGGGCAATGTCTATCAGCTAACCTATAGCTTGAGTTTATAATATAATTTGTTACGTTGGCTACACAAAAGAATACTAAAAATTAAAGTGATTAAAAAAAAAAGAAACAGACAGAAAACGAAAAAGAAAAAGGTATAAAAAAAGGGAAAACAAATTTTTTAAATTAAATAAAGACGCAGAGAAAAGGAAAAAGAGGAAGGAAGGAAAAGGAAGCGGAAAGGAGGGCGGAAGAGGAGGGTTGGTTAGTTTATGGTTTTAGGATTATATGCTCATTGAGCCTGGCCTTGAACGAGGAAATGCTGGGTCTGTTCTAACATTATTCGGTAAAGCATTCCAGAGTCGTGCAGCTTCCACGGAGAAGGAGTACGAAAAAAAGTCGCTGCTATGACCAGGGATGGATAACAGGTTATTGCCCTCTGATCTCAGGGGACGGCCGTGCGCCGAAAACGCGGTGAACCTATCGGCAAGATAAAGCGGCACGCCATTCGCGAGGATTCTATATAAGAGGCAGAGAGTTCTAACCTGTCTCGTCTCCCTGGTGGTAAGCCACTGCAGTCTTCTTCGATATTCCGTGATATGGTCATATTTTCTGAGGCCAGAAATGAAGCGGATACAGACGCTCTGTAGCCTTTCCACCTTGGTGGCCAGCTCTTCTGTCAGATCGACGAAGGTCGTGTCGTCATAGTGAAGGAGTGGAAGAAGTAAAGATTGGCAGATTGTCTCTTTACTTTTCTCCAGGAGATAGTGTTTGAGCTTCTTCAGCAAATGACATCTGTTAAGATGTAAGTAAGATGAAAGGCACAAGTATTTTTCAAAACCCTAGCGCTGGTGTCGGATCGGTTTGTATATGCTAGTTCTAATCAGCTTATTCATATATATTTATATGAATAATGAAGAACAAAAAGTGATAAAATGAAGAAGGCTTAAATTGAGAACTATTAAACCTTTATTTCTAAAAACTGCATCAATAGATTCTCCGAAATGGAAAAAATGCATGAATGAATTGTGCCACTCCAACCAGGAGTGCTTCTGAGACGGTAAGCCGATACACAAGGGGCATATTTTTAAGGTCAAGGAGCACCTACCTTTAAGGAAGGGAAAGAAATATAAACCAATCTATCAGTATAGTAATAACATAGAGCCGACTTAGGAAAGTATGTGGAGCAAGATCTAACATTGCGAGGTCAGTAATAGTATTTATTGTTTTTGTAAATAATATTCTGTCTTCTTTCTTCCATAAAATTTGTAGATATAAAAGAGTATATTCGGTCTTTTTGTCTTGCCTTTTGTTTGATGTTTCCTTGTATCCGTGAGCCACCAATTCCTCTTTGCTAGTTTTCGTATTCGTTTCATCCGTTTTATGTATTTCCTGCACTGTTTTCTACATTTTGGCTTTGATTTGTGGCAATTCTTCCCATTCCTCCTACATTTTTATAAAAATATTATATGTCATGATTAAACTATATTTCCTTTATATATATTCTTCTATGTGGCAGAAAGTAGTTAGGTATATGCGCTGACGAATGATGTGACCACAGTAATTTATCGTGTTGTAATTCGATTGTAGATCTTTTCGATTCTTCGAAATCAAAATAAGACGCATTATTTTTGAAATTTATTCACATTCATTGATCTCCCCGTCTCCCATCGTATTTTAACTGCTAAACTTGAAAACGCTGGAATTCGCAATTTGTTCAAATATGGTTAGTTATGGGCCGTGCCAAATTTCTCAGTCCCTCGCCTACATGCTCAGATCACACGTTTTGATAGGATGGCGTTAAATAAACGCCACACAGATGGCGTTTATTTAACGCCAATGCACTAAAATAAAAAAGGAATAGAAATCCTAATTCTTTGAAAGATTTCTATCCTTTTTTGGTTTCAGTGTATTGGTATTTAAATTCACGCAGTAAACTCGAATTTAAACCCTATTTATAATGTCTAACAACCCCGACAGTTCTCGATTTTATATTATGCAACATGATGTTTCGCATAAAACAACTAAATTCGCCCAATGACACTTTTTTTCTAGCTGTCCGACTACATAATATAATCAATGCGAATTTCGTAAAAACTTCTTGAGGTGACGGGTTCGCCCGTTGTAGTTGACAGCTTTGGTTTTCAGTAGCAACGTACGGCCTTGAAACAGTGCCTCTAAAGCAGAGCAGTGCCAACCGCCTCAGAATATGCCAAAGGGCCATGGAGAGAGCAATGCTGGACATCAGTCTCCGCGACAGAGTGGGCAATGAAGAGATTCGAAGTCGCACGACGGTGATAGATGTCATGAAACGTATCGCCAGAATAAAGTGCGGCTGGGCAGGTCACGTCGCAAGGCAGGATGACGCGAGGTGGCCGAAGAGGCTTGTCCAGTGGAGACCAAGAACCATAAAGCGAAGCGTAGGGAGACCACAACTACGATGGCTGGACGACAACAGAAAAGCAGCAGGGACCAACTGGCTGAGGGCAGCAGCTGACAGACAGACATGGAAGAAGAGGGAAGAGGCATACGTCTAGGAGTGGACTAGGTAAACCAGGTTGAGGAAGAGAATAGGAATATCAAAGCTACATATATTATAATTCGCATTTATATACACGTCTGTACGAATATCTATTTATAGATTTATGAGTGGTTTTGTGTAAATATTTCACATTTTGCATAGGTATTTAACACTAACTATATTATCACATACCTACACATGGCGTATGATTATTAAATTGATTATATTGAAGTTATGTATGTATATACTTGAACGTTATTGATTAAGCAATATAATAGAGATGAAGTTTGCCAGTCGCCCAAGGCGCGCGGGACGCCGCCATTTTTTCCAAATATTCTCTTGTTTGGTTTGGGCGAAAATTTCATCTGGCCTCAAGTCCATAATGTACCGGACCAGTATTGACCAAACCATAGGCGGCTCGTAAATTTATCACATTTTCATACATTACTTTTAAGAAGCCCCTTTTAAAATGAAATTAAACTCCACGTTCCCTATCTAGCGCCTACATAATTACCTCTCATACAAAGATGCATGGAAGAGACATATAAAAAATCGAAGATTGCAGACTTTGTTAACGTTGCCGGCATTGGCACTTGGAGGAATCGACTAGAAAGGGCAAACCCGTCATCTCAGTAACTTTTAACGATAATGATCGTTCTATCTCCCATGAGGTGAGCGTAGAAGACTTTGAAACGAAACACTCAACTGTCTAGTTACGCGACTCGCCCGTAAGAAGACAACACCTTACCGCGAGACACCGGGTGTGCATCCAGCGGGGTGACAGATCGCTTGCGCGGTCCTCTTCCTTGTTAGCGGTGATTCCGAATCTATCGAATCTATTTCGCAACACGGCGTTCTTTGCCTGGCTGTTTTCACACGGGGTCAGGTAGCCGATTGGTCGTCTCAAGATCGGCTGTCATAAGGTTAACAACCACCCCCGCTCTATAGGAAGCAAAGTCATTTCCAGATTCCCCCGGTTATCTGTCGAAATGCACAGTCGATTTGATGACGCCGCACGATGCGCAAACCGCCCAGGCGTGCCCCAAGGACGATTCCCAGGGGAACTGGCCTGCAGGCACAGAATTCCACCCGGGCTTGCACTTCTCCGTGGAGGCTACCGGATGCGGGTGCTTACCTGTGAGTGGGCCGACCCTAACACATGGGACATAATGGCCCAACTACACTGGGCCAATTAGCTTCCCAAACATTTGGCAACTAGAGTTGTCAACTACAACGGGCGAACCCCTCACCTCATAAAGTTTTAACGATTTGTCGTTCTATCTCCCTGAAGTGAGCGCAGAAGAGTTGGGCAAAACATTCCACCGCCAAGGTCCGCCACATGCCCGTAAGAGGCCAACGCCTTATCGCGAGATAACCAGGTATGTTACCGAGCGGGCTTACACTCACGCCCTTACTTCCAATTGTGACCAGATTACTCCAGTCTCTCGATTGGTTACGAGTTCGAGGTCGCTTGCGCGGTCCTCTCCCTTACGAAGCGGTGAAAGGGTGTATACCGAATCTATCGCGGACCACGGCATTCTTTGCCCGGCTGTTCACCAGGATCGGGTAACAGATGCTCGTTTCAAGAGCAGTCGCCGAAAGGTCCGCAACCACCCCCGCTCTATAGGAAACAGTACTTCTTCCAGACTCCTCCGACTGTTAGTCAGAGTGCACAATCGATTGGCTTACGCCACACGGTGTGCAGAACGTTCAGGAGCGCCAGAAGGTTGATTCCTAGGGGAAACTAACCATAAGGCCAGAGTCCTGCTCTAGGTGTTGACCCGTGAGTGTGACCAACCCTGTACAGAATGGGTCTTCGTGGCCAACTCAGCAAGAGCCCATTAGCTCCCATTAGCTCCCAAACATTTGGCAGCGCTATTTAAAAAATCCTGAGTGCAACTCTCCGTTACGGAATAGGCGGAACTTTGAAAAGAGTTAATTATCCTGTTTTGTATCGGCGAATAAACATAAATTAAAATTCAGCATCATTTTCGAATAGTTTACTCCTTCTACTAGAATGGTCGCAGATGGATGCCACTTGCGCGAGCCTCTTCCCGATGGGCCCGTCGCGCCCATTGCCTGCATTAATCACCGGGATTAGGTGGCTAATGGGTTATTTTTAGAAATAGTTGACACCGAGTCGAAATCATCCCCGCAGTCTTAGGATACTATTTTTCCAGACTCCTCCAGTAATTTTCTGGATTTAACTATGCTTAAAAGTGCGGGCACTGATGTCCGCCAATAGCCCGCCTGAGGCAAGCCCCCCAGCGCTCTACGGATACACTACTGTTTACAAGGGCCATGATACACGTTCAAAAATACTTTACTTAGGCCCTACGGGGGAAATACACGTCTTCGATCAGAATATTTTCTTTGCGCCCCAAAGTCTTTGCGACTCATCCCAGGGCGACAATACGACAAGATATTTATTAAATCCTGGGATAGCGGCTCGGCAATAAAAACACTTCAACGGGTGGATTTCTCCCATAAATGACATTGTGGGTTATAAACATTTTAAATTTTATTTAATTTTTTGGAACTCTGATATTCATACTATTTTTAACAGACTAAAAAAAGGAGGAGATTATCAATTCGGTTGTATACATATATTTTTTAATGTTTGTTATATCAGAACTCTGCTATTTATTATAAATAGGATAGAAAACGAATTTACCGCGTGAAATTTGTAGGACCCGACGTTTCGGTGACGTTGCAGCCACCGATGTCTAGGGTAGACTGAAGAGCTGTCAGTCCGTTGTTTTGCGGGTAGGCCGCAAACCGCTGCCGCCGCTGCCGCCACGTGGAACCCTCTTCTTAAAATGTTCCCGCCGCCGAACGCCGAACGCAAAGACGTAAAACAGGATACAGTGAGTGTTGTGTGCAAGACGGATTTTCAAAATTCCCGCGCTCCGAGCCCGGCCCCCCACCACCGTTATAACCTACGCAGTGGCGGCAGCGGTTTGCGGCCTACCCGCAAAACAACGGACTGACAGCTCTTCAGTCTACCCTAGACAACGGTGGCTGCAACGTCACCGAAACGTCGGGTCCTACAAATTTCACGCGGTAAATTCGTTTTCTATCCTATTTATAATGTCAAACAACCGCGATAGTCTTCGATTCTGCTATTTATGAGCCGATTTGAAAAAATCTTTTTTTTAATAAAAGGATATAAGTACTTGCAGATTGTTCCCATTTTTATCAAAATCCTGATCTGATGATGGAATCCATTAGGAATTGAGGCAACTACTCAAATATTATCCTATCAAGTTGAAAATGTACATGTTGATTCAATTCCGATGACAATGTTTTTATTTTTATGGCAAGCATAACATGATTCTACACCCTGAGTTGACTCCCGATGAGGGAGCTCCTCAACGGTCAACAGCACAGACACGAAATTGTGTGTACTCATTCAGTTATGATAGCCCGTTCTAAGTTTTATCATGACACGGCTGCTGCATCCAGGGCTGGCTCCCGACGAGGCGACTCCTTAATGATCAACAGCACAGACACGAAATGTTGTATGTCCATTCAATTACGACAGCCCGTTCTAAGTTTTACCAAGACAGGACTGCGGCACTTTGGGTTGGCTTCCAACGAGAGAACTCATCAACGGTCAACAGCACAAGCTCAAAATGTTGTATACGCATTCAATTACGGTAGCCCGCTCTAATTTTAAGTATCACCATGACATGGCTGCTGCACTTATAAAACATTTTGGAGTTAGTTTTTTTTTTGTTAAAATTTTGTTTAATATATTTTTCTTAATTCTCAATTCCCCTGAGTAAATGACTATTTTTTGGATATTGACATGATTCATTAATCTCTCAATCTGCTTTTAAAAGTTGTGAAACAACTCTATGCATAGGTACCACAAAAAAGACAGCACGTCTGAACATCGCCTCTCGTCATCAACTGCTGGCTAAGGTGGATCTTTTTATGCCTAATTATTATATTCGTACTTGATCGCATCGTGTTTCTGCCGAGCCGCTCTCGCGCACTTACCTTATGAGGTGAACTTGTTGGTACGTACTATGCGGCGCTTCCTGTTTTGAATACTTTATTTATTTATTTATTAAGGGATATTATAATTATTTATAGGTATTTTTTACATAAAAAAATACCTATAAATAATTAGTCGTACTTGACAATACAGATTTTAGAGCCCTGTAAATTTACTAAAGAGTTCGGCTTCTTCGGGATTTTATCACTCCACTAGGTAGTCAGTTTAGTGCGGTGTTCATTCTTTGGGAATATGAGAATATTGCTGCAATATTGGGCAATTATATTATTGTATATGGAATTACAATTATAAAATAAAATATATCACAAAAACTTTAGCAATTAAATTAAGCAAAACGTGAGATATAATGATACAGTAATAATAGCATAGAAATTTAAAAAAAATCTGTATAGGTACCCATTTTATTTAACAACGCTGGTTACTAAAAACCCACATTCCCCCCTCATTGAATTTGACAACCAGTACGTCATTAGTCTTTTATAACGGCAGTCAATTAAAATATTTATAACCTTGCCTAATTGTTTTAACCTATAACTTTGCCTAATTTCCTTTTTTCCTTTTTTCTTAAAAAAAATGCTTATAAAATTATTATCTTTTTAATAGGTTCTTTATATTATTTGCTGATTTGAAATGTATTAATGGCTATATTAATGTTAATTTATAAAATGTTCTTTTATAAAATGAATATGCTGTATACATTTAGCTAATAAAAAATAAAATAAAATAAAAAATAAATTCATTATAGAGTTTTGTTCGCGAGGTAAATATAATATTTTTGTAGAAAAGTCGTTCTCATTCTCGGTTGTAGGTAAATATCTGTTTCTCTGTCTTGTGTCGTGTGTATGAGCGACACTGGTCGGTTTGTCGTTGTCCTGATGGAGTTCCTTCCTGTGACATATTAAGACCTGCACTATGTATAGTTGTGTATAGATATTATTCGATATTGTGAAATTAAATTTGCTAAGCAATATATTGCTTTTCTATAATGTTGATTAGTAATAAGAGATATAGATAAATATATAAATAAACAATACATAAACCTCTCGTATTTTATACTGCATATAGCGCGCCACTGCGCGTCAGGCACACAATACTCATTTATTTGTATAGCTACATAGTCAGCAGTAGGCCACCCCAAAAGGTTCGTTCGCGTCCTTTGGCGAGGGACCTTTTGAAGTGTGGGGGTTTTAGGGGGGCGATGCGGACGGGAGGGATTTCAAGGGGGGCGGGGGGATCCGGGAAGCTGCCGAGTGGGAGAGAGGGTGGAGAATTTCGCATTGGTGGGGGGAGAGTACGCCGAAATAAACCCATATTCAATATTTCGTATCGCACACTTTGCGAAGCTAAGGTGGAAGCGCATACCTACATGTATGCATGTAGAAGTATGCATGTAATATATGTAAAATGTATATAGGTATAACATTAAACTTATATCGATTTAAATCAGTATACCGTACACGTCGA
The DNA here is from genome assembly GCA_944548615.1 of Micropterix aruncella. Taxonomy (NCBI): domain Eukaryota; kingdom Metazoa; phylum Arthropoda; class Insecta; order Lepidoptera; family Micropterigidae; genus Micropterix; species Micropterix aruncella. The sequence continues at coordinate 1,161,733 of OX155956.1, read as the reverse complement.
AGAAAATTTTATATACGATAGAATTGTTGTTATATAAGTATTATTAGATAGAACTATAGTAGGGAACCCGAAACACCTAATTTATGTCGACAGCTTCGAGCAAATTCAAAAAAAATGTATAACCTTTGAACATTAAATCACATACTACTAGATTATCAAACAAATGTAATTGTGTTTTACAAGATTACAAGATTGGAACATTTTTTTCGAAAGTTTTACAAGATTGTAACATTGTACGATCGAAGAGATTACCATGATGCCTACTATTTCTGCACAAAACTCTTGAACAATCAATAAATAGACAACTTAATACTGAGAAAAATATTGGATTGATTCTCACATTACCATTTTGTTATTACGGTGTTATTCAGAATAACGATGTTTCAATCGTAAGTTTGTTGAATTAAAAGGAATTTCGTTGAAACTTCATTACTCGATTATATGTATCAACATTTTCCGTATAATTAGTACAGAAATCACAGTATACTCTAGTTCCAACATGATTCAGGTGTCCGACTATAACCGTACGCTGTATACTACATGCTGTCATGTTAGAAGCGAGATACCAAGGTCGCGATGTGATGAAGTAACATTCTGTTTTAACATTACGGCACGGAAACTACCGTCACGCCAAGACTGTTACGCGTCATGTTAATTCATACGTATGGACCACAGTACGAGTTATTTACGTAATCCTGGTTGAAACATGCGTATTTCCGTGTATTACATTGCTATATTTTTCTCAGTGCATTTATTGTCGTTGATCAACTTTTGAATTTCTCAAATACCAAACAGTTTTGTAAATATTGTTTTTACTGAAATCATACTTTAACCGTCTTTCAAAGAAAAACGACAACTAGCATAATATTGTGTAGCTAGTTATCATCAATAGATCTGTTCGTCCAGTCACGAAAGTTGCATGAAATTTCACTTCGAAATGAAAAATAAAATATGTATGTTTTCCTCCATTCAGCGTATAGTGACTCAATAGTCATACTAATAGTGATGGAATATGCTAGTGCTGCGTAATCTGATAGTGATCAAATGAAGTAAAATATAAATTAGTTCATTAAAGTTGGTTAAGCACTCTAAATTTGCTGATTTTTAGCCATTCAATCCCGCTCATTTGTCTGTTATAGTCATTTCAAGCGTATTTTTCTTGAAAATTATCAATACTGAATGATACTTATTGATATTGGTAATCATTGCAATTATTGATGTCAAATAGTAACTTTTAAAAAGACGTGCGAAAATATCAGTTTAGCTATAAAATATTTAAGACATACTAGAAAATAATACAGTAGCTAGGACCTAATTTATTGTGGGGTATATTTTCTTTTATGTAACACTTTTATTTCTCCAAAAAAGTCCATTGTTACGAGTCTGTTCATCCGTCAGTTCGCACCAGAATTTACAGGAACTAAAAGTCTATATAGCTAATAATATATCGATGAAAGTCCTAGAGAAAAATGGTAAACGGCAAATGACTCGGTATTGTCTAAGACGGATTCGCCGCTACTTATTTTGTTCCATTTATTACTGTTTAATTATTATTATTACTGATTATTACTGTTTAAATGGCTTCTTATTATTTTTAATTTTCAGTTGCGAAAAGTAAGAAATTTTCGAACACTGCGCCGTATAATTGTAGGTATGGATGAAAGGGTCCTTCGCGAGCAACGAGCAAATATAAAATATCTGACATGTATATAAATTGCTTACTTGCTCAAATAAATCAAATTGCGAAACACTAATTTTTCAAAACATTTATTACTTTTTAATGAAAGGTTCATAAGTTTATTAAATTCCGTTTACAGCGACTCGAGTTTTACGAACCCAAAACTACTTTTATCTAAGTTCTTCCTAATGTGAACAAACCTCAAAAAAACATTATTTACTCCTTAAAGTTTTAAAAAAAAAATACTTGATCGTTTGCAACTTTCTGTAACGAATTACTTCACAATCTGTGAAGAGAATAATGATTTTTTCGAAGTAGATAGTAAATAGTTTAGGTAAAGCTGAGAAGTGCGCTCCCCTTCTACCTACTCATACCAGGCTTTAGTGGGAAGGCCTCAAAAGTCCGGAAGCCCTATGTAGTACCATTGATTTTACGGGATATTAGATCGCTCAATGCCGATACGCAACGTGTATAGGGTTTTACTACGATACGCAACGTGTAGATGGTACTTATAGTTCTAAATGTTAATTAATCTTCTCATGTCCAATATGGGGGTGTTAGCAGTATAGCGGCGCAATAGTATAAATGGCGTTTTAAACACGCCTCGAAATAAAATAGTTATATAATAAAAAACGATTTTTGAAATTATAGCCATTGTTATTTAAATATTATCTACATAAATACCTCAGTTTTTGATTTCGTATACAAGTAATAATCACGCACTTTAATCTTCAGATAGACATACTTAGGATATTACTAGGGATAACAATCGACTGTACTAGGGATCAACTGTACACATTACTAGGGATAACAATCGACTGTAATTTGAACTGGAAAGCCCATGTCGAAGATGTAAAAATAAAAATTTCGAAATTTTGCTACGCTCTAAGGATTTTAAAACGAACTACAGATAAAAAACAGCCTTTATGGCATATTATGCATATATTTACGTCTGCATAAAATATGGAATTACGCTTTGGGGCAATTCGGTAAACGCAGAGGAAATATTCATAGTACAAAAACGATGCTTACGAATTATATGTGGAATTCCAAAGACTGACAGCTGCAAACCACTATTTAAAAAGGAGTTTGTGCTAACGTTTATATCGATATACATCTTGGAAACCTGCAAATTTATAAGGGACCACGATCAGTATTTCAAAACAAACAATGTTGAACACGGCTATAACACAAGAAATAAACATGAGCTACAAGCACCCAAGCCAAATTTAACTCTATTTAAAAAAGGAATGCTATACAATGCAATAAAAATCTATAACCACCTACCTGCAAATATCAAAGAAATAAAAGGAAAAGGGTTTACCGCAGCGTTGAAAAAATGGCTTATCGATAAAAGCTTTTACACATTAAACGAATATTTCTCATAATATTATATTGTTGGCATGCATTTTCATTTTCTTTTTACAATAATTCAATTAGGAAGATTACACATTTTAAATTATATACATTTTGTATTTATAGGCGGATTTTTGATTACTCCTTGATTTGTTTTTTTTAATATTATCGGTGAATTATTTTTATTAATTGTTTTCTACTGTTACATTTTAAATTATATACATTTCGTATTTATAGGCGGATTTTTATTATTCATTGATTTTGATTTTTTTCTTTATTTTTTATATTATTGGTGAATTATTTTTATTAATTGTCTTCTACTGTTATTTCTACTTATCCGGTCTGTTTAGATTTTTTCATGTTAAACCAATGAAATAATTACATTTTTTAATAAGATATTATAATTAGCAGATAAGTAAATTTAGCAGATAAGTAAATTTGTCAACCTTTTTTAATAACAGGTAATTGTGAGAGACATAGTTTTACGCATTATCACCATAAATGTACCACCACAATTTCGGACAATAAATATATTTCTATTTCTATTTCATATTGTAAACACCCTATATATAAGTGGGATAAAAGGCACTAAAAATTAAATATTGATATCATTGGCTAAATTATTGTGTTATTCAGTCCTTTGTAAACAAATATTTATTATCAATGTTATTATAGGTGGCGAAATAAATTGCTATTAGTTTCGCCGTACGATGCTATCAGCCCCACTTGCATGTCGCCGGCGCAGAACGATTGCCAAAACATATTATGGCGTTGAGCATTCTGATATAATCAATAGTAGTAGGTCTGTCTCTTATCGATAACACGAATTAAACCAATTTGAGGCGAAATATACTTACGTACTTACGTTAAATACGGATTCATGGGCTTGGTGTTGGGCGAGGAATGGGGTCAGGGAATAAGGATGACGAAGCACATTGGCATTTTTTCAGGTATAGGTTGAATTAATTAAATTAATTGTAGTGTTTAAGTAGCTATACATACTTACAATGTGTTCTAAGATAGTTACAAGACCATAACAAGATCCTACAAATCTTTCATTTTGTCCAATCTAATGAAATCTGCTTTATCCAGTCGCAATCTTTGTATAGTTTTATTGCAGTGTAATAATCATGTGTCCATATGTGACGTTTTTATTATGCTCTAAAATAATCATAACCAATACGCGGGAATTAAAAATATTCCATGATTTATAACATGTAGAATCGGAAAAACAGGAAAATCTCATGTCTGTGTGTCTGTCTGTATCTCTGTCTGCCTGTCAATTTCTTTTTACAGCACCTAGAAAAATTATTAGTTTAAAAAAAAACACTAAAAACACGCTTTTGGGCTATGATATGATATTCACATACACACGGCTATGATGCGATATTCCATCATGAAATGGCAGTGCCTATCTTCCGGCTTCATCATCAGACATTGAAACTTAATCGTGGTCAAAGTTTATTCAAGGACTTTTCTAACAAGTCCAAACACAGCTATGATACGATCTTCCATCATGAAGTTCCAGTTCATATCTTCCAACTCCATCATCAGATCAGTTCGACAGTACCGTATTATTGTATTGTCACTACATACAGCTACATACAGCTGCCAATTTTCATGACGCTACGATCATTAGAAGATGGTTAAATTAGTTACCTTAGATTCCATTACATAGTTAGTTACATATAGGTCGACCTAATAAAAGCGTGTTAAAAAAAGAAAGACTTGAATCCTTATATAACGATATTCCTGGCTAACGTAATGGCCGAACAAGGCCACGATTCTGGCCATATTTATCATAATGCTCGATAACATGTACTCGTATATGGGTCATAATGGTGTATGACCAGTACCAGCATGATAAACGTTGTTGTCGACTTTGCAATTCTACTACAAATCTAGTACCACACACACTGTATCTGCACTAAGCTGACTGCTTTCGCATTCAAGACGGACTGCACACCTGATTGTTTGATCTAAAATCCATATCAAATATCTCATTATTATCATAGATACATAGACGGTCGCTTAAAATAATTTCCCGCCTAATTAAACGGATATTTCTGGTAAAATTCCATTGTGAAACATCTCTGTTCGGTCGTCATTGTCAAACATCGGGTAGTGAACAGTTTTTTTTGTATTTTTTTTTTGTTTCCAGTTGGAATACGAATAGAATGTAAGTAACTTTGATTCTAAGACACTTTATCAGCCGAATTCAGTGATTTAATATACATTTTATTCCAATTTTACCTTTTCTTTTTAGTTGAAAAATTGGGTGCGGTTTATCGCTATGGCGCCATTACTATCTAATTATTGAGTTTTTTTTTGATAAATAACTCTAAAAAAGCAAAATGTCTGCCTAATTCGTTGACAAAATACATATTATTTTGTTTTTCGCTGAAATATATGAAGTTTTCGGCTTATTTGTAAATTAATTTCGGCGTAAAAAAATCATTAAAGTTTTTTTTTCCGAGAAATAATAAAATTTTTTATTGGTTTTATGAGCTAATATCTAAAACTTTTTGTATGAAAATAAGCAAAACAAAATATTACTTTTGATAGAGAATCTAATAAAGATCACGATTGTATTTACAATTTCTAAATAGGGATCCGTATTTTACCATAAGACAAGTACAAGTCAGAAATGCCGAGTTTTTTTCACTTTTTCGAATTGCTCATATTTATTCATTGTTATCGAATTTTTTTACAAAATGAGATTTCAATTTTCTATATACAAAAATTCAATGCAATTATTGCACAGTCATTCTTTTTAGGATTGCTGTAGTAGTTCTATAGTTATAGTACTTTTTGTTGAGCGCGTCGATATTGCAAGAAATTCCAATAAACTGCTCCGGTCTGCCATGAAATTATGCCGCTACTCGAAGGGTTAATGACTATAACTATACATCGATAGCTAACGGTTCCGTGCAGTGGGCTATATGACCTGTTCAACTCCATGGATGTCATTGATCCTCCTCGAAGAGACTCCCACCCGGTAGGCCCCTCGAAGAGAGAGGAACATGTAAAGGATTCTGAAGACCCTGTCTCGGCTGTGTCGTGGACAGGTGGAGCGGATCCTCTGGGGGGAAACCACAGGCTCTGCTGAGCGATTTGCACATCGTGCGGCGTTGGCTATTCGACTGTGCACTCCGGCGAATAACCGGGGAAGTCTGGAAACGTACATTTCCTAAGCAGCGGAGGTTGATATTGACCTAATGTCTGCCACCTTTGGCCCGTTCCTGTGTGATATTAAATTACAACTAACACCAAGCAGAGGACGCACGAGCGACTTCCAATCTGTGACCAGACTGCAAGATGGAGTTAAATTCGTCCAAATCTGGTAGTAAGGAAAGCGAGGTCGGTTCGCTGGGTCTTCTTGCCAGTACTTCGCTGTAAGGCATTGGTCTCTTAAGGGGTTGTCGGTGGAGTTAGACAGTGGACTGTCTTTTATCCTCTAAAGTTTTTTACGTTCACTCCATGGGAGAGACAGAACGACCTAACGCCATTTAAACTCCCTGGGATGCCGTTAAAACGCCAGTTGTGTTAGACACATCCAATTGTATCAACGTGTTTATTAATTATAATAAAGAATAAATCATTAAGGCGTCTTGAAACCGGGTAGGCAGTGCTTTATGTCTTAACGTAGGGCACGCCACTGAATATGGCAAACAGAAGAATATATTTATACAAAACAGATACTTGTGCCTTATGGCATAGCATATACCACAATGAACTGCCGGTTTATGCGGGCGGAGTTGACGAAAGCCGCCCCTATGAACAGTAGAGAACTGAACTCAAACGCCACAATACCGCGCGAGGGGACGCAGCGACACGGACGTCGCGCATTTCGCCGACAAAAAAGCACTGCACTATCGCAAAAAAGTGCGCTACGTCATTATTCGGCGCGAGCCGCGTGCGACAGGTTGTTCGCGAATTTGTGCGCTCTCTTGTAATACAGTGTTTTGTTGATGGTTTGTGGAGTGTCAGAAGGGGAGGCTGCGACTCAAATGAGAGGTGGGTAGCTTTCAAGATTTTGAGAATTTATAGGCCGAATTAAATAAGGGCACTTACATATATATGATATTAATTATAACATTTAATTTCTACAAATTAGAACATCAAATAAAATATAATCTAACTAAACCACTAAACAAACAGAAATTAAACTCAATTATTAAATGATTTCCACTGCCCAATGTCGCCCAATGAATCAAAGCTTGTGTTTGGGCGGACATTCCATAGACATAGAGCTACACCAATTAATGTGTGAGTATGTGAAAAAAAAACGAAATTACACAGCTTAAAATGAATAAAAAGAAGGAATTTATTTAGTATTGCCTTAAGGTATTGCTAATTCGATTATTTGAAATATTAAAAAAAAAACAATTCTGAATTCGATCACATGAATGCTAAATCCGATAAAAATCGATAAAATAAAAAAAAAATATTACTGTTTTTAAAATAGTTATTATGATGGTTTTAAAAAAATACTAACCAAACCTACCGCCCTATATGTGTTTATGATTTGCTTAAAAAAACTAAGTCAACCTACCGAAATGTAGGGGTTTGAAAACTTTGAATGCCTATATCTCTCCTAAATTTATTGAGTCCGACAAACGATTATTCCAGTTACGGATTTAGCGTGGTGAATATAAACGGGTGACGTTAAAAAATCAATGTTGTAGAAATGATAGCAATACCTAATAAATACTAAAAAGAAGATTAGGTACAGCAATGAAAAATTTATAATCACAAAATAAGCTTAACATATTAGTAATAATTTAAGCATTATATTAATTATTGAATATAAATATCAATTATTTAATATAAATATTAATTATTTAATATAAATATTAAAAGTAGTTAAAGTGGTTATATTTATGAAATAAATATAAAATAATTACATTGTCAAAAATTTATATAATTTTAATAAAAAAAATTAAGGACAAACAAAATAATCAAAAAAACGATAGGTATTAAATAATCGTAATAATAATCCAATAGTAATAGTAATACTATTTACATCATATAGTAAACAAATTTAATAGGGTATAAAAATGAAAAGCATCTAAAAAACATAATCGTTTTTGGTTATATTAGTTTATTTATTTGCGTTTTATATACGATATCGTCGCGGTTATTAGAAAAACGACAACATTGCATCCTGCCGGCTATTGTAAAATCCTTTGCTAAACAACATCGTGATTTCATCGAAGCTGCGGAACTTTTTCATACAAAATGTAAAAATATTAACGAGATGCTGAACATATCCCATATAAACATATCGAGAGAGGCCAGGAAATAACTGTACACCACTGCCAAAAAGTTTGCGAAATAGTTGAAATCTTCCTAATACTGGGGCAAAGGAGGACATGTCTAAAAACCAGGAAAATAAAAAGACATTTTGAGTGCGAAGCGAATACAATGTTGGGCTTGATTGCGTTTCTTCGTGAGCTAAAATAAGAAGTTACTTCAACCGGACGAGAGAGAGCAATACGTTAGAACGGAATATGAAATGAACTATCGTCGATTCTCCGCCACCAGAACTACCTGTCAAACTTATAGACGCCCGAATAAGTTTGAACACATTTCGTGCAATGTCAGATTTAGCTGCTTTACTTCGGTGGGTAGTTTAATGCGGATAAGGGACATCCGTTTATTCCACATTCCACTCCTAACTAATTTCCGATTTTAGTTCAAGAGAAACGCAATCCAGGCCATTGGCATATCTGATTTAATATTTTAAAAAAAGTGTTGCCAAAATTAACAAAATAAAGTAATGAAAAACCACTTTAATGCACATACTCGCAATCTCACTGGAACCAAGTCCTTTTTAAAATAATGTTATAACAGCAATATCAAATAAACATCAATGTAGCCAACATGACAGGTTAACCCTAATGTGTATACAAAAATAGTTTTTTAAGTTGGGCCTAATCTTGCGGAAGCTCCAAAGCAACAGACCCCATAAAGAAATTAAAATATAATTACAGGTGTTTTTAATGTAAAAACTATAGGAATGTTTAGTTTAAGGTTTAGCGTTTTATTTTATTGAAATTTTATTTTATAATCTTTAATTTCTAATGAGAAGTAGGCGAAGAAATATCGTAAAAACGTACCAAAATGGCTTTAAGATTATTTTTATATTTATAAATATCATACCCCTGTATTAATTTATAAGTCAGAGTGTCGATAAAACACTAATCTAGTTAAAAACCTTTCAGGTTTCGTTAGTTTGTCTACAAAAAGATCTACAATAAATAATAAATAAATACAAACGGAGCTGCCATGGAATTCACCGACCGGAGTCGGGCCCATCATAATACAATTTTTTACACTTCTGGGGGGTGAGCAGTGGATTCCGGACTTACGAACCGGCTGTGGTAGGTTTAGTACAGCTGTCTTGCCACATGTGAGCGTTCACCTTGCCACCCATTCACTCCCCCTTCGAAGCCATAGAATTTGAGATGCGCAAATCGCAGTTTTAGATAATTTTTCTAAGAAAGAGTTGATTATTTTTCTGGAAAGGCCAAGATCTTTAAAGAGGTGAAATAGAGATTTAGCTGGCAGGCCACGAGCGCCAACTTCCACCGCGTGAAGGTGAACAGTGAAGCCGTTCCGGGTTACGGCATTTGCGAGATCATTGTATTTATTTAATTTGTACTCGTGGTCTTTTGGGATATTTGATTCCCATGGAACAGTTAATTCTACAATAAGAGCCACCTTCCGAGATAGAGAGTAAAGAGTTATATCTGGACGGAGGGCTGTGCATCCGAGACTTTCAGGGAATTTATACTGCTTAGAGACCGAATCAACCTCCAGAATCCAATCTGTAGCTTTCTCGATTATTGAGAAAGGTTTTGTAGTTAAATGTTTTTTGCCTTTAGAGCCATCCCGCACAAACTGTATTGGGGGTTTGGAGGATACTGTCAAACCCTTGTTGGCACGAGCCACTGAGAGACTAATTACCTCGCGAATAACAGCGAGAACTTTGTCATGGCGGTAAGTGTACCGTCCTTGATCTAAGGCCACCTTGCAGCCAGCTAGAATGTGTCTAGCTGTGCAAGGGGTATTGCTACAGAGGGGACAAGAACTATCCTCGGCAAAGCCTCGAACGAGCGAGGTTACTGGGGTCTGGAAGTGTATGCTGAAAGGCATTCAAATAAAATTTCAGCATCTCTGGCGTCCAGTCATAGAGCATTACCTTCCAGTGCATTGGAGGCGGAATGCAAAAGTCCCCAATTGTTATCCAATCATTCTGGCATTGAAGGCCAATAGCATGAGCCATACTCTTGCTGTCGTAATCTCCCCGCAAAAGAGACTTCTTCAAGTCCACGTCGCTCGTGGTTGTACTGCCATACCCCAGACCAGTGCCATTCTGGCTGATTCCAGTAAGGAACTTTTTGTGGAAGTCTACGCGGGCTTGTAGATCATTTGAATCACTACGGCCACTTATTACGTGCTTCGATATTGCCGGATCTTTGGAATTGCACAGAATCGAATTTTTGGTTATTCTGGAGTTGGCGTAGAGCAGAGAGGGCAGTTTAAGCGCTAGCCCAAAATTTTGTTTGGACCTGAAGAGAGTCGAGGGGTCAGCTGGTTTGGCTAAGGACAGCCAGGATTTTAAACTAGCTGTCACCAGCGCATCTAGACGGGACAGTTGGGTTTTGGTAAAATCGTAAATAAGAAAGGGCCATGACAAATCTGACGTTAGATAATTGTCATAGATCCAGGCCTTACGAGGGCCAGAAATTAGCAAGGCATCTATTTTCGCCAGGCCACTTTTGAAATGCTCTATAACATGATCGCCCGAGACGTCTTTTCCCTGATGGGTGATTTTTCTGCCGAGAAATTTGAAATGATTGTTTGGGTCTATAAGGGAGATATTAGAGCCCTTATAGACCAATTTGGGGTCATAGGATGTAAATTTTGTGCCCATGCGGGCGAGTCCAAGGCAAAAACATTTGGAGGGCTTCACTTTTATACAGCCTGACCAGTCGCAGAAAAGCTCCACTTTCTGTAATAGCAGGGAAAGCTGCTTGGGGCTTCTGGTGATGAAAGTTAGGTCGTCGGCAAAAGCGAGGCACGACGAGGTGTATTGGCCGTCTGTTTTAAAACGGTAGCCCCACTTCCTGTCAAACTGGGTCAGGCTTTCCAGCAGTATATTAAAAACTATATTAAAAATCGTCGGGGAGAGGCAACAGCCCTGAAATAGTCCAATTGAATATGGTATAGAGCGGGTAGTCCATTCTTGCGTTTTAACATGGAAAGTCAGACAGTTGTAGTAGGAGGCTACAATGTCACGCACGACTGGTGGGAAGTTGTACCAGCGGAGTGCAAAGTGGAGGAGACTGTGTCGGACTGACCCAAAGGCATTCTCTAGGTCGAGCCAGCATACATTGATTTGGCGTTCGTGCTGTCTCGCATCCTTGATGGCAGCAGCCAGGAGAGAATTGTGCTCGAGGCAGCCCGAGACGCCACGCATGAAGCCTTTTTGAACTGATACTCCAAGGTACTCATTCCGGTGCATGAATTCGCTCATCCTCGTGTGGACTATGCTAAAAAAGATTTTGGCCACAGTGTCTGTGGCCAAAATCTAATGCCACAGTGTCTGTGGCCAAAATCTGTGAGAAAAATAATAAAATTATTTTTCTGAATTTTAAGAAAAAACTTTTACAATCTAAAATGGAATTCAATTCAACGTTGTTCGACTTAATGACTTTGATATTTAATAACTTGCATTTGTCGTTTGATGTTTTAAATGGGTAGGAATATGAGACCAGTAAAAGCCATTTTGAAAACGTTCAAGGTCTTTTATCACGTAATTCTCATAGTATTTAGGAGTTTTATAAAATATGACTTCATTAAAAATGCAGTTAACCCCTTGAGTATGATACGACCAAATCTGGTTCTGAAACAATTATCCGTTGAGTATGATACGACCAGATCTGGTTCCGCGTTTTTTTCACTTCTTTGATGTTCTCATATTTATTCATAATTATCTAATAGTTTTACAAAATGATATTTCAATATTCTATATCCGAAATTTCAATGCAATCATTGTGCAGTTGTTCTTTTTATGATTGGTGTAGTAGTTTCGTAGTTACAGTACTTTAAGGTCGATGTCGCCGAAAATCCTGCAAAAGAGACAGATGCATCCATGAAAATACCCATTTACTCCAAGGGTTAAAACCTTTATTTAACTATCCATATATAAAATACACTTCAATAATTCGCTCTATTACTGCAAATGTAGGACTAACATGGGTCGTTTTACATGGCAACATGGCATGGCACGTGGCAATGAACTACAAATGAGAGGTCATTGGTGTGAACAGATAAGTTTTGAAGAGGAATTAAAAGTTGAATCTTACGCTGAACTAAAAGCAGACCGTGGCTACCAAGGAAATTAAAAAGTTTCTTTTGATATAAAGGAAGTGGGGTTATATAAAATAATATTTAGTAAGGTTAAGGTGTGAACATTTCTTCGCTCTCAAATCATTAACCACTAAAGCTTATTTCGGAACTTCGAAACATGACCGAAATTACGGAGGTTAAAATATATCGCTAGCGTTTAGCATCGAATACAGAAATGTTTCGTTAGCATCTAATACAGCAATGTCTCGTTAGCATCGAATACAATAATGTCTCGATAGCATCTAAAACAGTAATCTCTCGTTAGTATCGAATACAGTTATGTCTCGTTAGCATCTAATACAGTAATGTGTCGTTAGCATCGAATACAGTAATGTCTCGTTAGCATCGAATACAATAATGTCTCGATAGCATCTAATACAGTAATCTCTCGTTAGTATCGAATACAGTATTGTCTCGTTAGCATCGAATACAATAATGTCTCGATAGCATCTAATACAGTAATCTCTCGTTAGTATCGAATACAGTAATGTCTCGTTAGCATCGAATACAATAATGTCTCTATAGCATCTAATACAGTACCTAATCTCTCGTTAGTATCGAATACAGTAATATCTCGTTAGCATCTAATACAGTAAAGTGTCGTTAGCATCGAATACTGTAATGTCTCGTTAGCACCTAATACAGTAGGTAATGTCTCGTTAGCATCGAATACAGTAATGTCTCGTTAAACGAATATTTCTCATAATTTTATATTGTAGGCATGCATTTTCATTTTCTTTTTACAATAATTCAATTAGGAAGATTACAAATTTTCAATTATATACATTTCGTATTTATAGGCGGATTTTTTATTATTCCTTGATTTTGATTATTTTTTTTTCATTATTTTTTATATTATTGGTAAATTATTTTTATTAATTGTTTTCTACTGTTACATTTTAAATTATATACATTTCGTATTTATAGGCGGATTTTTGATTATTCCTTGATTTTAATTTTTTTCTTAATTTTTTATATTATTGGTGAAATATTTTTATTAATTGTCTTCTACTGTTAGTTCTACTTATCCGGTCTGTTTAGATTTTTTCATGTTAAACCAGTGAAATAATTACATTTTTTAATAAGATATTATAATTAGCAGATAAGTAAATTTAGCAGATAAGTAAATTTGTCAACCTGTTTTTATAACAGGTAATTGTGAGAGACATAGTTTTACGCATTATCACCATAAATGTACCACCACAATTTCGGACAATAAATATATTTCTATTTCATCTAATACAGTAATGTCTCGTTAGCATCGAATACAGTAATGTCTCGTTAGCATCTAATGCAGTAATTGCCAAGGATCGATATAATAGAGGTCGAACCACGGAGTCTTTGATGCTTACTGGTAAGAATTTCTGTAGCCGGCGAAGACCGCGTAAGCCATTGAAAATAGGTATTCCGTAAATGTGGTCGATAAACCCCCCATGTTTTTAAGAAACTTATAATACTCAATCTCAGGGTTAATGATATAGTGCACCAATAAAAGTAGCTACCTATTGATTATGTAGTTTTTTTCAGATTGCCCTCAAGTGATTGCAGTGAAGCAAGTGAAGATGGCTGGGCAATCGACACCGGCGGACGGTGAAGACGGAGAAGTGGTCGTCGAACACAACTCGCACGTCACTGTCAAGCAGAATGGTGAGTAGGTCAGTTAATTTTGACTGCGCCTGCAAGGCCATGCCAAGGAGGGTGAGGGATAAGTTGGTCTCCCCCCTCCAAAATGAAAAAAAATGACACCCAAGTGGGGCATTGATTCAATACGAGTTTTCAAATACTTTAAAGAAGGTGTCCCTCCCATGACCATCCCCCCAGTATCGATATCCTTGGCCCAAGTTGGCGCTCAACTTTGGGGATATTTTTTTAAGACTAAAGGAAAGGGATTAAAAAAACCACAAAATTTTATGGCCACACACAGCTACAGAAAAGTGGTGGCACATAGAGCTAAATCTAATGACTGTTCATATGCTGTAATAGTTACTTGATATCATGATTATTAGGAAAGGATTTTATAACAATCAATCTTCAGTGACGCAAAAAAATGTAATTTCAAATTCAAGTTGACATTTTCACTATTTAATACATTAAGATTTAAATTGGATGATTCTAATGGCTGTAAAAAATACTTTAAACAGTATTTATGGCCTCAGAAAATTTGACCACATCACGGAGTACAGAGAGAAGCTTCACTGGCTGTCGACCCGGGAGAAAAGAGACATGCGAGTTCTCTGTATGCTTTTCAAGATCTTGGATGGCGTCGCTCCCAATTATCTTACCGGCAGATTTACTGCACTATCGGCTCATGAACGCCGTCTGAGATCAAAAAACAACCTGCTACTCTCGATCCCTAGTCACAGCAGTGACTTCTTCTCATTCTCTTTCACCGTGCATGGAGCCCGTCTTTGGAATGCTTTGCCGAAAAATGTGAGAACCGCGCCAAGCATAACAACTTTTAAAAACAGACTCAGAGAGCATTTGAAATCCTCCAGATAAATTCCCTTTCCCCTCGCATTCCCCTCCTTTTAAAACTTTAGCGCCCTTATAGGTGTTAGATTATTTTGCTGTGGCAAATCTGTGCCCACAAAGAGTAAAGTATATACTTCTTTCTATCCTCCTTTATTTTATTTGTCATACTCTTTATATAGGTTAAGTTATGCAGTCTACTCGCAAATAATGTTCTTACAATAGTATAGGTTAGCTCTAAAATATTGCCTGCAGGCAATAAGCTCGCCTTTTCTTAAGAATAAAGAGTTTTATTATTATTATTATTATTATTTTTTATATATACAAATTACTGCCAAATGTTACAATATCTCTTATCCTATTATTATGGCAACCCTTTGTTTGTTTCGATGCTGCTGCGAAATAGGTACGCTGGTCTAGACCTAGTTTTCTAAATGGATTCATATCCTCACATTTTTTAAATACTGGCGGACTTTTATACCTGTTTTCCCACATTCAGAAGTAGAAACTTATCCCATGGCAAGCACACACCCTTTTTTATTACCTTGCGTTGTATTCTATTGTGTCCAAGCCTGGCTCTTCTTTGAATGTAAAGCATATATTTATATCTAAGCAGATACTACAACAAAATTTGCTTATTATTTCCAGTTGTTTTGAAACTTCTAAGCCGACGAGACCCTTAATCTGTTTAGAAAATAACTTCTCTTCACTACTTTGCAGTTATATAGGTACTCTTTTGAAATTTTCAAATTTATATAAATTTTTGAGTATATTCCGGCGATTATATTTATTATCTTACTTTACCCACGAGCTATTTACAACGGAACCGGAATAAACGTATGGTCTCAACGGGTCTTCGTTCTACACTAACTTAAAAAACCTAATTGCTACACAAACCTAATTGCTACACAATTGCTGACAAATTCCAATTGTTTGACATAAATACTTTTTATAAGTATTTTTACTCTTTCACAATAGATAATGTTTATCTTTCAAATTTTTGCAAAAAACAGTTAGCAAATGGGCTATCATATTGTTTGAATTACTCAGGCAAAACATCGGCAAACACCACTGCTACTAATGAGCAGTTAAACGATTTGACATTTTAAGTAATGACAATTCAGAATATGTTGCATATTCTTTAAATTAGACTTTAAGACAATAGAGCGAAACTCTGGCTATGTAATTAATGAAAATGAAAACTTAAGTAGCAATAATGGTAATTTAATACAATTGTCTTCAGAGAAAATTGATAATATAAATAATCTGATATCCCCATCAATTGTTATTACTCAAGAAAATATGTCAAAAAATTGTATAAATCTGGTGCATCAGAATATTCAGGGGATAATAGGCAAAGAGCTAGAATTAGAATTGTTCTTGAACTGTAATCATATCGATATTCTATGTATATCAGAATCATGGCTCAAAAGCCATCAGATGATTTTCAGTTCCAATAACCATCAGATTGCCAGCTCATTTAACAGAGTTCGGTTGATACGTGGTGGGTCTTTAATAATTACAAAGAAATGCTTGAAATTTAAAGAAAGACGTGATATTGTGAGCCTCTCTGTCGAACGAGTTTTAGAGATTGCATGTATAGAATTGGAGGAAACCATTGTTATGAGTGTATACAAACCACCATGTGCGCCTTATGAAGCTTTTTATAAAATTATGGAAAATGCCTTATTCAAAATAACCAATAGTCCTAAAACAATTGTTATTTGTGGAGACTTTAACATCGATATATTAGAAAAAAAATCCTTGACATGTAACTTTTTAAATTTATTTAGATCATTTAACTTATGTAATGTTTTTCTTGAACCTACGAGGATAACTGCCTCAAGTGCTACTTGTATAGATAATATATTCACAAACATAAAACCCAATTATATATCACTAATTAATATTTTGCACTCTGATCACTGCGGTCAGTTAGTATCATTTCCTAAGAAAAGCACTAGAGTTCTAAGAAAAAATATTAGTTTTATTCCAATTACTGAGTGCCGTCTAGGGGAATTTAAATCTAGCTTAATTAGCAAATTACAAAGGTTGCCAACTCATGACAATCCTGACCAACTTTATGACTCATTCTTTGAATTAATTAGAGTTAAATTTAATAGAATCTTTATACCTACAAAGAAATCGATCAGTGATCGCTTATGCTTTAGTGATTGGGCAACTGTTGGTATTTACAAAAGTCGTAATAAATTGTATGAACTGTATAACGAAAAAACTTATAATCATAGTGCGACTTTTAAGAACCATGTAAATAACTATTCCAAAATATTCAAACGAGCCTGTTCCACTGCTAAGTCAATTTATTTGAAGAAAAAGATCAAAAACTCTACAAACAAAATTAAAGCTACATGGAATATTATTAATAATGAAGCAAATAAGCTCGCACAAGGGACTTTCATTTAAAAATAAATAATTTAGACATTAAAGCGGATATGGAAGTTGCGACTGAGTTTGAGCTATTTTTTACGAATATACCGTTAATAACAACTAACGCCCTCAAGTCGTCTTCCATTTCAGTTGAGATGCTACTTAAAGAAAGCGTTTCCGCATGTGTTGCCGACTTCGCTTTTACTATTGTTAACTGCAATGATATAATAAATGCCTTTAAAACAATTGAGATAAAGAAAACTATGGACCTTTGGGGATATTCTGTAAAAACTATTTCATACATCATAGTAATAATCGCACCTTATCTAGCATATATATTCAATTGTTGTGTTACTTCTGGAGTGTTTCCTGATCTGATGAAACATAGTAAAGTTATACCATTATTTAAATCTGGCGATACTTCTGATCCCTCGAATTTTCGACCAGTTTCCGTACTTCCCCCTTTGAGTAAAATTTTCGAAAAATTAATTCTTAGACAATTGCAAACACATTTAAACAAATACAATTTACTTCATAAGAAACAGTTTGGATTTACGAAGGGTTGCTCAACCATAGATGCAGGAACCGAACTATTGACAGGTATATTAAATGCCTGGGAAGAGTCACAAGACGCACTAGGCATCTTCTGTGACTTGTCTAAGGCATTTGATTGTGTACACCACGATACAATAGTCAGGAAATTACATCACTATGGCATTAGGAACAAGGCTCTCGATCTTCTTACTTCTTACTTGGGAAATAGAATTCAAAAGGTTGATGTAAACGGTAAAAGATCACCAGGATCAATGGTCACGATGGGTGTCCCACAAGGCTCCATTATTGGCCCATTTCTCTTCTTAATATACATTAATGATTTACCCTTTCACATAAGGAATAATCACGAAATTGTATTGTTTGCTGATGATACTTCTTTGACGTTTAAAATTAGTCGACAATTGTACAATTATGACGAAGTTAACAATGCACTCTCAAAAGTTGTCCATTGGTTTAATGTAAATAACCTACTATTAAATGAAAAAAAAACCAAAGTGATTAAATTTTCTGCACCTAATGTTAAACAGGTACAAACCAATGTAGAAATAAATGGAACTAGACTGGTGCCTGTTGCTTCAACTGTGTTTTTAGGGATAACAATTGACTCCAAATTACAATGGGGCCCACAAATTGAGAAAATGTCAGGAAAACTTAGCTCTGCGGCATACGCAGTTAAAACAATAAGGCGGCTGACTGATGTAGATACAGCAAGAATAGTATATTTTAGTTACTTTCATAGCATTATGTCCTATGGGATTCTTCTCTGGGGAAGCTGTGCGGACATCAATAACATCTTTATACTACAGGAACGTGCTGTAAGAGCTATATATAAACTTGGTCCTCGGGTTTCGCTTAGAGAAAAATTCAAAGAGATAAATATTCTTACTTTTGCATTGCAATATATATACGAAAATCTGTTGTATGTCCACAAGAATATTGACAAGTTTAAAAAAAAAGCGACACTCATAATGTTAATACTAGACATAAGCATAACCTTGTTGTACGTGCTACTCGTCTCCACAAAATAAGCAATTCTTTTTTGGCACAATGTATACGCTTCTATAACAAACCTCCTCATACTATTAGAGAACTGTCTCTAAATAAGTTTAAAGCTACCATCAAAGCAAAATTGTATAAAAAACCATACTATACAATATCTGATTATGTAAATGACTAAACGGCTTGGGAGTAAAGCTTGGACGCATCATAGGAACATAAATTAAAAATAATATTTAATTGTGTCTATATGAATAAAGAACATTTTGATTTTGATTTTGATTTTGAAAGCTAGTTTGTGACTATCACGAGCATGCATCTACACAGTAGGGCGGTGTCGACTACAGCGGGCGAACCCGTCATCCCAGGCTGGTATAACGATATGTGATCGTTTTTTCAGCCGTGGGATGAACGTAGAAAGAAGACTTAGAGACAAGACAATCTACTGTCTATCTCCGCCAACAGTTAGAGACCAGCGCCTTACGGCGAGGCACCGGGAAAGGTCACAGCGGGCAGCCTCGCCCCCTAACTACCAGTTTTGGTAGGATATCTCCGTCTAGAGTTAACCTTCAGGATACGTCCGTTCTCCCGACTGGTTACGGGTCCGAAGTGGCTTGCGCGGCCTCTACCTGCTGTATTACAGCGGTAACTCAGTTTGAATTTATCGCGGACCTGGGCGTCCTTTGCCCATAGTGCCACGCGGGATCGTTTGGCTCAAGGTCATTTCAAGAGTGGCATGAAAGCAGGTCAACATCCACTCCCGCTCCTTAGGAGACTATATTTTCATTGTATATTGATAGTATATGTCTTCAGAACCCTTCAGCAATTAGGCAGATTGTACAACCGATTGGCGTCGCTAAACTGTACGCAAACCGTCCAGCAACGCCGGGATGCAATCCCACCAGGAGAAACCGGTCCACCAGCTTGTGAGGCCTGAGACGCGAGAGTCTTACCAGGGGTAGCCTTCTGCACGAAATGCTTCTGAATAGGAGCTGAATCGTGAGAGGAGCTGAATAGGAGTTGAGCCGCTCTGAGAACAAAATTGATCTTGTGGCCCAACCTGCACGAAACCGTTCGCTACCAAATGCATCTACACAGACACCAAATGCATCTATCATGCATCTACACAGATAAACCACATCTTACGCAACTTAATGGTGTATCCGTTGCAGGGTCAACCATTGCTCACGCATATTTTTTGTAATCTTGAAGGTATTAGCGATTCAATTATGGTGGTATTTTTAATAAACAAGAACACTTTCTTATGTGAAAGGCCACCACCGTTTTTTTTAAATTTTATTGAGGAAACATACAGCTGTTTTGATATATTAGATACAAAATTATACAATTTCAGATTAAAAGCCAATTATATGTTTCCACTTGAACATTTATTTTTTTCTGAAAAATAAACACATATACCACTATGTGTGTTTGTTGTGTGTAAGTTAGGAGTAATAATTGTCGAACTACCTCGAATTTTTCGAAACCGTTAGCATTTGCGCTGTTTGCGTATCTTGTCGACTGTATATGCGCCTTAAAGTGGAGAGAATCTGCCCGGGTTTCATATATTTATTCTAAAAGCAGAAGCGCACGCTCCAAAATGGGAAATTGCGTACCACGCACGAAATATTCCCTCCCGGCGCGTCGACCAATCAGGAAGCGGGGGACTCACCCCCGGCATCCGTCCAACCCCCTCAGGACCGCGAATTTTCCTGACGTCCCCCTTGTCAAAACTTGACCCCCTTCCATTTCTCAACCCCCAACCCCGACCCCCGAAAGCGGAGGGGTGAGAGCGTTTGGGGGGGAAGGAAAAGAAAATTATATTTTGCGGTTTCGCCACCGCCGCGCCGTACGATATGACGAATGACGATATACATACATATATACTAGGAGCATTAAAAATGTTATGTCAATACATTTTTTCTCACAGGCAAAATTAATAATAATTTATTTTTTTGCGGCTGTCAACAAAAATTGACACAAGAAAACAATAGATTTTTTTAAATAGAAATTAGAAAAATACCATACTCGTATAATGAAACTACAAACTCTTTAAATTAAGGGTATCCTCATTATATATCTCTTATCCTCGTTTTCAAGACTCAGCTATTATTAAAAAAAAACAATATTTAATGAAATTAAAATAAAATAATCAAAATCAAATAACACAAAAACCAATAATAAAAATATGCAACATTAAATATACACGATAAACATTTGTAAACAAATGAATAAACAATAATAATAGTCAAATTAACATGTAATCATTCTAAAAAAAAAAAATTTTTAGTTTCTAAAAATTGTCCTTTAATCTTGTAATGATCCTTAGTAGCTTTATTAATAGTCCCCAAATATTTTAATTGATCTCGATCGCAATGCCATTCCCAACCGATTGCTATGAAAATGCTATGAAAATTTGTGGTTTGTGTTTGGGAATGGTAGCAAGTTGTTCACGCGACTGAGTTGAATGGTCATGTCGGTTAGGGGACCAGGTCATACGCAAGTAAAGATATTACGACATTAACACTGATAAGACATTGCCTTCTTATTGTGCCAATTCAAATGTCAGTTCACCAACTATTAATAATCTGCTGAGTTTCTGTTAATCATCTGAGAGCATTCATATTAGAGAGATTAGATGAATGCTGTCAGAATGCAGGGTTAGAATGCCTCGAAGACCTATTTTTTTGTCGTATCAAAGAATAAAGACATAAACCCCATAATCAAACTGCCAGGTTCGGATTTAGAGCGAGTCCGGCAATACAAATCCCTCCGTGCGAGGGTAAATGAAGAATGGGACTGCGAACAAGAAATTCGTACAAGGATTGAAATCATCCGAGCATCGTTTAAGACAATGGAAAAGATATTATGCTGCCGGAAACTTAAGCTCCGAATATTAATTCTCCATTGCTATCTATGGCCTGTGGTGTTTTATGGAAGCGAAGCTTGAAAGATGACACCCAGAAGCGTCTCGAAGCATTTGAGATGTTGTGCTACCGTAGAATGATCCGCATTAGCTGGATCCAGAGAGTTTCTAATGTTAGAGTACTCCAACTTGTCGGTAGAGATCGCGAACTTTTACCCAAAATCAAAATCAAAATGTTTTTTATTCACAATAGAATTTGTAAAAAATTGCTTTGTGACGTAAAAATATGAAATACAATTTATGGTTTATATTATAGGTAATTTGTCATTTAGCTTACATTTCAAATACTTTATAGATACTGGATAGGTACATTATATAACCATGATATAATGTAATATTTAACAACAGAAATATTTTAAAACAATTTAATATACAGGTAGGTACAGTTAGAAATTAAAATAGTCATAGAATTTAAAATAGTCATAATTAACAGCAATAGTCAAAAAGAGTTTTATTTCTAGTATTGTATTTGTGATTGTCACAGTTTTTTGAATAATGAGATATATTTTTTCGTGCATGCATAATGTTTTCAAATATGTATTGACTAGGTACAGTAAGAATGTTAATTTCTTTGAATAATTCTCTTAGTGAATCACGTCTGCGCAAGTTGTATATGGCTCTAACCGCCCGTTTTTGTAGAATAAAGATTAAGGGCATACTTGCAACTTGTCCTCACAGTAAGATGCCGTAAGACATATATATAATACTGTGGAAATAAGAGAAATATTCTAACCTCGCAGTATCAACATCGGTAATTTGACGGATTTTCATAACAGCATATGCGGCTGAACTAAGCCTTGTTGACAGTGTGGTAATGTGTGAATCCCATTTTAGTTTAGAATCCAACATGATTCCGAAGAATACAGTCTGTTCTATAAAGTCTAATTTTTCTTTATTTAGATTAACATTAAAGTTCTTTCTGCTGTTAGAAAGCGAAAATCGAATACATTTAGTTTTATTTGAATTTAAAACCAGATTGTAAGAAGCAAAACAGTCATGAATTTGTGCAAGAGCAATATTTATTTCGTCCACATTTGTATTTTGATTATTTAGTTTGAAAATTAACGAGGTGTCATCCGCAAATAGTGTGATCTTAGTTAGAATCTGTACCATAAAGGGCAGGTCATTTAAGTATACTAAAAACAGAAACGGTCCCAGTATAGAATCATGTGGTACGCCTATTTTAACTTGCGATCCTTGTTACTTTGTCTTGTGACCCATAATCAAGCAAAGTAAAGTAGCTTACCTGGGCCACGTGCTGAAACTTGAGCGATACCAACTGCTTCAGCTCATTATTATAGGGAAAGTTTGCGGTAAACGACGGGCTAGAAGAAAAAAAGTCTTGGCTCAGCAACATCCAAGAGTAAACAAATATCTCAAGCGTAGAAGAACTATTTCGCTTGGCCCAAGATAGGGAAAAATTCACAGAGCTGACAGCGAACCTCCTGTAGGAGAGGCACTTAGGCCTTTTACAATAGTAGAGGTCTTTTACTAGATTTCGAAAACATGGACCAAATTGGTCAAAAAGCAGCCAACAAGGACCTTCACAAAAAATGGTTATTGCCTAACAGATCCATATTGATATGCAAGACACACTAGGAGGATTGTGTCCATCGTATAAGCTAAGAAAAACAAAGACTTGCGCTTCTTAAATAACGAGCATCCTGACTAATTGCTAAACAATGACACGACCACCATGCTCGATAATGTATCGAGTTTAATGGTGTATGACCATTTCTGGCATGTAAAATGTCATTGCCGGCTTTATGAGTCTGGCAGTATTATAAACGCTTCATCTCTGCACTAAGGCTATTATCTTTAGGTTCAAAAAATCTTAGCAATATTGTTATGTATTTATAGTGCAGTGTGATGCTTCCTGCAAATACTTTTGAACACCTTTGAATAACTACACCATTTGAAGACTTATATGTGGAAAAAAGAAGTAATGTATTTTTCTGTATAAGTCGGGTTAATAATGGAATTCTAAAGTACTTTATGGATGCTACAGTAAAAAAATCTTTCTTTTGCAAAAGAGGTCACTGCGCAGCATGTATCAGGTAACGACTAGGACCTCATGCAAAGAATATTTCAGCAAGGCTTAAGGGTAATGACTATGTATTCGGCGTTTATATACCAGTGTCTAATGTATGCTAGACATGCACCTCGCAGAAATTGCAATTAATGCAGACATTCACTCGCATCATACCCGCGGGAGCTCCCTTTTACGCATAACCCGAATACGACTGGCAAAAGTATAGAAAAGCTACTTGTACCTTAGCATTAAATTCTATAATCTACTTCCTACAAAATTTAAACAGCTGGAGGATATAAAATTCAAAAAAAACATCAAGGAGATGGTGAGCCACCCTTTTTATAATCTGGCCGAATTTGAGGGCCATGATTGTTCAAATATTGTGCCCATTTAAATTACTTAAAAAGTATAGCCTTATTGTCTGATTATTTCATAATATGGTCTTATATCTGTACTTTTAGTTTAAAATGCATAACGTAGATTTAATTTGATTATTTAACATTTTACTGGCAATTTGAATATTACGATGAATAATTTTACTACGTATCTTTTCGAATTACCAACTACTTCAAATATTAGGCTTCTATTTTGATTATATATATTTATAGTTTGACAATCTAGTAGTTAATTCTTGACTACCTATGTATGTTCAGTAAAGAGTAGTAACGATACTTACTACCTAACCCAATTATTTTGACACGTCCAAGAGCGGTCTTTAGCCTTCAATTGGACACGACGAAAATGTAAATGTAAAATGTAAATACATATCTACTGACATGTTAAAACAGCTCAACAATAGACTTTGTTATTTGAATCGGTGACTCCTCCTTCTTTCCCAGTTCGAGACTGACATTGACAGTTTTAGAAATGTCAGTCTCGAACTGGGAAAGAAGGAGGAAGTTAGCTCTCATATTGATTTTGAGGGTAGTTTTGGTATACTGGTAGTTTTGTGGGTTGTTTTGACCATTGTGTGGTCCATTCTTGAGCATAGCCCTCCTACGACGTCTTCCACGCTCGCCGATCTTAAGCCTTCCGTGTCGTCCGAAGTCATCCACCCAGCGTAGAGGTGAACGGCCTCGTGGTCCCATATTCATTCGGGATTTTTATTCAGGCATTTCCCTGGTTTACTGACTATGATCCATTCCGGCAATGTGTCCAGCCCAACTCCATTTGAAACATGCAATGGTTTTCACCTCGTCTTACTCCGGATTCATTCTTTGCGTTTTCGGTCGCGCAGAATAATCAGCATGCGCCGCAGCCTGCCGAGCATGAGTCAAGTAAGTCGTAGTCTCCTATCCGTAAGACGCATTGCTCAAACATTGAGGTATGTCAATTACTACGGTCTAACCTGCCACCCACGGGAGTTGTAACGACACTTGCCGTTCTGTCTCCTATGACAGGAACGCAAATACTTTGAGGACATACACAATCCACAGTCGAACCACAGTATACCATACAGTAGCGTCTCTTAGAAAAAAAAATAAAAACGAAGCGAGCTACGTTACGAGTCCAAAGGCTCGCATATGGCCGCCACATGTCTAGGTACTACACCACCAACGTAAATGTTCAAACGTTTGAAAAATTCGATAACCTTCGCACGCGCGTAACCTTAGCCAAAGGCGTTTGTAGAGACGTACCCCTCTGCTCACTTCCCTCACACCCTGTCGCTCGAGAGTGCGTTTACTGCTCTCTCGGTATTCTGTAGTAGAACTAAGACAACAGTCCGTAAGAGTCCGAATCCTTACCGCGAGGCACTGCTGGGAATTGTCACCCAGCTGGCTTCCTCGCACATTTCTACCAGATTTGGAGGAATTCTCCATCTCCCAGTCTGGTCACCGATTGGAGGTCGCTTGAACGGTCTCTACCTGACGTTAGCGCTAATTCAGATCGAATTTGTCGCGGATCTTTGCTCGTACAGCTCACTTGGGATCGGGTGGCCAACGGATAGTTTTTACAGAATAGGAAACGCCATGTCAACAGCTACCCCCGCTTCTTAGAACACGAATGCCTGCAGATCCCCCCGGTTATTTGCCGGATTGCGCAGGCTGACACAGCCTGGTACGCAAACCGCCCAGTTCCGACCGAGGATTCCCTCTTCCAATCCCAACTGTCTACGATTGCAGGTTACACCCGCAGACAGAATTCACAGCGGCCCTTCCAGGTCAAGTCCCTATTCAAGGAGGCTACCGGTTTGAAAGCTGAACTGTTAGTTGGGCCGAGCCAAGGAATAGCAGACAGGCCATCAGACCCAAGCTGCACGGAACCTGCGGCACTGCATTAGTACAGGGTCGAACACGTTAGTTTTTTTAAATTTTTTTGGGAGTTCTGCAAGCATTATGTTGTTATTGCCGCCAAAGGTTAGAAAATTCACCTCTCGATCTTACGTTTTGTGTCTTAGCCACCCAATACGATTTTGTGGCATAAATAAATAGGCTTCGACTTTGACAAAAGTGAAAGGCTAAATTAGCATATGTAAAAGCATTGGCATAGCTATGAAAAGTAAAAATTCTATTAGGCTAAATTAGCATTAGCATAACTGTGTAGAAGTAAGTGCACATAATTAGTGTAAACCAAGAAATTAGGTTGGGTTAGGGCGTAAGTACATATATCTAGTGTAAATCATTAAATTAGTTTAATCATTTATTGTTGTAATCGTTTAATTAAACAAAGTAAGTTCCTATAAATATTTAGTGTAAGTAAACCATAATAGTTAATATAGGTTAGGTTATGTTAGGTTAGGTTAGGAAGTAGGTATAATAATCTAGTATAAATCATTTATTTAGTGTAAATATTTATTAGTGTGAATCAAGCTAGTTATTTTAAGAAATATAGGTTATGTAGTGTAGGTTAGGTTAGAAAGTCAGTACATATACTTAGCGTAAAACAAGTTATAATATATAATATAAGTATAATAGGTAATAGATAATGTAACTAAAATATGAACACATTATTGTTAGTTACCCAATGAAATGCTCTACATTTAATTTATCCTGGGTTATTCACGCAACTCAGAACTTATTAGGAATATCTACTTATATATCTTTAAAACATATTATATTGAAAGATCAATAAATATTGCTGTACCTACCTTTAGTAGTTATAATTCACCCTTCCACCCCTCCCCCCACCCCCTCTGAGCGCCATCTTAAAAGAATCCAATCATCGTCAAGAAAATGCGGCAAAAGGAAAATCTTTCGTCCCTTTTTCTCAGTTCGGCTTTTCATTTTATTTCACTCGCTCACGCGTTGCCCTTTGGGTGTGTTGGTGCGAACGCGTGCGTGTGTGCGCGAGCGCGCGCTAGACGTCATATGGAGGCGCTCTGCAAACAAAAATTCACTTCTCTAAATAAATATATACGGACGCCCCCTTCCCCCCTCAGACTCCCACACCCACCCTTTCCCTACCCCCTCCTAAGACCACCCTCTTCCGCATCCACGCACAAGTGTGTGTCGCAGAATTTAAGAAAAAATAGTCCCATCCAAGAGAAATTGGCCGCTCGCCGCAATTTTTCTTTCGATTTTAACGTTTTATTTTATTTAATTTAACTCGGAAATGCTACAGTGTTACGTTACCAATGAATTAATAATTTAATAATATTAAAATGAGGAGAAATAACGTCTTAATTAATTTATTAATATTAAAATGAGGAGGAATAACGAGGAATATTAAAATGAGGAGAAATATCCATAATGTAAAGTGAATATCTATTTTTAAACTATCCTAAATGCCAAACAGACAAAATAGAGTTAGACGCTTTACAAATTTGCAAAATTTACGAGTTTTTTTTTACACAAGTGCAGAATTTCCTACCTTTTGTATAATACGCCAAATGGCACAATTTTTGGTTTTACTAATAATTTACTACGCTGATGTGACGTACTTAGACGCGAATGACGATCCACTCAATAAAATGGAAAGGATTCAAAACGCGTGTAGGTATTCGATGCGTTTATTCCCCTAAGAAGTTTGATCACATATCGAACTTTCGTAAGCAAATAGAGTGGATTCACGAAGTCGGGATTTTCACATAGTCACCAAACTCTTTAATGTACTTCATGCAAACATGGCTTCTTATTTGAACAGTCTCCTCTACGTTATCATCCCATGTCTTTCCATTACGCTCTCAGGAAATCGATTACTAGCTATACATCAGCATTCATTAACTTTTATGCCCATGTCATTTGCATTGCAGGCGGTCCGAATATGGAAGTCTGTATCTTTGCCCCTGAGACAACTTGAAAACCTCATCGGGTTGAAAAAATCTGTTAAGAGGCATTTACTGATATGAATACTCCCTACATCCCCCCTCCACCCGTCTCTAGCTTATCTGTACCTGTATACCATTCCTCCCTTCGATTTTGAGTTGGCGTATGTTATTCATTTGTTATTGGTTTTATTTATTATGTTTATTATGTAATTGTACTCATTTATTATGGCCTTTACAAAAAATACACTTGTTATAAATTAATTTACCAATATCAACGTTAGTCACAATAACCCTGGTGGTATAGTCGTAAGATATAGCCTCTCGGCAATAGTCCCACCATGATGTACTCTATAGTGTGTGCAATATAGTTTTTCAAACAAGAAACGACCACCATTTGATCAATATATTAATGTAAAACTATTCTAGTCGCTTAGGATGGTTTACAATCAATTGCGCGGTTCCCAACCACTTGATGAAAAAATATTTTCAAACGATATATAATGCTAGAACAAAAAATAACATCGAGAAATTAGCGTATAGGACAGCTTAAAACTAGATAGACAAAGGTTTAAACTTGAAGCAGAGAAAGTGCTGACTTCAGTGGCATATTTCATTGATTTTTGTAAGAAAACAGAGATTTTTGTAAAATATAAATACTTTTATGTAAGTTTTGACACTTTTAAAAAAATGTGTACCTACCTATTAGAGAGAGTTATATTCTCCAAGAAATGTAGCTTGCCAACTATGCACTCGCACAAGGAATATTATAGATGTTGAAAAATTAACTACAAAAGGTCTAACAAAAAGTTCATTACTCTTGATCATTCAGTTCATTCATGGTTTAATAAGTTATTAGTGTAATTTTGACTGTCATATTACTTTTGCTACTATTTATAATGTTTTGTAGTAATAATTGGTAATATAGGTCTATTTGTATTATGTATTTTTTTACACAAATGTATATGACTTAAAAAAAATATATAAATATTAATATACCTACATTAACGAATAAGTAAAACAAATATGAACCTCAAACGTCCCGAGATTTATTAATGTCACTATTTCACGCACACACCTTTAAACGTTTATCAAAAACGTTACACAAGTAGATACCTAAAAAATATCGCTGAGAAAGGTTTTACCCTCCCTCTATCATCCTACTTTTAGAGGGAGAAGAGGGGGATTAGGAGAGTTCTCCCATCCCACTTTCTAACGGTTTGAAAGAAAAGAAGGTTTTTGTGGGGATCTAGGGAGTATTTCGAAGTATGTAGAAAGTAGAAAGAAGATAAAAGTTCACTGACCGCTTTTGGACACAAAAATCGTTCAGTCGCTCAGATAATTTTGAGATTTTGACGATTTTTTATACTGAAGCATTGTATTAAAGAAGCGCCATCTATGAAAGAGTAGTGCAACTTCATCCACAAAAATAAATAAACAAATTAACTTTAACGAGATCGTAATTTTTTTCCTATATTTTAGGATTAAAACAATGTTTTTATTGTTATTTTTAAAGTGCGTTTATTTTTATTTCTTGTGCTGCCATCTATTGAAATTCGGCTAGGGCGTCATCTATCGGTTTATACGCGAACTACGACGACTGAAGGGCTCGACGCAACTGCATTGACTTTAGGAGACTGCGCAGTACTACGCGGAAGGACAAACCTTGACATTTTAGGAGTTTGCGCCTGTATGTGTAAACGAGTTGCCAAATACTATGTAATCGCACTTAAAATCTATGATAAACGATCTGCGTGGTTTCCGCCGTGCACTTTCACGTGAAAGCGGATCGAAAATCGCTTTTAAAGACGTACGATTGTTTTGGGGAGGCTTTTTTTTCAGCGGATACGATTATGCACGGGTTTGTTTGGCAACACCGCGCGAACATTCGGGCACTCTATTGACGTACGCAGTACATTCGCCCGAGCGAGCTGTCATGACGGCGTTTGACTTGTAAACAACACAAATGTCAAAGTCGCAGTGTTTCCATGTTATCTGTTTAGTGTTTTCTCGTTTTGTTTTTTGGTTTTCACGTTTTTAATTGTTTTTTGACATTCAGTGCGACGCGTTGCGTTTTGATTACGGCGATTGCGTGTATAGTCGTTGCAGGATTTTATTTATTTTTGTGTGAATCTTAAGGAAAGCAACCGTGCATTTTTACGTGAGAAAGGCCGATTTGTTTACGTTCGTAGGTATGTGTTTATGTTACTGTTACGGAGGAGGAACTATCGTCATTGCATTTTTTTATTAATTTAATTTATTTGACTGTTTTAACGGCGCGGCGTAGTTACGTGCGTCTTATTTACCGAAAATATAGTGATAGAAACGAAATCGTCCTACCGAAACTACATTAGTGTTACCAAATCGATAAAAAAAACTAATTGAAATACCCGTAGACTCACCCAAAGTCTTGCACAGAATGTGTGTTCTCTCATGTGTCCAGCGATGACCCCTTATCACGAGATTTTAAGAGGCCATTAAAATATATTTATTTATTTTCCAAAATATAATTACCATTACCGACAATATCCAAATCGTTAAATAACTATTCTAGACCTTCTTATATCATCGGTCTGTATGTGAACTTCGCACACGCCAACAAGTAACTATTCAGGCCAGGAAAAACTGAATTCACGAGTTCACGAGTTTTTTTTTAA
Organism: Micropterix aruncella; assembly: GCA_944548615.1. Taxonomy (NCBI): domain Eukaryota; kingdom Metazoa; phylum Arthropoda; class Insecta; order Lepidoptera; family Micropterigidae; genus Micropterix; species Micropterix aruncella. Next base: position 1,131,052 of record OX155956.1, on the reverse strand, counting down.
TTGTGTAAATGGGACACTTTTTTAAATATTTCTTAGTTTACTGTACTAAGGATTAAAACTATTAAAGAGTTTAGTTGTTTGCGAGCAAATACCTACTACTAAGCGCGTAAAATGTATCACCGGATAAAATCATCATCTCATGCTTAAAAGAGATGCCGCTGCAATGAGAATTACAAGAAAACTAAATCATTTATGCTCTCGGGATACGGACAGAACGATCCGGAGCGTGTTTTTACACCAGTAACAATAAAAAACTCAAATTCGATTTTTGACGAGTAGGTACGACGTCTCTCAGGAATCGAGTATCAACGATATCCAGTACGATGATCGATGGTATCCAAGTATTATATAACCTTTCTTGTTAATACTAGGTACCTACTACTCTTTTTACAAAACTTTTTATGCTACATACTATACGTTTACCTAATTCCTTGATAGCAAAGAAATACCACTACCATACTTTGTAGCTGTGATAAGTTCCACTGTCCAAATATCCAATTCTGGCTCAGCCGAACATAGTGCATTTAGGGTACGAAGCGACCGCAGGTTGAAGCAGTGTTGACGATGTTACTACTAGCTCGCGGTAACGTGAACAATATTTAAATCCTATAATAATTGCCGGGTACAAACAAACCGATCCTTCTAAGGACGACCAGTGAAATGAACCCCCTAAGAAATTAAGAGAAATGAACAACATGTCACAGATTGCCAGCTAATGTGATAATAGCTATACTGCTTGAGGTACAGCAACCTCAAAAAGCGTTCCTGCACCCAGTCCAGCATGAATATGTAACCACTTTCATAAAGACACCCTTGTTGCCGCATTGACTTCTAATCTGCTCCTTATTAGGGAGTTGAATGGGAGGCACATAACGAATGTCTTGTTAAACAGTGTCATATTCCGCTATACAAAACCTTAACAATGTGTATGAATTAGCAACTAGGATGTATAAAAAGATTTGCTGTCTGTAAGTCAGAGATCACTGCTAAGTCCATTGTTTGATACACTCTCGATAATGCCTTGCCATCTATGTCATAACCATGCACAGTTGGGCGGTGTCGATTACATCTGGTGAATCCGTCGCCCCAGGCTGGTACCTATAACGATATTTGATCGTTCTTCCAGCCGTGAGATGAGCGTAGAAGACTTAGACAATGGTCAATCCACTATCTAGCTTCGTCAACTAGCCCGCGAGAGACCAACCCTTACCGCCGTTGAACCAAGCTGGCAGACCAAGCGCCCTCGCTGCCAGTTATTGCCAGATTTCTCCGACCTCCCGACTGGTTACAGGCTCGAAATCGCTTGCGCGATCCTCTCCCTAGTGTAGCGGTGATCAGTGTCTACCGAATCTATCGCGGACCACGGCATCTTTTGCCCGGCTTTCACCCGTTATCGGGTAGCCGAATCGTCGTTTCAAGAGCGGCTGCCACTATGTAAACAACCGCCCTCGCTCTAGAGCCGTCTCCAGACTCCCCCGACTATCAGTCGCAATGCACAGTCAATTGGCGGACGCCGCGCGGTGCACAGACCGTCCAGGAGCGTCCCGAAGAGCGATTCCTAGGGGAACTGGTCCATAGGCCAGGGTCCTATCCGGGCTCGAACTTCCGCGTGGAGGCTTCCGGATAGGTGTTGACCCGTGAGTTTGGCCGACCCTCACGCATGAGTTTAGTGGCCTAACTGCAACAGGGCCCTTTTTTACCCCATAACTAATGCGCCCTGTTGTAGTTACCCATGTACAAAACGGGATCATCTTGTGATTATTCATAATTGAGCATTTTCCGTATTAAAGTATAGCTTATAGTTTAGGCTCCAAAGGTACACCGCGTCAATGTCACTTTGCAGTAATGTTAACGATACTATATAGCTCGTATCTGCGAATAGCTTCAGGGCATCCGTGAAAACCAGGCAGTTGGCATTTGTACCTACTCGAGAAGTCGTTCAATCGTTCGTTAACGTGTTAGGGCCAGGTTAGGACACGTCTCTCCCAATTTTGCGTCCTTGATGGCCTTATCGATCGCCTCTTGTAGGTCCTGGTTTGTGATGGAGGTTGACAACTGCGGGCCGGATAGGAGGTGGTCCTCGTCTTACAGCGTTCCACAGTCGCATATTCAGTTTTTGGGGTAGCCCCATCGGACGAAATTGGCTCGGAATCTTAGTCACACCCACCCTCAGTTACACCACCATCAGCCACACTCCACCTCACCCAATAAAATAAAATAAAATACAAAATACTCCACAGGTACATATTGGGAAAAACAACATAGCTGATGTCAGTTCTCACAAATTTCTTGGATTAGTTTTATGCAGATGATGCAGATGCATGCAGATGATGTCCAAATATATAATCATTTCTCTCCCGAAAACATCAATGCCTCGATCGCCATCATGAAATCTGATCTTCAGGCCATTTGTGAATGGTGTGCGCTGATGGGTCTACTAATCAACCCTTTGAAATCCCAGGCTATACTCATTGGAGGTCGTAAATTCCTCTCCAGAGTAAATGTAAAATCCCTTCCGCTTTTAAAACTAAACGATATCACCATACCATTGTCGCAAAAAGTGAAAGATCTTGGTCTAATTATCGATGAACATTTATCCTGGCAACCACACGTGAACGAGGTAAGTCGTAAAATATTTGCTAGTTTTCACCCTCTGCAAACACTCAGAAGATTTCTTCCTATGGACACAAAAAAATCTCTTGCACAGTCTCTCCTCTTGCCTCTCCTTGACTATGCAGATGTGGCTTATCTCGATTTATCAGAGGAACTGCTCAACAAACTTGAACGTTTGCAAAATGAATGCATACGATTCATCTTCGGTCTACGTAAGTATGATCACGTGTCCGACTATAGGGCACAGTTAAAGTGGTTGCCAATACGCCAAAGAAGAAATGTTCATATACTGGCTCTCCTATATCGTGTACTCACCCAACTAACACCATCCTATCTCCAGGAGCTTTTTGAACCACTAAGTTCCCACGGTCTCGTACTTCGGTCAGCCTCTGACAGTTTATTAAAAATTCCGAGTCATAATAGTGATTTCTATTCCTATTCTTTCTGTGTCCATGGTGCAAGACTCTGGAACGATCTCCCAGCAAATATACGAAACTCGCCTTCTTTACCATCGTTTAAGACCCACCTTAAGGATTACTACCTTTCTAAGAAGTAACCAGTTCTTCCCTTTCTCTCCTGTTCCTCCCCCAATTTCCTCTCCTCGGGCACTATTAGTCTTAAATTCTTCCACTTGTCTGTATGTTATGTAATAATCTTTATTTTCACAATGCGCGCATGTACCACTATGTTTAGGTTAGCTGTAAGACATTGCCATGTGGCAATAAGCTCGCCTTTTTTTGTATACTTTTTAAGTGCAAATAAAGAGTTTATTATTATTATTATAATCACTTGAGATGGAATGCACACGGAGAACAATTAATAGACAAACTCTCTAGTGCCTGTTTTCTGCTGAGCCAAATACGAAAACTGATTAATTCTAAGGACACGAAAACGATTTATTTCGCTTATTTTGAGTCTCTTCTCCGGTACGGTATTCTCTTCTGGGCGCAATGCACGATCGATCTAAGGCGACATATTTTTTCATTGCAAAAACGGGCCATTCGAATTTTAAGTAATCTGGGTTATGTAGAATCATGCCGTGGTCATTTCAGAAGGCTTAAAATCCTCACCCTTCCATCTCTATACGTTTTAGAATGCGTTAAATTGAGCATAAAAAACCTAGCTCAGCTGCCGATACAATCAGATACCCATAAACACTTTACCAGAGCGAGAAATAATCTGATTCTTCCTCGTCTAAATCTAGAACTTTTAAAAAGAGATCCGAACTACGTCGGAATTATATGCTACAATAAACTACCCTCTAGTATCAAAAAAATATGCTGCGAAGGAAAATGCCCCAATTTAAAAATAAACTCAAATTATATCTCATTGAAAGAGAATTGTACGACATTAATGATCTCTAAAAACTGTATGCATCTCGACTATATCTCTTTCTGTAATAGGTTTTTAATCGATTTTTAATTTGACTAAAATATATTGACTATTTCTATTATTAGGTAGACACATATTAATTATATCTTGACTATTTTTATTTTGCAATATAATCACTAAGACATTTTATTTTACCTTTTGACAATCGTCACATTTTCTTTTGTTCTTTTTGACATTACATTTATTAATTTTATACTTAAAAAACTTATTTTTATCGTTATTTTAAATAATTAATTATGTTCATACCTTCTTTTTTTTCTCATTACATTATTAATTATATTCAATGTAATAGAATCACTACTTATTCAGTTATTTTCTACATATCTTCTCTATATATTACATCTCTATATCTTACTTTCTACATATCTGACACTGTGTTTTTTATCTGGTAAACTAAATGGCGAGACTCGATTTAATTCAACAATAATACCTTCTTTATTCTTACGAGTAACCTTTTATGTTTTGATTATTAATAGAAGAATTTGATCATTAATGAAGAATTCAATAATATCACGACCAAATGTAAATGTAATACAACTGTCTATACAACTATGTACCTATTAGTTTTTAGGACAATAAATTATTTGATTTGATTTGACTTGAGTCGTTGAGATACTATTGAGACTAGGCCAGGTGGTATAGGGGAGATGGGACCTCGGTCTATCTGTTCCTTAACATGCTCGCCATGTGAAGCCCCTATTGTAGTCGGAGGGCAGTGAATATTTTTAGGACTTACTTTTCCAGTTCGTGAAGTAATTAAATCTGGTCTATTATTGATGCTATAAATAATCAAGGAATTCCGAGTGGCAAGAATTATGCAATGAGTGGGTGAGCGGAAGGTACAATCGAGTTGTAATTATTTTCCCAGCTATAAATCCCTGGAGTCAATCATTAAATGCACGAAAAAACCACTCTGGCTTGTTGAAAAAATCACTCTACAGTTGACCGAAGTTACTCTGGCGGGAATATATCAACAATCACCAAAACTGAAAAAATCGATTCTGTCAAAGTCCTTAATAGAATAAATTAGGTTCTTAATAAGAATATTAAACTCGCCTTATCAATGAAATGCCATGTGACTTGCTAGGTAATGCTATGTTTAAAATCTTATTATTTCCTAATTGTAATTTAACCAGATTTTAATCACTGGTCGTCTTTAATTAACTTATTCTTGCGTTCGTAAGAATATAATATTATCATTTAAGTATTAGATGTACAGTGTAAGAGAACTGCAAGCGATGGTGGAGAAACTCGTGGTCATACTAGGTATCTAGTATAATCATCAGTCGTTACTACTCAGATTTATAATAATGGAAGGAATCATGGCTCCCCTTGAAGCCATTAAAATCAATAACCTTCCATTTCCAAAGCTTCCAGTAGACTTTAACGCTAACGGCAAATGCAAATTCAAAACTTAAGACAGACAAGGCAGGATGTACTTTTAAATAGTTCACGTATCTTAATGTAATACATGTATTATGTAATATAAGTAGGTATATGGTTACTATTCGATATGAAATAGCCCTCCCCAAAGTCTATTTGACTATAATCCAAAAGTCGTTTGTGTATTTGGTCTTTAAACTCTTTAATAACCTTCCAAAGTCAATACGGGAATTAAAACCAAAAATGGTTGAATACAGAGTTAAACACTGGCCCATTACATCTGATATTTATAATGTACGTATTTAGAATCATAATTTAACATCGAAAAAATATTATAGTATCTTTATTAAATATTATAGTATATGCAAATAATAAATATTAATAATATTATATAATAATATTATATATTATATAGTAAATAATATTAAATATTATAGTATATGCAAATGTGAGCATATAAACATTGAAAAAAAATTAGATATTTAGGCATAGAAATAGATTCCAAACTAAATTGGGAATTCCAAATAAAATCGCTTACGGCGCGAACAAGGAAATTACTGTACGTGTTCCGCGAACTTAGGAATGTACTGAGTAAAGAAACACTGCGAATGGTGTATATGGCTCATGGTCAAAGTATATGGGTGCATGGAATTATAGCGTGGGGCTCATGTACAAAAACAACAATGGACCGACTATTAAAAGCACAAAAGTTACTAATAAGAGTCATAAACAAAAAGCCTTCTCGGTACAGTTCAAACCAGCTCTTTGCGGAGTTTAAGGTTTTGGATATCTGCCAGCTATTTATTAAGCAGTGCCTTGTAAGCTTTCACAAAACTAAAGAGTACAGAGCAAGAAGTCAACAATTGTACTTAACGAGGAATGCTGTAAGGAATTTTTCACAATTCCAAAGGTTAAAAGCACATTTGCCCGAAGACAATGTTTTTTTATCGCCCCGAAAGTTTATAACTCACTATGTGAAACCACGAAAAACGTGAAAAATTATGTAACTTTTAAAGGTAAAGTAAAAAACTGGCTTCTAGATATTGGGCGTTCAAAAACTAAAGACCTTATTAATACTGTAGGGTGAATATTTATCAAAATTTGTATTTGTAAAATTGTGCAATATTACGTATCATTTTCTTAAACATATATACTAGAATGTAGTGTTTATTCATATATCTTATATATAAAATTCTCGTGTCACAATGTTCGTTCCCGTACTCCTCCGAAACGGCTTGACCGATTCTCATGAAATTTTGTGAGCATATTGAGTAGGTCTGAGAATCGGCCAACATCTATTTTTCATACCCCTTAGTGATAAGGGTTGTCCACCCTAAACATTTTTCTTTAATTTTTAGACATTTTTTAAATTTCTTTATTTTTTTTATTATGTCGCATTAAAAAATACATACAACCCTAAATTTTTACCCTTTTATCACCAACCATTATTTTTTAATAGCCATTTTAGTAATTTAATCATTTTTCATCCCCGGTCGATAACTGATCAATCGTCATTTAATTAGTTATCCCCGCCAGTTGTCTACAGGTGTCACTTCTCACCCAGTAAACAGCACGGAGTAGGGATGAGAACGAAGCCGGTCTCCTGTTTCTCTCACACAATAAGACTTCTCTCACTCCCTACACAGTTGTCGGCCATCATTATTGTTTATGCATCAAGTGTAGTAGTAACGTTGACAATTATTATTTTGCTATCTCAGTGTAACTCTCATATTAACTATCAATCATTCCTATTTTATTAATAATAATAAAATTATCAATTTAGAGTGTATTTTGCACGATTAGTTAATCAAGTGATTTTCATAACCTCAAAAGTACTCAACACGTGGCACGAGCTTCCACCAACAACGGCTTTTGTGTTGTAAGTATATTTTTTAAAAATTAAATCGAAAATGTTGTTGGAAACGGTCAAAAAAGATTCGGTGGAATTTAATTTTTATTAAAATTGGACAAACTTTTTTTTGTATTCATTTTTTTTTACTATTTCTAACCATATATTTTCGATATGATTATGAAAAATAAAATTTCTCGCTTTTGTAAAACAGTCTAATGTTTACATGAATATGTAAATGAATGTGTGTACAACCAAATATTAAATACATTATAACTAGGGTCAAGATTTTTGCCGTGATTTCATTTTAACATTTTACAATTAATGCTCTTAAGGTGACGCTATTGGCTAAATCAAATTCAACTTTCTTTTGAGATAGGCGAGGGGTGAGATGAAGCGGGGTACGATTACGGTAGGGGTATTTTTTAACGCCCTCTATGAGTACACGGTTATAACTACTTGATTGCCCGCGACCACCACGTAAAATTAGCGCTGTCGTCGCTCACGGCGTAAATTTATCGTATTAAGTAAATTTATCGTATTAAGTGTTTAAAACAAAACACTTTTTCCTTTTACTGCATAAATAGTTAAAGAGATAATACGACATAGGTATGGAACCGCGACCGTGTCGTCTATCTATACTAATATTATAAAGAGGTAAAGATTGTGAGGTTGTAGGAAGAAATCTCTGGATCTACTGAACCGATTTTGAAAATTCTTTTACGAATAGAAAGCCACGTTATTTGTGAGTGTCATAGCCTATATATTAATCCAAAAATGTAAAGACTTTTTCGTGGTAGTCGGATTTCCAAAGTAAGTCGGAAAAAACGGTCGAACGAAAAGGTTTCTAACTAACGCTGCCTTAACGATGAGAGATATATGATTAAGTTCTAGAAAAAAGTTGTAGAGCTTAATAATGCCTACAAAAAAGTCAGCGACAGCATATGTCAAACTTTTATATTTAAGTCACAAAAAGTAGTTTTTCACATTAAAAAAATAATTTAAATCGTTAGGTCATGTTTATTGGTCATATTACCTATCAACAATTATGAATTATTATCAAAATAAGTAAATTTAACGTCTCAAGTATTTAAAACAAAAGACTTTTCCCTTTTACTGCATATAATTTTACTTTTACTGCATAAATGGTTAAAGAGATAAGATACTCACAAATAAGACACTCACAAGAAGACACTCACAAATAACGGTAATATAGTCAAATTGGCATGCAAATACATACATACATATGCAGCAAAATATCTTTTGGCAGTCAGGAAATAAATCATAGCACTCAGTACTAACCAAACCACACTCATAATTTCATAACAAGTAGGTAAAATGTTTTACCGCCCAACGAAGTGGGCACGGGTCAGCTAGTTTGTATATATTATTACTTATTTTCCACTTAAATTTATTGTATATAATGTAAAGTTTACTTTATTTTTAGCCCTTTATTGCATACATATATATTTATTTTTTCTACTTTAAATTTTACTTTAATTTGTGTAAACAACACATTTGTTAGATCTAGAAATATTTAAAATTGATCACCTTCGTCAGTTCGCGAGTTACAAAAATACAGTTGGTATAACACAGCACAGCCAGAGACAGACCTTCTAGGTCTAGTTGGTTGTGCGATTTCGCCTCATTCGGATATGCTAGCATATTTATATGCATAGAGCTATGTTTTTCGCTATAATAATGTTTGTTCTTAATTATTCCTCATGTACAACCGTATGCATGTCCTTGTATTTTTTTGTTCTTGTACGTTATAAATAAATAAATAAATAAATAAATCTTTAATATACGTATTAAAAATAATATAATCTCTCTAAGATACTTCTATAACTACCTACGTATACACGTACAGATCTAGCTAAACGTTTGAATAAGAAAGTTAGTTATTCTTTTGTCAACGTAGCGAAGAAAAAACGGTTTCGCCCAGTCTCCTAACAATATCATGATCAAGTTTTCAATGAAAATCATTTTTAATTTTTAACGGATTCTAGTAAAATTTTCATAACAAACCCTCTCGACAATATTTAAAACATGACAAAATTAAAAGTAGCTTTCAAATTGTCACAATCGTCATAAAACTCGTTCCCGTCTCCGTTGCCTCTTTCTTACCTGTCCATCAAAAATAGAGGACGACACTAGTTTTAATATCATTTTAGGGACCCCTTTATAATCGTACAAAGATCGAGTGCGCGTCGCGAGTGAGCTTGTGAATTGGGCAAATCGAAAAGTGTCAGCGGCTAGCTTCTCCATCCGGTCGCTTCTGACAATTGCTATTTTGAGACGGTAGCTGCGACGTGTTCCTTTCGGGATATTAATAATAGACAAATCAAAAACGGTCACACGTCATAAGAAATGGCGCCCATATGGCAGGGGGTGCTTTCGCTTTTGTAGAGTAGAATTTCTGGAGACGGGAACTGCTTTCGAATCGGGAATTTGTGGAGACTATGAAGGAGCAATGGGTTTAATATGTTTTATTTTAAATTATCTGTAATCGACTAAAGTGGGCAATTTCTGGGACGGAATGGAGTTCCTAGGATTTTTACTGAAAACTTCATTTACACAGATTAATACCTACATCGTTTGATCAAAGACAAATAACTTTTTTTTAATAAATAAGATAAAACGAATTTACCGCGGGAATTTTGTAGCACCCGACGTTGTCCAGGGTAGACTGAATTACTGTCAATCGTCTTTCGTTGTTCTGCGTGTAGGCGGCAAACTGCTTCTGTCATTAATGTCTTGGGAGCTAATGGGCCCATGATGAGGTGGCCACAATGACCCATGTGTTCAGGGTCGGTCACACTCACGGGTCAACACCCATCCGATGGCCTCCACGTATGGGGTGCGAGCCTGGGTAGGACACTGGGTCAACCAGTCTCCCCTGGGAATCAATCCTCTGGCGCTCCTGGACGGTCTGCGCACCGAGCGGCGCAAGCCAATCGATTGTGCTGACTAACAATCGGGGGAGTCTGGGAACTGTATTGTTTCCTATAGAGCGGGGGTAGTTGTCTACCTTACGGCGACTGCTCTTGAAATGACCATTGGCCATCCGATCCCGGTTCAGAGTCGGGCAAAGGACGCCTTGGTCCTCGATAGATTCGGTGCACTCTGTTTCACCGCTTCGTAAGGAGAGGACCGCGCAAGCGACCTCGAACTCGGAACCAATCGAGAGACCGGAGAAATCTGGTCACAATTGGAAGTGAGGGCGCGAGTATCTCGAGCCCGCCGGGTTTATTCCTGGCTCACTCGCGGCAAGGCGTTGTACTCTCACGGGTTGTGACGTAGCTGGACGTAGAATTGTACTGTCCAAAGTCTTCTACGCTCACTGCAGGGCGACAGAACGACTAATCGTTAAAACGTCCTGTGGTGACGGGCTCGCCCGTTGTAGTTGACACCGCAAGATGCTTCTGTCATTACGGATATTATAACGGTGATGGGGCGGCGGGCTCATCGCACGTAATTTTTTAAAATTCGCCGTGCACACAACACTCGCTGTATCTTACTTGCGCTCGGCAATAGGAATTGAGATCATTTTAAGAAGAGGGTTCCCCGCAGTAGAAAGTTTGAAATTCGTCTATATTGAAATTCATAGTTCTTCTTATTTCAATTGTTTCCCAGATTTTGCGGGGAAAGTAATTTTTTTCTTTGGACAACACAGTATGATTTTGAAATGGCACCCAGCGGTTAGTTCCGCTGTCCAATATGTGTTCGCAGATCGTCGATTTTTCTCGCTGAACGTTTTTAACAGCCTCGATGTGTTCGATCTGCCGAGTAGCTATGGGCCGTTTCGTTTGTCCAACGTAGGTTAATCCACAGCTGCATTAAATTTTATATACACTTGGGGTTTGCAGTGGTATTACATGCTTTACAGGCCTCAGAGATCGAGCTTTGTTTTGGGTCGGTTTGAAGATATTAAACCCAAATCGTTTTTTAGTAACAATACAATACAATACAATACAATACAATACAATACAATACAATCAACTACTCCAGTAGATAGGCATTCTTACACTTGGATGCGTCACAAAATTAAATGCTAAAAATTTCATTATTATAAACATAACTATCGTGATAGTTGTCATGGCTGTAATATTATATTCAATATTACCTACATACAAATAATCAAGATATGCTAATGTGATGAGTCAGGGAGAATAATATATTAAAATAGAAATGCAAATTCTATGTAGAATAATCAAAAAATATATATTTTATTGCCAATCCAGCAATATGCCTTCGTATTTAAAAAAAAATGAATTTAATAACAATTTCGTGAAAAGCAAGGAAAGTCGTGGAAGTTTAGGAATCTGCTAATTTTGTTTGATTTATTTTTTCGTATTGCTAAAACCAAAGTGATTGTGTCTTTACTTAATTAAAATAATATATTAAAAAAAAAGTTGTTACAGGCAAACTCGTTATCGCACGTCGATCACTTTCAAGTACAGCTCCTGCTATTAAAAGAGGGTACTCGCCATTGTCATTGCTTTCTAATCTATTCAGTTTATATTATAATTTCGGCATTCTCGTATGGAGCGGATTTACATGATCTACTAAAAAACTACTATTATTAACCCCTCTCTTCCCCATCCGCGTCGGAATTGAAAATGGTGCATTTAAATCAGGGGTTTTTATCTATCAATTCAAATTTGTATCCTTTGAGAAGTCATTGTCATAGTCAGGTACTTCCGGAATAGTGTTCAATCTAAAAATCGTTTTAAGAAACAAAGATGATCGTTCAGTAAAGTTCCGGTTTCGATAATAATTGCCTAAGATTTAGTCAATACGTAAAAAGATTGAAATAGCTAGAAATGAAATAGGGGAACCATCGTTTTAACGCTCGCCGAAGTGAGTCCGTATATTAAGATGCATAATTAGTTAATTAACGTACAATTAAATACAAAACCGCTTGGTTGAGTTTACGTAAAAATCCCACGTGGAGTATATTAGATGTTATCTAAAGTAGTAACGGACCCTATATTCGACTGTTTCGAAGGGAGCCAACACAATACGCAGCATTTAAATTATGTGACTGGTACAACACGTATGGCAGTGTAAGTAATTCCTTCGTTAAGGACTTCTGTTTCTGCTGTGGCTTCTGCTTCTTTGTTTTTCTTCGCTCGGATGTTGGAAATTGCAAATATCAGATGTTATCGTAAGAAGTAACAGACCCTGTATTCGACTGTTTCGAAGGAAGCCAACACAATACGCAGCATTTAAATTATGCTCCAGGTACCACACGTATGGCTGTGGAAGTAAGTCCTTCGTCAAGAACTTCGGCTTTTGCTACGGCTTCTGCTTCTCTAGCTTCTGGCTTCAAATACACTCACCGCCACAAAAGTGGAAAACTCGTAAAATTGTATGATGAATCGTTTCGTATTGCATTATTTTATTTTATTTTATTTATTCCTTATAAATTACAAATTCCTTATATTTATGATCTTCAATTTTATGCTATTTCAAACAATTATTGATATTTCTGGAAAAATAAATGAAAAAACAATTTATTAGAGAAAAAAAAAGAAGAAATATGTGACTCAACAACAACGTGTTTTATTCAAAGACTATCGCGGTTGTTTGACATTTTAAATAGGATAAAACGAATTTACCTTGTAAGGTTTGTATCACCCGATGCGACGACGTCATAAATAGGCGAGTTTATTGCCACACGGCAGTATCTTGCAGCTAACATCAAAATACAGTGCAGTGGTACATGTGCGCGCTTTGGAAATAAAGATTATTAAACCAATAAGTTAGTATGTGTGACATACAAACTACTATATTTAAAACTAATAATGCCCGATGAGAGGAAATTGGGAGAGGAAGGAGAGAGAAAGGGAAGAACTGGTTACTTCTAAGAAAAATGTTACTTTTAGAGGTGAGTGTTGAGTGATTCTAATGAAGGTGAGTCTCGTATATTTGCCGAAGGATCGTTCTAAAGTCTTGCACTGTGGACACAGAAAGATTTTCTTCTATACCCGATGTGAGATCGGATAAGTTTTGTAGGCGTGTGCTTAGTTTTGGAGAAGCAAGCAGTTGATTGAATGTGAATATACCCACAATTGATCACCTGAGACGAAGCCAAAACCAGCATTTAATATTCGTCAGTTGAAACTTGAAGCGTTACACAGTAGATCGGCGCCTTCATAAGATGAGCATCTTTTTTTGTCGTCGGTGAAATTAAGCCGTCAGGAAACTAGCTTTCCGACGCCCGACTAATGTTCCTTGTGTCGGTCTGTAGATAGTACTGTGTAGCGATATATTATTGTTTATGAATATATTATTGTTTATGAATGTGGGAGTTAATGGGCCCTTGCTGAGTTGGCCACGAAGACCCATTCTGTTCAGGGTTGGTCACACTCACGGGTCAACCTATCCGACGGCCTCCACGCATGAAGTGCGAGCCTGGGTAGGACTTTGGCCTTATGGTCAGTTTTCCCTAGGAAGAAACCTTCTGGCGCTCCTGGACGGTCTGCGCATCGTTCGGCGTAAGCCAATCGACTGTGCACTCTGACTAACAGTCAGGGGAGTCTGGAAGCAGTACTGTTTCCTATAGAGCGGGGGTGGTTGCGGACCTTACGGCGACTGCTCTTGAAACGACCATCGGCTACCCGATCCTGGGCGAACAGCCGGGCAAAGGACGCCGTGGTCCGCAATAGATTCGCTATACACCGTTTCACCGCTTCGTAAGGGAGAGGACCGCGCAAGCGACCTCGAACTCGTAACCAATCGAGAGACCGGAGTAATCTGGTTACAATTGGAAGTAAGGGCGTGAGTGTAGGCCCGCCGGGTAACATTCCTGGCTATCTCGCGGTTAAGGCGCTGGCCTCTTACGGGTTTGTGGCGGAGCTAGACGGTGGACTGTTTTGTCCTCAAGTCTTCTGCGCTCATTCCAGGGAGATAGAACGACTAATCGTTAAAACTTTCTGAGGTGAAGGGCTCGCCCGCTGTAGTCGACAACCCAAGTTGTTTATGAATATCAGCGATATATTATTGTACAGCGTTATATAATTTGTTGTTTAAGCGATGCGATATATTAGCTATACATGAAAAAATTACATACTTACTAGCAATGGAGCATTTCAGAAATTCAGAATTTAAAATACCAATACAGTACAATAGGAATGTTAGAGAAAAAGTCCGTAGAAGATTTGAAGAACCAAGAGCGAACAACTACTATGGTGAAAGGACGTTAAAGTACCTCATTCCAAGAATCTTTAATACTATTGTATCTGAGGAAGACTGTTCAATAAACAGATCACATTAAAGACATCTCATGGTAAAGTTAGTTCAGACAAGGAAGTGGCACAAGAATTTGAAACGTTCTTCACAAACATCCCATTAAAAACTACTGGACATCTGAGTTCCTCCATTTCAATAGCAAACAATCTACTAAAGTCAAATATTGGCCGATGTGAGGCTGTATTTGATTTTAAGCAAATAGATTCCGAGACGATAGTCAAAGCGTTCCACGTTTTGAAACTAAAAAACACTGAGGATTTTTGGGGTATGTCTGTTAAGTTTTGTGAATACATCATAGACGACATTGCGCCGTATCTAGTAACAATCCTAAACGGATGCATTGAAAATGGCGTGTTTCCGGATTTACTAAAGTGTAGCAAGGTTGTACCCTTGTTCAAATCTGGCGATACAGAAGATCCTGGAAATTACAGACCGGTGTCTATATTGCCAGTGCTAAGCAAAATATTTGAAAAGATTTTATTAAACCAAATGCTTCCTCATTTCAACTTAAACCGATTACTTCATGATCAGCAATTTGGCTTCACCAAAGGACGTTCCACCACAGATGCTGGGGTAGCGCTACTACAAAACATCTATAGTGCCTGGAATGACTCGCAGGATGCTATTGGAATATTCTGTGACTTATCTAAGGCTTTTGACTGCGTAGATCATAATACGTTATTACTAAAACTAGATCACTACGGTATAAGGGGTAAATCTCTTAGCTTGCTTAAATCATATTTGACAGATAGAATCCAAAAAGTACAGATAAATGAGACAAAGTCACAAGGATCGCAAGTTAAAATGGGCGTACCACAGGGTTCTATACTGGGACCGTTTCTGTTTTTAGTATACCTAAATGACCTGCCCTTTATAGTACAGAGTCTAACTAAAATCACACTATTTGCGGATGACACCTCGTTAATTTTCAAACTAAACAAACAAAATACAAATGTGGACGAAATAAATATTGCTCTTGCACAGATTCATGACTGGTTTGCTTCTAACAATCTGGTTTTAAATTCAAATAAAACTAAATGTATTCGTTTTTCGCTTTCTAACAGCAGAAATAACTTTAATGTTACTCTAAATAATGAAAAATTAGACTTCATAGAACAGACCGTATTCTTGGGAATCACGTTGGATTCTAAACTAAAATGGGATTCACACATTACCAAACTGTCAACAAGGCTTAGTTCAGCCGCATATGCTGTTATGAAAATCCGTCAAATTACCGATGTTGATACTGCGAGGCTAGTATATTTCTCTTATTTCCACAGTATTATGTCTTACGGCATCTTACTGTGGGGACAAGCTGCAAGTATGCCCTCAATCTTTATTCTACAAAAACGGGCGGTTAGAGCCATATACAACTTGCGCAGACGTGATTCCCTAAGAGAATTATTCAAAGAAATTAACATTCTTACTGTACCTAGTCAATACATATTTGAAAACATTATGCATGCACGAAAAAATATATCTCATTATTCAAAAAACTGTGACAATCACAAATACAATACTAGAAATAAAAATAAATATATAGTGACAAAATTTAGACTAAGTAAGATAAGCAATTGTTTCATGGGAAACTGTATACGGTTCTATAATAAAATTCCAGAGGACATACAGGGTCTATCAGACACTCAGTTTAGAAGTAAAATTAAACATATTCTATGTAAGAAGGCTTACTACAAAGTAGTAGATTTTATTAATGATATTGATTTTTTTTTGGAATGATTATAAAATCGAATATTCTTTTCTTATTTTATTGAAAATTGTTAACTGTGTAGGTATATTGTCTTTTTATTTTTTATTTTTGACTATTGTTGTTAATTATGACTATTTTAAATTTTATGACTATTTTAAATTCTAACTGTACCTATACTTTAAATTGCTTTTAAATATTTCTGTTGTTAAATATTTTATATCATTATCTATAATATAAACCGTACATTGTATCTCATCTTTGACGTCACAAAGCAATTTTATACAAATTCTATTGTGAATAAAAAACATTTTGATTTTGATTTTGATTTTTTGATTTTGATTCTGTGTAAGCGTGAGCAAACAGATGTTTTAAAAGAGATTAAAAAGCTACCTGTTGGACGTTTATTTTGAAATTAGTGGTCATAGGTAAATTTGTTATACGATTTTATAATTTAAGCTTGTAGTAATACTGACCTAATTTAAGCCTGTTAAGACCAGTAGTAATGCTGCTGTGCATTGTTTTTTTTATATTATTAATGTCTTTTTGAATCACAATATTAGAAGTGTAAGACTAGAAAAATAAGAGTTTGTCTCGCCAACAAACTGAATACCAGTTTGGCAAGATTTAAATATTAAAAAAAATATATTTTTTCTCTGGAAAAACTTTGATAATAAAAAAATTAAAAATAAATGACTAGTATATGTAGTAATTCCTAGTATAATATAAATAACCTTAGCAAGATATTATTCCTAACTTAATCTATTTTGAAAGCTGATATAAACTATAGGAAGGAAACTGTCACGTTACATTTTCTTTATAAACAAGTCAACGTATTTTTTTCTATAAATGGCCTTAGGTCAATTAAAGACCAGTGTTTACGTACCAGTATGATGGGCTGTACTGACTTTTCCAAAGCGGTAGATTCCTGATCATTTCCGCCCTATCTTACTCTTACGTTTGTGTCTTTAATGAATTCGCGAATGTCCTCTTGCTCGGCATGTTAAGTATCCATCTAATGAATGTTTTTAACGATAGAATTAAGTCCGTTTCTTCTTTCATTTCTTCTCCCTTCGTTCGCGGTGACGGGCGCTAAACTTTTCAGCCTTAAACTCTCCCACTAGTCTTTCCATATCTATAAATCCTTCTCAACTATCGAAAATACTCCCCCATTTTCTCCCGTAACGACGTTATTGTTTTGCTGAAGAATTTATTTGTCCGCTTGTGCGTTTGTAAACGAGTCGTTCGCTCGAAATAGACCTCTTCGCCCACGACTTACTCCCGTACCTCCATCATAAATTCCTCCGCGCACTTCCTTAAAATGACGCAGTCAAACTTTCCTCTGTTCAATTTCTGCCGCGCTTTAAGAGTAAGAGTATTTTTTAAAAATAATGATAATGCTTTTTAAGAGAAAGTAAGGAAAAAGTATGTCTCAAAAACTACCCAATTAGGATAATGCCCGTACTAGGGAAGATTCGTTTCTTTTACAATAAAATGCGCACTTAATTTTATACTGGAATTAAAATCTATGGTAATATTTCACATGTTCTTATTGTTATTGCAATAAGTGTTCTTCAATTCTATTCATTTCAATTCAATTCAATTCTTTATTATGGAAATCACACAGTATTATGAATAATTACAGTTAAGAAAATGACATTCCGTTGATTACACTGACATATACTTAATAAAACAAAATACATAGAAAACTTGTGCATAAAAGACTTGTGTTTAGGGTGTGTGTGAGTGTGTTGAGTGTCCGACTGATTGTGCGTTTCTTTGTGAACTAAAACTGAAAATATTTCAAGCGAACGAGATAGATCAATACGTTAGAGCGGAATATGACGCGAACGATCGTCGATAAAAACTACCTGTCGAACTTATACTCGTCCGAATAAATTTGAACACATTTCGAACGGTATTCGATTCAGATGCTTCATATTCCTTCTTCATAGACTCCTTTCTTCCCAGTTCCCACCTGTCCCTATGAGTGTTAGTTAATTCTTCAAAAAAATTATATTGTTGTGTTTAAATTATGAATGTTTAAGTGGAAACATGTAATTAGCTTTATTTTTTTAACCTAATAATTCTGTAACAAATTTATTGTAACAGCTGTATGTTTCCTTAAAAATAATAAAATAATAAAATTAAAAAAAATTTAAAAAATATATTTGTTGGTAGTTTTAAAGCGAAAAAAGACAGCCGTTCATTTTATATTCCGCTATAGCGTATTGCCCTGTTTCGTTCACACGGACTAATTTACGATTTTAGTTCACGAAGAAAGGCAATCGAGCCCAATAATAGCAATAAATAATAATAACCTTTGTCATAAAAATATAATATTAGTAATAATGGGGGAAGTCCCCTAACGCCGGACGGCACTTAGCGTCGGACGCTAATAGTATCTCGACAAGTCGCGGCACGATCGATAGAGAGACGGGTGAAAAGGGTGCGGGGAAGCGTACGCTTTTCCTTTTCCTACGTCTTTGTATCGATCGCGCTGCGACTTGACGAGATACTATTAGTGTCCGGCGATAGGTGCCGTCCGGCGTTATGGGTCTTCCCCTATTTAGTAAAATAACTAAAACGAATAGTCAGTTGGTTGTATTGGCTAGGATTTGATTTACGGAGTATTTATAAGGGCGTAAGTAATCATTAAAAATGTCAATACCATTTACATGGGTACTATATAAAGCTCATGATTTATGATGTATGTACTCCATTTCTGGATGCATTTATTTTAAAACGTGGCAATCGATTAAAGTCAACATGGTACGTGGTTCTTACTGGGGTGTTAATATTGATTTCGCCCAGCAGGTCAGAGCAATCGAATATGCCATTCATTATTTTATAAAGGCATAGAGCACCATTCAAGTTGCGCATATAAGATGGGACCTAATGTGTCCAGCGCATATGGGCCTTAATAAACCATTGTATTTTAGGATCGGCCCAACTCACGGGTCAGCACCTATCTTATCAGCACCTAGGCTATCGCCTCCAAGTAGAAGTTCGAGCCCGGGTAGGACTCTGTACCTGAGGGACAGTCTCATCTAGGAATCATTCTTCGGGCACCTGGACGGTTCACGCTCCGTCTGGCGTCAGCCAATCGAGCATTCCGACTGATAACCAGGGGCGTCTGGAAACGACTTTGTTTCCTACAGAGCGGGGGTGGATGTTTACTTAATGACAGTCGCCCTTTAAACGACCAGTCGGCTACCCGATCACGAGTGAGGAGTAAGGCAAAGGATGCCGTGGTCCGCGATGATTCGAATCGAATTGTCGCTTAAGTTAGGTAGAGGACCGCGCAGTCGGGAGGCCGGAGAAATCCGGACATAAAGGATGATTCATGCTACACCGGGCCGGGGCCGGGCCGGGCCCCGGCCGAGTCGTTTCCAACGTGCTCCGGCCGGGCCAGTCATTCATGCTACACCGGGCGTGACCGGGCTGTTTCCGAGTTTATTTATCCCACGGCCGTGTCCGCGATAACTATTAAAATAGAATAGAATAGAATAACTTTGTTGTGCTATAAAAACATAACTTAATAACTATTACGCTGGTTTTATAAAAAAGACAATTTAAACACAAATGGCGGACTTATCTAACTAGTGTTGCGTCCATCTATTTTGGCGATAATAATATTTTTTAATTTCTATTTTCGCTTGATTGATAAGTGTGTTATTAATGCAATTTTCACAACTTGAGTTGGCAGCTATTGCAATTGCCATTGAAGACGAAGTATTGGAAACACGAACTGAATCTAATAAAAGAAGATGGAGTGTACATCCAGCCTGGAGAAAACGACAATCGGAGGGAGAATTCGCCACGCTCTACAAGGAATTAATAGATGATGAGAGCAAATTTTACGGTTATTTTAGGATGTCTAAAGAATGCTTTAGCATATTTCTTGGAAAAATAAAACGTGATTTAACCAAACAAAATTCAAGATTTCTGAAGCATATCTCTCCCATTGAACGATTAGCAGACCGGAGCCGGGAAAACAATATCCACCGCCATTTCGACGCCGTGCTCCGGACGTGGCACGACCGGTCACGGCCGGAGCACGGCCAAGCATGAATTGCTTCATACAAAAGTATACTATAGATATCTGACCGTGTCCCGGCCGGGGCCCGGCCCGGCCCCGGCCCGGTGTAGCATGAATCATCCTTAACTGGTAGCGAGGATGCTTGGTCTGCCCGCTGGGTTAACTACCCGGTGCCGGGCGGTAAGGGTTGGCCTCTCGCGGGCTAGTTGGCTGAGCTAGATATTGGATTGTCAATGTCTGTGGTCTTCTTCTACGCTCATCCCACGGCTGAAAACATATATCGTTATAACATATATCATATATCGTTATACCAGTCTGGGATGATTTTTTTATCGTAGGCTATTTTTTTAAATCGTAAATACAATACGTTCACGGAAACAAAATTTCATTATTCCTCGAGTGCAAGCAACATTTGCGCAACGACAAGCTTTTTTCATTGGTCCCAAATTATATAATGACATGGAGGAACAATGGAAACACTTAAAGAACAATCAAGAGTTTAAAGACAATATTACTAAATGGTTATTTGAATTAGGGAGGTCTAAATCTGAAAATTTGGTTTGTAAAGCGTATGTATAACGGTTAATTTGAAAATAATATTGTATATTTATATAAATTATTTATGTAATATATTAATAGTAGGTATATCATATCATATTTATATAATATTTTTTTTATATTTTTTAGCACTGCTGTTATAATTGTATTTATATATTTTATTAAATTATAAATATGTTTATACCATATATCATTTATTATTTATTGAAATCATATTTACGTATATGTGTATTTGCCATATTGTATTACCTACAATGTATTATTCGTACAAATTTAGTGTTTTGATTAGTATTATAGTTTTAATTATTTATTATTATATATTATTCAATCTTAATAAAGTACATTCATTAATTATAAAAATAAAAAGTTTTTTTACGTTAATTAGGATAATTGTTACATAACTTGTATTACTTATTTTAATTACTCTGACCCGCCTAGATACGGGACAGTTTAGTCCTAGTTAGGTGGGCAATGAGCATTAGCTGCATTTCGGTATTCAATTTTTCCGAGTTACTATAAGTAACTCGTAAGTATATAAGTAACATTGATAACTCACGTCCATAACTCAAAGTAATTCTATAAGTAACATTGATAACAATGGGGCTAAATGTACAAAAATTAAATTAATAAAGTATTAAACCTTTAAAAAATATATGAAAAAGGTAAGAAATGTTAGAAAACAAAAAGATATAAAATTGCAAGAAATTATAAAGAGATAATTAAACAACAGACAAAGAAAAGCATTAATACTATTAATTTTAGCAATCATCCGAGTAATATTCCTCCAGCAAGTAAAACACTTTATCTGTGAGATACTTCTTTAGGCGGATCTTATACACGCAAGTGATTCCGATTGTCGAATGTATTATAATTATTGCTAAGCTTGTTGTAAGTCGCTGGGCCGGCAACATATGCTATAAAATAGCCTCTCCGACTTGGATACCGCGTGACTCACTAAACGTAGCTCGCTTCGGGATCTTGTTGGATAGTGGTGACGCACGCCATTCACTTCAAATAGTAGAAAGTGGTAGGCAGAAAGGTCTTTGTTTTAGATCTCAACCCTCTCACATTTTAGTAATGAACATTCAGGCCTTTAGCATGAATGTCGTAATTTGTATTTTCCGAGTCTGAATTTCTATTCGCAGACTAGATATATATTATTAACTTGTATTTTTAACTTTAACTTATTTTCCGCACAAGTAATGCATTTTAGTCGTTCGCCCGGTACTTTTGATTCACATTCCTGGTTGCCAGAACGATGTTATTACTCTCACATACTCTTTGGGTGTGACAATATGTTAAACACTTTTAAAATTGTAGTATTAGGGAGCTTTGGTCCTCTATATTACAACCTCTAGTAAACAATATTTTTTCTAGCCACATTGTCCGTAATCAGAATACCTTTGTCGTAGTGTAGATATCAGTATAGAAATAGAGCCAAATTTATTAGATAGTAAATAGAGCCATAAAAGAGTAAATAGTGACTCAAGGACAAGGAGCGGTGAATAAATGAATGAGCGTGTCTTGAAAAAGGACCTCTTCCATATCTATTAAAATAAACTTATATATAATATGGTTAAAAATAAGTCCGTTTCCCATCAGGGACATTGTTTAACCCTTTGAGGACTATACACTTTGCGGTAAAGTATGATTTTATTTGATACATAAAACTGTTAAAGGGTGATTGATTTAAATAACATGTATGTCAAGTTTTGTGAAAATTGGTTCCATAGATTTTGCATAAATTGATGGGATATAAAAACCCACGTGGTCCATAAAAATGCAAAGTTATAACTTTTTCCAAAATTTTATTGTTTTATTATTTAACTTAGAAATTATACGTAAATACTAAAAAATGTACCTACTAAAAGAAAAAAGACACACGGAAAAAAGCGCCATAAATATTTTATTTATTTATTTAAAATCACCAGAAATCGTTGATCATTTGCGATATTTAAAAAAAATACGGTATATTTTTAAAAATATTTTTTTTCAGGCGATTTTGATGTCGGAATAACATGGAAAAAATATAATTTATAAATTATTCGTATTTGATAATAAAATTTATAAAATGATTTTTTAAGTTATGGGACACAAATATCCCATGGTCCTTAAAGGATTAGGCCACCATGTACAAATATAAAAAACAAAAGATCAAGAGATCGATCCCCAAAAATATGGCAAGTCAAGTTGAAAGAGCCTGTTGCAGAGAAAAATGCACAGGATAGAGAAATTTCAAATGCTCATGCTCATGTTATGAACGAACTACTACCTAGATTGACATTAAACCCTAGAGTTCCTAGTGCTGATTTTTTAATCTGGATTCCTCATATACTAGCTTTTTAAAATGAGACTCGCTTTTAAATAATTCAAGAATTTAGATATCCTAGAAGTTTTTGCCCTAGTATTTAAGAAAAACTTCGTCGAGGGAATAAATCGATCCCGCACGAAGACTGAACTGAAATAACTGAAAGAAGAAGAAGAAAAATGCAGACTGCAATCCAATAAGAATAATACTAAGCAAACATTATAAGGATAAAATCGAAAATAAAGAAGAAACTTCTACCGATTGATAAAATTTAAGCTCTAGCGCGGGCGCATTTGCCAGTAGCTCAATGAATGCAGCGTGCATATTATAATGGATCAATTGAAATTAATCATCACCCGGACAACATAAATTTGGACAATGGTTTCCGCCTATCAAACATAAACATATCGCCTCTATTATTTGAGTAGTCATATTTCGATAAGTTGAAGACGATGATAATTTAATAAGATTCAACAGAGTATGTAGACGCTGTAGCGATAAGCGATAAAAGTGTCCGACAAAGATGAAAGCGATGGAAGTGTCCTTACTGTCGCTGCTCCTATTTAATATATTATTCAATAGAAAGACTGGAACCCTTCACAACATCCATCGAGGATAGGAATGTAAGAGTATAGCCGTGGAGAGAAGTTGCTCAGAAAACGTTTGTTGTTTGACAATGTAATTAATAATTGATTATATGTATAGGTATTCGATGGCTCAGCCATACTGAGATTTGGCAGCTAGGGTTTTACTACGAAATGCAACGTGTAGATGGCACTCATAGTTCCAAATATTGATTAATCTTCTCTTATCTACTATCTATACTAATATTATAAAGAGGTAAAGTTTGTGACGTTGTAGGAAGTAATCTCTGAATCTACTGAACCGATTTTGAAAATTCTTTTGCCAATAGAAAGCCACGTTATTTGTGAGTGTCATAGGCTATATATTAATCCGAAAAATTAAAAGACTTTTTTGTGGTAGTCGGATTTGCAAAGTAAGTCGGAGAATAAGCGGTCGAACGAAAACGTTTCTAACTAACGCTGCCTTAACGATGAGAGATATATGATTAAGTTCCAGAGAAAAGTTGTAGAGCTTGATAATGCCTACAAAAAGTCGGCGAGAGCATTTGTCTACCTTTTAAAGCATTTGTCTACCTACATCACAAAAAGCAGTATTTTATATTTAAAAAAATAATTTAAATCGTAAGGTCAAGTTTATTGGTCATATTATCGACAATTATGAATTCTTATCAAAATAAGTAAATTTATCGTCTCAAGTGTTTAAAACAAAAGACTTTTCCCTTTTACTGCG
Source organism: Micropterix aruncella (assembly GCA_944548615.1). Classification (NCBI taxonomy): domain Eukaryota; kingdom Metazoa; phylum Arthropoda; class Insecta; order Lepidoptera; family Micropterigidae; genus Micropterix; species Micropterix aruncella. The sequence goes on along the minus strand of OX155956.1, from coordinate 1,106,631 downwards.
TATAATTTCCCTTTTACTGCATAAATAGTTAAAGAGATAATACGCTCACAAATAAGACACTCACAAGAAGACACTCACAAATAACGGTATTATAGTCAAATTGGCATGCAAATACATACATACATGTGCAGTAAAAATATAACCTTTCTTTTGGCAGTCAGGAAATAAATCATAGCACTCAGTACTAACCGAACCACACTCATAATTTCATCACAGGTAAAAAGTTTTACCGCCCAACGAAGTGGGCACGGGTCAGCTAGCGTTCAATATAGTGGCGTTTGTTACCACGAACGCCGCCATATTACGGCGATAGACGCCACCATATCAGTATGGCGGCGCACTGCAGACGGCGCTCTAAACCCGCCTATACGATAACATATCTCAAAATAAAATAATAATATAATAATATTTCTATATTTTTCTTCATTTTTATTTTCTTTATTTATTTATTTTAGGAAATTCACAAAAAATAGCTTAAAAATACTCTATACGTAACATAGAATACAATAAACCATAGCAAGAGTCGTGTATAAATACCATGTGGCATGTCGCTCTACTAAGCTTAGTTTGTACACTGCATTATATATAGGATTGTACACTGCATTATATATCCAATCAATATAAAATTAATAAATATTTTATGTATTAGGTATTGGATAGTTATTATATATTTGATATTTGATTCAGTACTTCTATATTTTTCCTCATTTGATTCATCATTTCAACATTCGACACTCCTTCCGCATTCTTCTGTAAACCCACATTTGAAAAGCCTCCAGTTTCTTACACGGGGTCTGCGTGAGCACCAGCCTTCCACAGAAGAAGATGGAGAATACGTAGCAGCTTCCATTCATATTCTAATAAGCAATAATAGGTTACGGCTGCAATGAGTTGCTTCCTTTCGAAAATGTCAGCTCGAGCCCCATTCCCTTTCCTATTGGAATCGTCCCAAGTCCCATTTGAAATGTTACTCCTGACTGCAGTTCCACTGCTCATTTAAAGAGGTATGTAACATCTCAGTTACATATTTATAATGTTTAACTTGTTCCAGAGGCACATTGCCAAGCCGGTCATTGCTTTGCCTCTGTCTAATTAAAATCATATGATTTGTTTTACTGCCGTTCATGTTCAATCGGTTATTTTTGAAAGCATTATTAACCTTCTTGAGTAGAGCCTGTAAATCGTCAACATTATCTACCAGTAGTATAGTATAATCGGCATATCGGATAATATAGATCCTCTTGCCATTATCTAATAAAAGTCGACTGCACCATCTAGTGCCTCGCGCATTGTTTCTTCGGAGTAGATATTAAATAGAAGTGAAGAAAATACGTAGCCTTGTCTGAATCCCCTTCGTATATCTGTATTCTCAATTAGGGCATCTTCTACTTTGACGGCGGTTGTCTGATTCCATTAAAGATTTTTACTATGTCTGGAACCTAATGGAACCGTGCAGCTTTGGCCTGATGGCCTACATAGTTTTTCTATTGTCGGCCCAACTCACAATGCAGCTGCCATCGGTTAGCCTCCTCGAAAAGGGATAACCTGGAAAGGCATGTAGTTGTTGACCTGATGTCAGCCACCTTTGAAACGAACCGTTGGCTACCCGATCCCGTGTAAGATTGACAGGCAAAGGACGCAATGGTCCGCGACAAATTAGAACTGAATTACTGCTAGCATACAGTATGGCCACGCAAGCGACTTCGACTCTGTGACCAGACTGGAGGATCGAGAAATCCATCCAAATCTGGTAGTAAGGGAGCGGGGTTCGCTCGCTGGGTCTTCTTTCCTGTGCCTCGCTGTAAGGTGTTGGGACTCTTACGGGCCGTTGGCGTAGCTAGATGGTGGATTGTTTCATACGCAAAAGTATTTAGTCTCTTAGATGAATTCTCTCGCAAACGTCTCTTAGAGACATAACGACCTTATAACTCCCTAAGGGGTCGGGTTTGCCCGTTGTAGTTGATATCACTCTTATGGATATACTCGTATGTCTTTGCTATCGAACCTAATCAGCCATAATCAGCAATCAACGGAATACACCATTGATACCCCAAAAAGGGATCGATCAACCCAAGTACTACTTTTGGCGATGATCTGTAGCTTCCAAAGTGGCGTTTAAACACTGGCTGCTGTTAGATCGTCAAGTTAAGAAGCGTCGGGTGTGGCCAGTCACGTAGGTACTGTCACGGGAAGATATAAACGCCCGCCGTCTGGAAGATAATTGTCGTTAGACAAAAAGGTGGGCCGTTAGGGATCATCCATATATTATGTAACGCGTTTTAAGATATTCTCGACCCCTCTATTTCTACGTATCGTAGGATAATGTTCCACTCCCCCCCCCCCACCCCACACCCCGTATTATTATATTATATACTAAAATTATACTATGCTTCGATTACATTGGAAAGACACATATAGACAAATATATAATTAGACTTAATACAATTATATGCAATAGAATAAAATAACATTAGAATAACTGACAATTAAATGCAACGATGTGAAGTCCCACTGCAGTCCCACTTATTTTTTTTTCCATTAAATTATGTAAAATATAAACACCACATACATCTAAAAATATACCTATTTTAAAGTACTTAATATTCCTCGTTAAAGGAATAGAAATATCAGAAGTAATTGAAATTTGTAGATTAAAAAAATTAATTTTCCTTCGGAGCAGATTTGGTCATTCGTGAAAGTAATGATTCAAGTAAAGCTGGGTATTGACGGTCAGTTTTTCGCGTCAGTCTAGACGTAAAACTGTGGCGTCACTCCAAATGGTTTTATGCCAACTAGATTTGCCCATTGACTGGCGTCACTCCGGCTCTTCAGTTTTCGACCGGCCCGGCCGCATGAAGGACGTGTCCCTTTGCGGACATCCACGAATAAAAATGGATTCCGATTTCGAACAAGAAACATTCCTTGTTACTACGGCTACTGTTTGTTTTATTTTATTTGATAGCAAACTTACAGATAGTAAATATATATTACTAGTATTTTAAATACATATACAAACCAAAAAAAAATACTATCCTATGATCAGTTTGCAATGCTTGCTTTACAAATTAACAGAAATAACATGAACACGTTGATAGTAGAAAAAAATATAATAAAGCTAATAATATTATAAGGGTAAGAAAATTAATAAGGTAATTTGGATAGAGCAAAATAGAAGTATGAGTAATTGGATAGTAATATTTATTATACATAATATGATATAATACAATAGTCTGTTATAATATAGTAATCATATACAGTACATTAGGATGGCAGTTAGTGAAATCTTAAGAAGTAGGAGATAGGCTAGGTATGATCGAGTCATTTATTAAATTAATGGAATCATAAAATATATCTAATCCTTTACACGATTTATCAAAAAACGCGACAGATTGTTAAACAAAATACTAATATGAGACAAGCTATAAACCCTCATGAGAGATTCACTGCCACTCTTCGTTTCTTAGCATCGGGAATGAAATCTGACTTCTATAATATCTAATTCAATTTTATAAATAATATCTAAATAAAATTGGAATATTTTATCTAAATAAAATCTTCTACAGCTTTTTGTCGATACTGTTCATTTTTAAAATTTTTGTCGGTTATTTTCCACAAACATTCTGAATTTCTATATTTTTCGATGAAATCTATCATTATGACAAGTCCGACACCGCCATGATGACGACGACGACACCGCCATGACAAAAACAAAAACGCAGCACGCGCTGTCACCGCGGTCCGCGAGCGTGGAACTGACGCGTTGGATTGCAGATTGCGCACTCACGGTCAGTTTGGCGCGACGCGCCATTTGGATTATAGTAGCCACGGAAAATATTCGTGGCGCGTCGTCAGTTAAAACTCTGGAGTGACGATTCGACATTCACGATCAAATTTTGGATGCACGCCAGTTCAACTGACGCGAAAAACTGACCGTCAATGCCCAGCTTTAGAGATGACCACTTTTGATTGTTATTCAAATCGGTTTTCGATATATTTCGTTGAATCATTGAAATTAGGAATTTGCGTTTTCTCCGAATTATTGCAATCGTATCAATTCGGGTTTTCTCCGAATAGTTTAAATAACTCATAGTTGATTTTTTGCATTGCCAAAGACATGACTGAGATAACAAATATGACTCACTGTCGCCTTTGCAAATAATCTAATATTAAATATTGGCGCAATCAAACATTGTAATCTGTGAGCAGAATTGGGCAAAATTTAGTAAGACTAACGATTGATGACTAACTATTGAATATATTAATCATGATTAATGACTAATGAGTAATCAGTTTAGTCGTCAATCGTGACTAATAATAATCGTAATCAAAATAAAGCAAATTGGCGGCCGGTCACGCTGTGTACGTTTTTCTTGGCAGGCAATGAGTTAAAATTTGAAATTTATCTATTATTTTGAAAGAAAGCACACTCAAAAAATAATAAATGAATGACAATATAGCAAAAGATTTTTACGTGATATGCAAAAGTGTAGTAATTTTGGATGACTAACGGTTTAATACCTTAATCGTAATTAATGAGTAATGCTTGATTAGTTTAGTCATCAATCGTGATTAAGGATTCATTAGTTTCAATCGTAATCATGACTAAAAATTGTGATTGAAATACCGATTGACCGACCGACCGACCGACCAATCGACTGACCGACCACCCAGCAAAACCGGTGAGAATCTAAGTACAGTCAACCAATAGATATAATAGAGAATTATCGGGTGACATCTAAAGAGCAAGTTAGTCATGATTGACAATAGAACGATTAACTATTAGTTGATTTAGTAATGATTATTTCAATCGTGATTAACTTTATCATGACTAAATTATACATGATTGATTAGTCGATTAAAACAATTTATCGATTGTGAGCCAACACTGCATGTGAGGCACTAGTAGGATAAAATTGAAATGTCACAGTGTAGTTTTATGGCTCGCTTCATGGTATTTGTCTCAAATTATCAAGACACAGTATTTTTATCAATGTTATTATAATGCACCTACCTAGTTTGATTTTAAATGCGATTTGGGCTTGTTTTGCGGACATGTTTATGCACCGGAGATGCATCTTGATTTGGAACATATTATTGTGTTGAGAGAAATACTTTTATTTCTTTAAAGTTCATTAAAACGGAGTAATATCGTGTTTTTTTTATCTAGAGCTGATGAAAACTTTAAAGTTGCAGAGGGGTAATAATTGCAAACTTGATACAATAACTGGAGCTATCAACTACAACGGGCGAACCCGTCACCTCAGGAAGTTTTGACGATATTAGATCGTTCTGTTTCCCGTGAGGTGAGCGTAGAAGACTTGGGATGAAAACAGTCCACTGTCTAGTTACGCCACTCGCCCGTAAGAAGCCAACGCCTTGCCGCGAGATAACCAGGTTAATCAACTTGCGGGCCGACACTCGCACCCTTACTTCCAGTTGCAACCGGATTACTCCGGTCTTCCGACTGGTTAGAAGTTCGAGGTCGCTTGCGCGGTCCTCTCTCTTACGTAGCGGTGATGCGGTGTCTACCGAATCTATCGCGGACCACGGCATCCTTAGGCCGGCGCTGTTCACCCGGTATCGGGTAGCCCGGTATCGGTAGGTCATTTTAATAGCGGCTGCCACAAGGTTAACAATCACCCCCGCTCTGCGAGAGACCGGAGAAATCTGGTCACAATTGGAAGTGAGGGCGCGAGTATCTCGAGCCCGCCGGGTTTATTCCTGGCCTTTCATTCACTGGCTAGTGCTGCCCAACTGGGATATATGCGTTCCAGGGCAAGCAATTTATATTTTTACATTTAAAACGAGGGTCGATGAACCAACCAAACATATGAAATCGAAGACTATCGCGGTTGTTTGACATTATAAATAGGATAGAAAACGAATTTACCGCGTGAAATTTGTAGGACCCGACGTTTCGGTGACGTTGCAGCCGCCGTTGTCTAGGGTAAACTGTCGTTTTCTATCCTATTTACAACCAAACATAATAATAATAATAGTAATATATATATATATATATATATATATATATATATATATATATATATATATATATATATATATATATATATATATATATATATATATATATATATATATATATATTTATATAATAATAATATATATATATAAAAAACAAAAATTACAATATTATATAGGAATTAGAAATACTAAATACATTAGAATACACATATACATACATATATACACAATATATGTTAAGTCATCTTCTACTTATTCTACTACATCGTTCATGGCATGGATTGATAAACGCTCTTTTTGCAACAGCCATTTATTTATTTTGCTTTTAAACAAATGACAATTGGGGCTGGTTTTTATGTCACTGCTTAATTTATCACTGCTTAAATTATCACTTATGAGTTGTCTAGTGGGTTTCGTGTGCGTAATAATAAAAGATTTATTTTGTTTGGCCACGAAAACCCAACGTAGTTCAGTTTTATTTTATTATCTTTGAATGGTTGCCACATAAACGGGAATATGTTGCCACCTATAGAACTTCTGTGACAGAAATAATTTAATTACCAGAATGGGTTTTTAACTTCCTCTTCGGAGTTTTGTCCCTAGTAAAAAAAAGTACTAATAATAATAATAATAATAATAAACTCTTCATTTGCTATAAAAAATATAACATAAAAAGGCAAGCTTATTGCCAGATTGCAATATATTGCGACTAACCTAATCGCAGTGCAGTGGTACAACTTGGGTTGTCAACTACAGCAGGCGAGCCCGTCACCTCGGGAAGTGTAACGATTAGTCGTTCTATCTCCCTGGAGTGAGCGCAGAAGACTTGGGGACAAAACAGTCCACCGTCTAGCTACGCCACAAGCCCGTAAGAGGCCAACGCCTTAACCGCGAGATAGCCAGGAATGTTACCCAGCGGGCCGACACACACGCCCTTACTTCCAATTGTGACCAGATTACTCCGGTCTCTCGCTTGGTTACAAGTTCGAGGTCGCTTGCGCGGTCCTCTCCCTTACGAAGCGGTGAAACGGTGTTTACCGAATCTATCGCGGACCACAGCGTCCTTTGCCCGGCTGTTTACCCAGGATCGGATGGCCGATGGTCGTTTCAAATGCAGTCCAATCGAGAGACCGGAGAAATCTGGTCACAATTGGAAGCAAGGGCGCGAGTGTCGGCCCGCCAGGTAACATTACTGGCTATCTCGCGGTAAAGGCGTTGGCTTCTTGCGGGTTGTGACGTAGCTGGACGTTGGATTGTTCTGTCCAAAGTCTTCTACGTTCACTGCAGGGCGACAGAACGAAAAAATCGTTAAAACGTCCTGTGGTGACGGGCTCGCCCGTTGTAGTTGACACCGCAAGTTGTTGTTAGTCGGAGAGCACAATCGATTGGCTTGCGCCGCTCGGTGCGCCGACCGTCCAGGAGCGCCAGAGGTTTGATTCCCAGGGGAGACTGGTTGACCCAGTGTCCTACCCAGGTTCGCACCCCATGCGTGGAGGCCATCGGATGGGTGTTGACCCGTGAGTGTGACCGACCCTGAACACATGGGTCATCGTGGCCACCTCATCATGGGCCCGTTAGCTCCCACTCTATGACACTCGGGATGACATAACGATACTGAACGGCACCGCCGCCGTGTCTGTGGACAAGCTTTCATAGAGATTCTTAGACGACCGTCCACGGCGATATAAAGGTGGCTATTCACGGTAGCGCCATTTGGCGTGACTCCAAATGACTGAAGTCAAATGGATGGACGCCAAACTTGTACCCCACTCACGATCAGTCCAAATGGCTTTCATTTTTCGCGTTTGACGGGGGTCTACAGAGGTTGTCATGAGTTCTGATTCAGAAGAAGAACTTTTACTATGTGCGGCTGCTGTTTATCATCACATAGTCACCAGAAAACCGAAAACGAAACATTATGAGGGGTCGAAAAAAAGGAGTACCTTCACACACTTCAATTTATTGAATGAATTATCATTAGAGCCAAGCGAATGGAGAAACTATCTGAGGATGGACTACATGCTTCAAACTAATAGAACTGGTAACTCCACTCATAACGAAACAAGACACCAATATGATACAGGCTGTGAGTTCTTATGAGAGGCTGAGTCCATTTTTCGTTTCTTAGCATCAGGAATGAGCTACGAGGAACTAACGTTTCCAACTGTCATATCTCCACAACTTTTGGCTTGTACTAATTGCTCTGTGGTATTCAATCTTTTGTGTTAATTTATATAATCATTTTCTTTCACCTTTCACAGGAATTCCAAGTCCTTGTACTTTTATTTATTATATAAATATTAAACAATAATAATTACAATTCTGGCCTATGACATGCTTTCGATAAAAGTTTTGACCAACGAAATACACAACCCACGACGATGCGACTCGCTCGACGTCACCGCGCGGATGAACGCAAATGGATGTGGGTTCGCGCATTCACGAGAAGCGTGGCGCGATGGACTGGCGCGATGCATTGGCACACGGTCTGACGGCACGATGATTTGGCATCAAGCCACGGCTTGGCGCGATGGATTATGGAGCGACTGGAATTCCAGATTTTTACATCCCGCCAAATTATTTCGCACTCACGGTCAAATTTTGGCTGTATATCGCGCCATTTGGAGCGATGGAGTGACCATGAATGGCCACCTTAACCGTAGATTTTCACGGCAAAAAACTTGTGTGGACAAGAAGCGTCACGGCATCACTCACTGTATTACATTTCGCATCTTTGCAATCGGCCATAGGCGATGTATGAGATCTTAAGAAGAGGGTTTCGCATCCTAGATAGTTTGAAACCTTCATCGCTATTGAGTTCGGGGTCCTTCTTATTTGATCATGCGGAAGAAATATCATAGAATTGTTTTTTTAATAGCACAATGGGATTCTGAAACTGCATCCAGTTTTCACGCCAAACGTTTTTAATAGCCTTGATGTGTTCCATCGGTTGAGTCGCTATGTATCGCTCCAACCCATCGCTGCACTCGATCTTATAGACACCCGGGGTTCGCAGTATTATTACATCCTTCACAGGACTCAGACACTGAATTATACTTTGGCTCTGTTTGAAGATCATTCTTGTATCGAATTTATTCAGCATCTTACTTATTCCATCCGTTACATCATTGACATATGGCAATAATGCTCGTGATCTGCTAAGTTTCTAAGTTTGTTACATATTGCATCGTATGCGTTTGTTATGATATTTTCCTTATCCATTTTCCCTAAGGACGTCATTGACCTGTTTCATCTCCTGCGAAAAATGCGAAAATGCTCGTCGCATAGGTCGGGTGCTTAATTCACGACTAATTGACTAAAAAAATAGAGAAATAACGTGGCGTTGAATTAAAATACTGATTTGTAATTCCAACTCAAACCGAAGTTATCTAAGTTCAATGAGGCCATGGAAACCCGGGAAAGATCCTAAAGACGCCAAAAGCTACCGCCCCATCTCATTGTTGTGGCGTATCCGCTCATCGGCATCTCTCCCCCTGCAATAAGTCGTAATGTCCTGGCTGATTCTGAAAGACTAAAGACGATAGACGATCCAAGACCAAAACCATAATAGTCTCAAAGCGCGATAGTCATTCTTGAGTCGCACACAACCGCTACGAGACAATAAATATTCGAACGACATCACTTAATGGAGGGTTTCTCTTGGCGAGGACGCAAAGTGACATATAGCATTGAGGTCCCATAGTCATAGTCATATTTTATTAATTCCAAAAAGTACGTACCTACTGTGGAATACGTCATTTTACATTTGCTATAAGAAGTTATTACAACTTCATTACGTGTACAAGTACTTTTTATATTATAAATAGGATAGAAAACGAATTTACCGCGTGAAATTTGTAGGACCCGACGTTTCGGTGACGTTGCAGCCGCCGTTGTCAAGGGTAAACAGTTTACCCTTGACAACGGCGGCTGCAACGTCACCGAAACGTCGGGTCCTACAAATTTCACGCGGTAAATTCGTTTTCTATCCTATTTATAATGTCAAACAACCGCGATAGTCTTCGATTTCATACTTTTTATATGTAATAGCAAGGCACCATCGGATCAATTATAAGAATCAAATCAAACAGACTCAAATACAGAAACAAATATTACCATTTTTTTAAAATAATCTATCAATAAGTTTAAAAAAATTGACAATCAAAAATTTTAAAATAATCAGTTAATAAACAATAAGTTTTACAATAAAATCAACATTGCAGTAACAAAAGACAGAACAAAATGGATTTGATAAATGGTAAATTATGTTTTAAAAATTAAGACGGCCTTGTCAAATTCATGAAAATTATAGAGAGCATGCATGGTTAAGTTTCTTTTTATGCATTTCTTAAATGCAACCTCTTGAAGTAATTTAAGTTCTGCTGGCAATGATTGAACAATTTAAACCCCAAATATAAAAATGGTCTCAAGTATAAATAAGGCCGCACTTTGGGAATTACTACATTATTTTTATTGCGAGTGTTATGTTCATGCACAGTTCATATCCCCTATACTACCTGGCGTTGTCTCAACTGACTGAGAATGGCTGTGACAAGATGCCGGGCCAATCTCGTCCGCTTGGGCTACACAAAGATTCAAATATGCGACTGTGGAACGCTGCGGTATGAATACCACCTCCTGTCCTGCTCTCGGTTGTCAACCATCATCACACACAAGGAGAGGCGAACAACTAGGACAGGCCATCCGGGCCACATACTTTTGGAGAGACGTATCCTAGCCTGGCCCAGACACGTTAACAAAAGAACGAAAGTGTCCTTGTGAAAATACGGCAATTACCTAATACAGACCCACTGTAATAATATCTCTAAGGGATTAACTATCTGGGATTAAAAAGTATTTTAAAAATAGTCGAAGTAATAAACTTTTAGGTGATTAAAGCAAAAAAATCTAATTACTCATCCGAGCATTAATACTTTTAACAGAATGGGGTAAATTACTTTTCCGCGACTTACTTTGTGATATTTATTATTTTTCTCCATTTCTTTCATCTTAATTCTTTAAAATATTTGCTGATCTTTGTTTAAAAATAGGTTGCCTTTATAAAATGACATTTTCCTTACGAAAGTTGGACGTTTAACAGCAACTGAGAGTTGTTGTATATGCCAAAACAACGGTTGCATTCACAGCAACAAAATGCATTCAACTTATTGAATTTAATTCTTGAATGGTGAATTCAACATAGATTCGAAAGATTTTTTTACCCTGTAGAAGGGACGGAGGTGTGTTCTCGGTTATTAGTCGAATTGCCTTATGTGCTTTGATAACAATATTAAAAAAACATAGATTAGATTAGATCATATTATGCAGGGAGAGTTTTTAATTACTTGACATCTTTGAATTGGTTAAATTAGTACGAGCAAATAAGCAAATTTGATACAATTTTTCGGAAAAGAACAGCTTTTTGTTTTCGAAAAAAAAAACATATTTTTTATTTTTTATTTAGTAAATTTAAAAAAATGACTGATAAAGAAAAGTTCGACGAGCGTCGAGTGCGCAATTTAGCAATAGGTTATATACCCCGAATAAACAATATTCGCGATATTTTACCTACCGCTAGAGGGCGCAAAGCAAACAACTCTTTTCATACTAATTTTCAAAACATAAAATTTTTTAAACTTAAAAAAAAGACAAAAAATAGTTTTTTTAGTATTTTTAAAATTAAAAATTGTTTTTTTGCTCTTATTGATTCATCCACTTCAAGGATTTTACTAATTAGAAACTCATCCTTTATAAACCTTAACTAAGAGTAGGTACTTCAGATTTGGTTTGTCACACTAAAAGTTTCGGAAATCGATTAAAAAATATATGTTTTTTCTCAAAATATTCTCCGCGAGTGCTAATACAGTTTTTCATACGATAAACCAATTTTCGTAATGTTTATACCACCCTTCCGCGGGGACCTCCAAAACATATTTTCCATAACGGGCGAACCTGTCACACCAGGCTGGTATAACGATATGTGATCGTTATTTGAGCCGTGGGATAAGCGTAAAAGACTTAGAGACAAGACAAATCCACTGTCTAGTTCCGCCAACATGCCCGTTAGAGACCAACGCCTTACGGCGAAGTACACAGCCGGCAACCTCGCCCCTAACTACCAGTTTTGGAAGGATATCTCCGTCTGGAATTAACCTTCAGGATACTTCCTACCTCCTGACTGGTTACAGGATCGAGGTCGCTCGGCCGGTCCTCTCCCTTGCCACAGTTTTGGTATACTGTACCTTTAAGTAGCGGTGATACGGCGTCTACTGAATCTATCGCGGGCCACGACATCCTTTGCCCGGCTTGTTCACCCGGGATCGGGTGGCCGAATGGTCGTTTCAAGAGCACATGCCGTAAGGTTAACAACTACCCCCGCTCATAGGAAACATGACTGTTTCTAGACTCCCCCGGCTGTTAGTCGGAATGCACAATCGATTGGCCGGCGTAGCACGGTGCGCAAAACGTCCAGGAGCGCCCGAAGGTTGATTCCTAGGGGAGATTGGCCCGCAGGTTAGACTCCTACCCGGGTTCGAACTTCTGCGCTGAGGCCGCCGGATGGGTCTTGACTCGTGCGTTTGACCGACCCTATACAACTGGGTCTTAGTGGCCAAACTGCAAAAGGGCCCATTAGCTCCCAATCGGGACCGTATGGAGGATGGCTTGTGAGTTTACGTTTTTTGCTTTCGAAATTTCGTTTGTCTGCCTGGCCGTGTCTGGCCAGACACGACTTGGCCTGGCGTGTCTAGCATTGTTATAGTGCAAGATGATGCATCGTTTACGGCTGTTTTTACGGAGTTCTTCAATAACTTCCGGCAAGCAAATTGTCGCATTCAGCATTCAGGGTCAGCAGTCAGCATTCAGGGTACAAAGATTATCCAAAGCAGCAGTAGCCACGTGGCCAGTTTTCCTGAAAAAAGTATCGATCTTCGGCTTCGCGTCACTTAGCACCCTCGCGCCACTTTGGTTGGGTTCGGATTCTCTCGGGAGACCCGCGGGTCGATCGCTGCTTTCTACGTTAACTTTGACGCCTCTTCGTACCATGGCATTACATTACCACGTAACCATGGCATTTCATTCTTCGCCATTCTTCTTATTTATTCTTAAGCCAGTGTTTCAGTTGGGTCGCAGCCTCCCGTGTCTTCCTACAATGACTACTTTGCTTTCTATCAATCTCCCAGTCTTCAAAAAAAAAACTTTGTGTTGATTAACAACGTTGCACCGCTGTCAATATATTGGTAATACAGTACAATTTCATTTCTACCCCAGTAGGTAGACATTTCTACACTTTAATGCTTTATTGCGTCTAACATTCTCAGTAATGTAATTAATTATAGAAAATTAACTATCGTGATAGTTGTGACTATATAAATTAATTTATGTAATTTATAATCGGTATGACAATCATCAATAATTTTAAAATAATGTAATGAAGAAATTTTCTGGTTAAATACAGAGAACAATGTCTAAAACCATTATTATCATAGTAATCATGTCATAGTCATGGAAATATAATAGATAATTATGTACTAAAAATGACAAAATTGAAATTATATCCGAAATCCAGCAATATAGCCTTCGCGGATAAAAATAAAAATTACACTATTTGCCTGATAGTTAAATGTTAACTATCAGAATAAGGAAATAAGGAAAATATCCTGATAGTTAAATGTTCACTATCAGGATATTTTCTTTTATTTTACCAAGTGATACTCTTGGAATATGGATTGAGCATTATCGAAATCTCTTAAGGCATATATTGGACTTTTGACTAAGATATGGTCTATTTTTTTTTAAATGGTTCTCTCTAATACTTCTGATATACGCAGGTTCCTTATTATGACAAGTAAATATATTAATAAGAATAAAAAACAAGACTGCCGTTACAGAACGTGAAGTATTGGATTTATAATTATTTTTATTACGGGTTTTTTTTATAACATATTTGTAGTTTATGTACTTAACCATATACATAGATACATGTATATTTCCGGAATGTACTCAATCAGACCTTTCATTTGATACTAAACAAGATATATTTATATTAATTTATTGAAATTTGGACATTTATACAACTACTTACTTAATATGGTATTCTATGATACTCGGGATGACATAACTATTCTAACAATACCACACACTTCTAAATCGGTTCAAGTGTTTAGAAGTTATGGTGGAATAAAGAAACGGAAAACTTACATAGGTGAAACCTAAACACATTCCATCCCTTTTTTGTTGGGCAGTCGTATAAAAGCAGAGGCTTTGGTGAAGGAACGAGGCTTTGGTGTTGCGCGCCTTGCTAAGCAGGTGCCGTTTAGGGTGCACGTGAAATTTATTTCTGGTATTGTGTTGATGGTAATCATTATTCGCCTCTCGGACCTCTGATATATGTTTACGAGCGTGCATGATATTTTGGTGGGTGTAGCATGAGTACATCGTCATGATTACCGACTCGATGAAAACTCGACTCCCGGCTGGCGCATGCGCATTGCTAGATCAACGTTCGTTTCGGCCGCGTTTGCGGCATGACGGCGACGTGCCGCGAACCCTTGGACTCGCCTAGGATAAGGTTATCAGTTTGTTTTCTATTTGGCCCCCGTATCACACATTCTACACGCTCAGTCGTCGGCGGCGACCCGTCACACTCTACCATTTTTATCAACGGTTAGATACATTGGCTATCTAGGAATGCGTAAAGGGAGGGGTGCGCCCCTCTAGCATTCACAAATAGACTCATAAAACGGTTCATTCAAGTCTCTGTGTGGTCTTTGCTTCATTACTAAAAATCGTGATTACCACTCGATTTAGAATATACGAATTAACGCGTGGAATTTTTATACGAGGGGCATAAAACCCTTGAGGAGGAAGTGGGTGATAAGCTAGATCATGATGACGAGATCAGTCTACCAGCAATCCAGAGACTCTCATACGCTAACAATCTTATAATAATAACGAAAGATAAAGAAGAGTGAAATGAAAAATCACTTCATTGCACAATTAAAACATTTAACGTGTTTGTACAATGGCAGACATATTACTGTTAAATAATATCAACATCGAGTCGACCGACATGTTGATGTGACAAGAAGTGTAGGAAAAATTGGGATACTATAAGATACGATAAAAATCTTGAAATTAAATTTTATAAGAATAAGAATAAGAATAAGAATAATTTATTTTCAAAAACCCGATTTGGGTATAGAAATTACTTATCTAATGGTATTTCAACAAATAAAATTACATTTCAAATTACTCATAAAATTATAAAAAAGTCTATAAGAAAACTAATAAAAAAAAACATAGAAATTCCAAAATTCAATAACAAAGACATAAAAATTAGAAAAATAATAAACAACAGAAATAATGAGAGAACATAGAGAATCAGCAATTCAATAACAAAAATATACAAAAAATAAAAAAATAGAAAGCATCCAAAGAGTTCTACATAAACTACATTTAATAAGGATCAAAACTAAGAAACTAAAAAACTAAGAAACTAAGAAAAAAAAAACGAAAATAAATATCAACAAAAAAAACCAGAAATTTAAATTACAATTATAATCAATTAAAAAGCAATAATAAAAAAATATCTAAAAATATTCAAATTTAAATAATCAAATTAAGTAAAAATAATTATAATCAACGTAATGAAATAAAAGTCAGAAAAGTAATTTAACAATTAAGAAAAGAATATACAAATCACAAATATATTATAAGGAATGTTATCCATTTTATACGCATCTAAAGCCAAAACTAAATAAATCAATTAATATGCGAATAGGACATAAATACATATATATATATATGTATATATATATATATATATATATATATATATATATATATATATATATATATATATATATATATATATATATATATATATATATATATTTTGATATTTTTGAAAAGAAAATAATTTGAAAAGAAAATTATATATATATATATATATATATATATATATATATATATATATATATATATATATATATATATATATATATATATAAATATATATATATATATATATATATATATATATATATATATATATATATATATATATATATATATATATATATATATATATATATATATATATATATATATATATATATATATAAATATATATATATATATATATATATATATATATATATATATATATATATATATATATATATATATATATATATATATATATATATATATATATATATATATATATATATATATATATATATATATATATATATATATATATATATATATATATATATATATATATATATATATATATATATATATATATATATATATATATATATATATATATATATATATATATATTTATATATATATATATATATATATATATATATATATATATATATATATATATATATATATATATATATATATATATATATATATATATATATATATATATATATATATATATATATATATATATATATATATATATATATATATATATATATATATATATATATATATATATATATATATATATATATATATATATATATATATATATATATATATATATATATATATATATATATATATATATATATATATATATATATATATATATATATATATATATATATATATATATATATACGAGTACTTATACATATTAAGGGGGGAGCCTAGTTTAGAAGACCAAACAACATGTTTCTCATGTTTTTTTAACCTCATGTTGAAAAATATTAAATTTTATTCACTAGTCAAACTCGAATAAAATAGTGGAAAATAATAAATTCAGATTAGAAAGAACAACAACTGATCGATACTTAGGAATTACAAAAGGTACATACTAAGGAAAAGTCTCGAACAAGTTAGAAATCTGCTGCTTAGGAAACAAAAGATTAAGAACTACAGGATATATTACTGCCATCATATCCCTTGCAGAAAGATATACTTACAGCTGCATGGAGTATACATACTACCGTATACTTACAGCTGCATGGAGATGCTCATTAAGCAAACGCAAAGTAGAAAGACCATTGTATACATTATATTACATTTGTATCCAGTTACTACCCTTGGACGTATCACAATTTAATATACGAGTAGGTTAGTCATAAATATACAAGCTACTGTAAGTAACAGATAGTTATTGCAGGCTTTTTGTATGATACTAGTTAATTTCGTCTATTTTAAAGACATATCAAATCTGATTTGTTCAGTACCATAACTGAATACAATAAATTATAATAATAGCGAATCGGCAGAATCAGGTCATATAAATATTTAAAATATATCTAAAATACTAAGCAATAAGATCCAAATCCAAAAAAATCCATATAATCATTAGGTAGCTACTTTTATTGATGCTATTTTTCAATTACGGTAGCTTTATGTAATATGAAAGCAATATAGTCAGACAATGAATCCATGAATATTTATATATACTATCATTTAAATGGGTACTGGAATCTCCTTAATGTTTTTTTAAAATTGTTACTTCTTCCAGCTGTTTAACAGTGGTAACGAGTGGCTATATAATTCATTGCTTAGGTATTAGTAGCTTTTCTGTAATTTTCCAGTCTTATTCGGGGTACGCATAAGAGAGAGCTACACGCTATGGCGAGAGTGAATGTCAGCATTAGTTGCAGTTTCTGTTCGGTGCTGTCTGGCATACATTGAGCACTGGTATATGAACGTCCAATACATAGTCATTATCCTTGCCTTACTGAAATATTCTCTGCACGAGGTCATGGTCATTACCTGATACATGCTCTGTTTTGCAAAATAAAGGTTAGAGATATGCATATGGAGAGGTTCTCTCGTGACATGGGATACTTTGACGAGACGAAGGATGAATAGGAAGAATTGGCGCAAATCACAGGATTGTTGGACATTGATTGTTTTTTTCCGTAACCATGTATCCTAATTTTAGTGTTCTATATTTAACTTGTAATATGTAAATATAAATATATCAGCTTTACTGTACAACACCTAATGGCGTTGTTTTAGATTTTTTTACATTTTTTGTAATGTCTATGGAAATAAAACTTGACACTCGAAACATATACCTAACTTGGGTGCTATATATAGGTCATGTCAAGAGAGTATCATAGAACCCATAAGGCGGGTCCAAATTCGGATGACGCAGTAGGCAGATGACGACACAAAAATGACGCGCGTGTTACACCGGAAATTCCGAGCATTACAGTATTCGACAACACGCCGCATTTTCAGTTGCCGCTGACACTGACTATCAAAGCACGCAGTGCCGCGCGCCTGCGGCTGCGGGGCGTCATGCGCCAGTCAAGGGCTCCAGTGGGCCGCTTGCCTAGCCGTCCTAGATAACAATATTTTTTCGAAAGGTTTCGTTAGCGTAGTACTCGGCGGCGTTGCCAACCCTGCAGTTTAATAAACATAAAATTAATATTTTATCTAACAATTCTACAATAAAATAAAATTTATTGACTATTTCTATCAGTAGGTAGGTACATATTAATAATATATTGACTTTTGATTTGTTTAGTAATCACGTGATAATATCTATTACTTTTTAACAACGCTAACTTTTATTTGCCTTGTTTAACCGCCCTACCTTTGGGTATTTATACAAAAAGTAGGTGAAGCCTAATTTTTAAATTAGATTTCTCAATAACAATACTTGTTTAAAATACACAAGACAAAATATATGGCGGTTTATTCATATAGTTTTATATACGGTTTTTATATGGCGGTTTTATATAAATTTGTATAATATACATATTTTAAATCTATTTTATATACATTTTTCTATACATATGACAATATAGCGGACGTATCACGTACGTTCGCTATATTAAGGGCAGTTAAACTGTATTTTTTTAATTCTCGTTTTTATGATAATTGTAATGAATTCATACAATATTTTTTTTATTTTTTTTTTATTTTCGGGAAACATACAGCGCTTTATTAATTATTACTAATTATTCTAATACAGTGTTTCGCTGGCCGATTAATTGTTTCCTTCATTATTTTCTTATACGGTAAATCAAAAGTTGCATTGAACTAAATTAAATTAAATTACAATTGATAGGAAGGATAGGAAAGGAGAGGGATGGGATATATGTAGGATAGGATATAGGTATTCAAATTATACTCCTTGCTATTCTCATTTTCGCTCTAAGTGTTTTGAAACAATTTATATACTCACTATGTAATCACTTCCTAGACGCCTAGTGAGCTAAGGACAGCCTCGCTGAATTTAGGTTGATTCAAGTAAAAAATGTCGATATCTTCGAATCGACTATTGTATGTGGTCATCAAGCGGTGCATAACAGAGTTTTGGGCGTAACTAGTGTTCACACGAGGGATTTCGAACGTACGAGGAGAGCGAACCCTTCGTGGCTATTATTATAAATATAAATTATTTAAAATATGTTGATAATTAACATTCTTTTTTTTATCATTATTATTAATGCGTTTTTTGTAATGACAATCCCCAGAATTTCTCAATAGTCACAAAGTAATTCGATATTAGGCAAGAGTAATCGATTATTAAAGTTTTTGGTATTTTTTATTCTTTCTTTTTTTCTTTTTTTTTTTTTTCAAATTATGAGTACATTCGGTCATAAAGCGGTGCATAACAGAGTTTTGGGCGTAACTAGTGTTCACACGAGGGATTTCGAACGTACGAGGAGAGCGAACCCTTCGTGGCTATTATTATAAATATAAATTATTTAAAATATGTTGATAATTAACATTCTTCTTTTTATCATTATTATTAATGCGTTTTTTTGTAATGACAATCCCCAGAATTTCTCAATAGTCACAAAGTAATTCGATATTAGGCAAGAGTAATCGATTATTAAAGTTTTTGGTATTTTTTATTCTTTCTTTTTTTATTTTATTTTTTTTTTTTTCAAATTATGAGTACATTCAATTTACAAAAGTCATAACCTAACTAGGCTGCCGCCTGTTCCAAGGTAGACAATTTATTTTAATTATCCTAAGAAATGTATAATATTATATTTATATAAATAAACAAAATCATACATAATGTAACAGAAATATCTTAATTACCTAATAAAAATTCGTTGGAAAATGTCATGAAAATTGTCAATATTATTTTATTTTAAAACATGATAAAAATTAATATATATTCATATATGTATTGATAAGTATTAATATGTATTTTTAATATACAAAATAAATTCAGAAAAAAATATAAAATTACATTTAGAAATAATCAATTTGTATTACTACATATACTATTATGTTTTTATTATAATCCACTTTTATTTTTATTGTATTCCACTTTTGTGCCTTACATGCAAATTTAAATAAAAATGCAAATAATTTAAATATCTGGATGAGACTCGACTCTATTTTTTATATTATTAACAGTATTCGATTGGATATATTGGTGCACTCGCATGATTTATCGTTGTAATTATTTAAAATAGTATTTAACTAACATAATTTGTGCTGTAAAATAATTTCTGCACAACTGTAAGAGTTTTCGAGACAAAACTATGATGATTATTAAAATGGATCCATCAATCACATAGCAATCGATATCGATATGTAGAAATTTAACCATACACAATAACACTTTTAAAATATGTTATTATCAATGAACATTTTTGACACACATATTAAATATTATAATTTACCATATGGTCGCCAGTGGATCTCCCTTTTTTTCGAGACTAATAACTTCGGAATTTAAAACCAGGATTATAGCGTTTTCCGTTGGAACAGGTGTTCATATCTTACATAATAACTCCTGGTGGGGTGCTACCATCTAATCTATAATCTAACATTATTTATTTAACTTTTCACTGTGTTTTATTTAATATTTTCTATTAGCGTGAATGTTACAATAAATGTTTTAAAAAAATGAGAAATAATCCACTGTTGACCAGAGACACTACTGAAGGTAGTAAAAAATAAATCCGTCTATAGTCAACCATATAAACAGCGGATCAGGTGTAAATTTATAAGAATAGTTTTATTATAAATAAAATAAAAACTATGAAAGCATTATTTAAAACAAGCACGTATTTATTAGTTTACAGTGATTAATTTACTACTTTATACGTATTCGAAATGTATTATTCTTAATTTGTAGAAAAAAGAAGACAGATTTAAATTTAAAAGGGGAAAACGTATACATACTGCGTTAAAAAAAAAAATAAGAATAAAGAAGAAACACTTAGCAGTCAAGTCTATTTTCGATGATTTCAAAAACTGATGAGAGATAACCGCCATTTTGTTTCAAAATGGCGGCCTTTTCAAAATTAAAAAAAAATAATAATGATAATCACGGTCTTGGAAAATAAATACATAAATAAACGTGACTTAAAATTTTGAGGATATTGCCAACAAATTTTGAATGAAACATGAATCGGCATTAAATTAAAAATGTTATAATCGGAGAATCTCCATTATTAGGAGTGGAAAATTATGTCAGTATAAAATATTTATTTATTGTACAACAAAAAAGTCAAATCAGAAAAATATAAAAATATTAACCTAGAAATCTTCACATTTATTTGCACTATTTATTTACTCTAAATAATAATTGTATTCTTTGGGCGATCTGGCAACGCCGATCTTCCAGTGCGGCTTCGAGTTCCTTCATCAGTTCAGTGAGTTCAGTCCATGACAGTTTCGTTGAGTAGTCAGTAGCAGGTAGACGTCATCGGGCGGGCTGCGGGCCGCGTGCATATTTGTGACTTGGGCGTCTACGCCGCGCTGACTCACGCCCGTTTTGCCGCTCTTTTTTACACACTTCTCAAAATTTGAAAAAGTACGGTGCTTTCCGCCAGATTCAGAATTGAGACGAAGCTGCCATGTGTAACGTGTGCGTGTCGTGACCGCGATGTGATGTGCAACTGAAAGAGACGTGTTATTTTCTCCATATAGTTTATTGTTGATGTTTACTACGATGTTGTTGACGGCGGCGTTTGGAGTTTTGAGTGTTGAATATTGAGGCGGAATTCTGCTGCGGAGCCATGTCGAGGTAGCTGCTGCCTGCTCCGGCGACTGGACACAATGAGGAGCGAGCGTGAAGGACACGATGACTCGATCGGTGAGCAATTACCATATCACTTTTATTTTCTATGTTACGTTTATAATTTCCACGAGCATACTATATATCATATTTCTATGTCTATGTTTCTAATTTCCATCACCAAATATCCAAGTACCATCTATCATATTTCTATGCTTATGTTTATAATTTCTATGTTTGTAAAACGTTTTGCGGTAGAGAGCTCTTCCCGGAAGACTCGAGCGCGTTTCGATGCATTTTTGGGGGCTGACAAAAACCCCTGAGAAAACAATCGATCTTGCACCGGCGTCACTCGTCCCCTAAATTTTCTTACCTGCCCCGTCCGACAAAAGCGCAGGTATTCGGGATGTCATTATCGAATCGATTATTGCGAAAATCGATTGTAATGTTATTTTATTAAGATTTCTAGATATACCGATGACCCAGTATCATCCTTATATTTTTTCTAACTTCATTTATTTATTTTATTACTAAACCATTTGATAGATATTCCTACACTTGGTAAAGTAAAAAGTAACCAAAATTACCGCATCGAATATGTACGTAGGGTGTCTTCGCCGGATCGTCGGCCTTCGCCTTTTCTCGGCCTTTGATCGTCTTTCTGTAATATAAAACCTTATAATAGTGAAAACAAGATAGATTTTAAAAATAACTTCTGTTGAAAGACAAGTAAAAATATTACGCAATAAGTTCCAAGTCAAATTTGAACGATTTACTCACACTACTCCCTCAGTTTGCGCATTTAGTTTCTCGTCCGTTCTGGAGCAGTTTGGTTGTGTCTAAAGTTACGGAAAAAATAGTGACGCGGTTGCGGTTCGGAGGTAAGTTTTTAATTAGTATACTAGTTAAATTTATTGAAACCGGATTTATTTGGTTATCATTGGTTTAAACAGTAGTTTTATGATAAAATATAATGCATATTTACTTAAGTTTTTGAAAAAACGGAGTGGCCGAGAATGGGATACGAAATTCTATCATACTGCCTATTACCGGCCACCGGCCGGATAACAGGCGCAAAAGACCCGAAACATGATTATTGCATTAACACTCTGACGTTCAACGTAAGTCATATGTTTTCGTGCAGTTTAGGAGACATATACTGGTTTATGAATACAACTAGTTCTCGGCCACGAAATAATATTTTAATCGCAAGATAAGACAATTTAACTATCAGACGGCCGAAATCTAGAATATAGTGCCTATTGCCGGCCACCTAATTTTGTATAGGGAATATGCTAGGCCGAAAACTAGAATGCGTGACCTAATTATCGGCCAATTATAATTAATGTGACGGCCGGGATCTAGAAGACACGTGTCTATTGCCGGCCACGTGTTTTTATTGGAAAATCCGTACGGCCGGGAACAGGCAATGTAATATTTAGACTAATTTCGCGTGTTTACCATTTACCGGCCCCCTATACAGGGTATTTTTTTTATTGACTCGCGGGATTTTAGTTGGTGAAATTGTAACTTTTGCGAAAAATATTTTTTTAAAAGCAAAAAAAATAACTTTCACCATATATTTTTAAAATATTTGTTCCCAAAAAAGTATGTATGGTTAAGGTCAAATACTTTTGCTCAAGACTGCACCAAGAAGAGGTAGGGAAAAAGTCTCCGTCTTTCTCCGGTCACCTTCAGAGATTTTATTATTTTCAGATGGCGTCCAGGCTAAAGAAAAAGAAACTATATTCTGAAGAATCCCTAAAACAAGCTCTCTCAGATATCAGAGATGGGAAGACCGGTATTAGAGAGGCTTGTAGACAGTATGGAGTTCCCCGAGCTACTGTACAAGATCGCATAAGCGGAAGAGTCGCTGAAGACGAAATAAAACAACCTGGACCAGATCCTGTTCTCGGAGAAATGGGAGAAAGAAAAATAGTGGACTGGATTATTACAATAGCAAAGTGTGGTTTTCCAATTAAAAAACAAGAATTATTGGATACAGTTGAAAAGATTGTAAAAGACTCAAATCAACCAAATCCATTCAAAAATAATCGCCCTGGTCAAAAATGGTATTCGAATTTCCTAAAAAGACACCCCGAAGTATCGCATAGATCCGCCGAGACTATAAATAAAGCCAGGGCACAAATTACCGAGGAGTCCATAAGAGGATGGTTCATGGATCTAAAAACATACCTAACTGACATAAACAAACTAGACATATTAGAAAACCCAGGTCGCATATTCAACGGAGACGAGAGCGGATTCGCGCTGTGCCCCAAGACTGGAAAAGTTTTGGGTCCTAGAGGCTATCGTAACCTTTACGAAGTCAAACCCGGCAGTGAAAAAGACAATCTAACTGTCCTAGTTACTTTCAATGCAGCTGGAAATGTATGTCCACCTCTTGTGGTCTTCCCATATGTACGCCCCCCAAAAGCTATCGTAGAAAGCATGCCACCAGATTGGTGTCTAGGAAAAAGCGAGTCCGGATGGATGAAGTCAGAAGTATTCTTTGAATACATAACCAATGACTTCAATAACTGGCTTGAACGTAATGAAATTTCAAAACCTATCCTGCTGCTTGTGGACGGCCACAAATCTCATATGTGCCTTGTCTTGAGTGTGTTCTGTGAAGAGATCGGGATAATTCTCTATGCTCTTCCACCTAACACAACTCACATACTCCAACCCGCTGACGTGAGCGTTTTTAAACCCCTGAAAGAGCAATGGAAAAAAACTGTTAGGAAATTTTTATCTAAAATTGAAAATGTGAATAAATCTGTGACAAAGACGAATTTCTGCTCACTCTTCCGAGAATCACTTGACGAATCAGACATGAAGTCGTACATAATAAGTGGATTTAAAAAGTGTGGTTTGTATCCATTCAATCCTGACGCAATTGACTTCACCAAGTGCGTTCAAAATACTCTGTTAGTTGCACAAACAGAACGAACCCAAAGAAACACTTCCCAAAAAAATGCAACTGCACACATTAACAATGCCGATCTTGTTTCCACGAGAAAGGTACTTAACCACTTGAAACCAGTCTTAAAGAAAAAAAACATAGATGTCAGGATTGTCTTAAAAGAAGTAAAAAAACTGAGGAAACCTGCCCAGCGACATAAACAAGAGGCGGTAAATAACAGTTCTGTGGAAGTTCTGTATCAAACTGAAACGGATGATGCTACTGGATCAACGCTCCAGCTGGATCTATCTAATTCAGTCCAATCCAGACACACAAGTTGGCCAATGGAAAACTCATCTATGAATACTCATACCACAACATACGAAGATAACGCAATAAATGCTGGTGTATCCATAATTCGAACCGAATCTGATCCTCGAGCACAAATAATAGAGCCTTTAGTACACAACGAAAACGTTTATATGCCAGAAAAAGAGATAATAATTCAAAATCTTGACGCAATTCCAACTGGTAATGAGATCAGTGTTGAAGACCAGGGTAATAATATGTACGCAGAATTACAAGCAGTCCCTAATGTGCCTTGGGAATCATGCACTCGAACGGCCGATGAAGGTCTACAAACGACTGAAGATGTACTGGTATTTACATCAGCAATCCCTAACACTGAATCAAGCGATGGTGCAATATTTATAGAAACAGTTGCCGAAATTAATCCGACTCGATACATTCGAATGGATGAAGACCAAACTGAACGTAATTTGACTGATATTCCCATTCATACTCAGGAGCAAGATGCGACTTCATATTTACAGGCAGCTAAAACATGCCTTAAAGCAACTGACGAATTTTCCGTGAATCATCTGCAAGGGAGCTACTCCCAGTTTTTAGCATCATCTACGCCGCAGCATCAAAACAGTGATACCAATTATATTTCCTCGTCCATGGAAACACTTGTTGACTCGATACCTACACTTATAACGGATGAAGACTTCCCGCAAAATAAACAACCCGTAGTGCAGCAGCCATTTCATACCCCGACATATATTCAGCGGAAAGAAGCAGCAAAAGATCAACAAAATACCATTTACCATAACCACAATAAAATCGTTCAAACTCATTCCCAGACAACTGTGTCAACTTCCAGAG
This sequence comes from Micropterix aruncella, assembly GCA_944548615.1. Taxonomy (NCBI): domain Eukaryota; kingdom Metazoa; phylum Arthropoda; class Insecta; order Lepidoptera; family Micropterigidae; genus Micropterix; species Micropterix aruncella. The sequence goes on along the minus strand of OX155956.1, from coordinate 1,080,589 downwards.
CTGAGCAGTCCGACCCAACACTATCCACTCTTCACCTATCGGGAAGCTACTTAGAAGTAGGTTCTGTAGTATCTCTCGATGACATTGTGGTTATACCTCCGCAAATTAATGTATCTGCTTTTGCTCAAGATCCGTTCGAAACACACTTGTACATGCCGGAGACTAAAACAGACAAACCTAAGCCAGTCAAGCCTCGTACTCCTGCTGCAATTTCTTCATTTGCATGGCGTAAATTTTATCAAGATAAAGAAAATTTAAAGAAAATAAAGGCAGAAGAAGTGATGAAACGACGACAACAGAGAAAAACTGATTTAGAAGAAAAGAAGAAGAAAACTGAAATGAAAACAAGAAAGGTACCAAAGCAAAGAATTATACCAAAAAAGAAGAGAGCCTTGAAAATTAACCAAAACACGAATAAGAACAGTAAAATAAAGTGTTCAAAATGCACCGAAGAACTCGTAAGTGACGTAGAAGAAGATGCTGAAAAGAACATAGGCTGTGACCACTGTCCTAGGTGGTTTCATCTCAAATGTACTAGTTTCAATAGCCTTGTGTACTCTGAAGTAGCCAACAAACCATATAAGTGTACTGAATGTTAATTTGATATACCTACTACGTATTTTCACTAATTTTAAGGAGTAGATATTGTTCTATAGCACTATGTGGTCTCACCTCAAATGCACTAGTTTCATTCAATAGCCTTGTGTACTCTGAAGTAGCCAACAAACCATATAATTGTACTTAATGTTAATTTGATATAACTACTGCATATTTTCACTAATTTTAAGGAGTATATATTGTTCTGTAGCTCTAGGTGGTTTCACCTCAAATGCACTAAATTCATTCAATAAACTTGTGTACTCTGAAGTAGCCAACAAACAATATAAGTATACTGAATGTTAATTTGATATACCTACCTACTCCATATTTTCACTAATTTTAAGCACTGGGCAAGAAAATAACTTTTCAATAAATGAATGTGTATTAATCATGCAGTTTTTAATTTTTTAAATTTATTTCGAAAGTTAATTTTTTATGTCCATTTGTATGAAATAATAACGGCCGAGAAATGGGAGGCAAAAGGCCGAAAACTGGCATTGGTGGCCGACAATTGGTAATTTAACATTTTTTTCGATTATTAATTTTTAGAAAATTATGGCTTTATTATTTTAATTTTTTTTATATCACACGAATTATAGACTATATAAGTAATCAAAATTCCTATAATTGGTCCATGTTGCAATTACTTAACATATATTTTAATGACCTCAAATAGCAGAACTCCGTTAACTGGCCGGAATCAGGCGAAGTCACCCTACCTACATTATACATACGAGAAGGTTGAAAATTCAATCGAGGATTTTCTAGGTTATATATAATATACACAATTTTCCGATATTTTAATTTCGCAAATTATCGTATGGGGAGTAATAAAGATAATTTAAAAAAATCAAATGATACCGAATTAGTAATAATAATAATAGTCAATTGACAATATTCAGATCTATATATTAGATCATCATTAATAGCGCTACAGCTCGTTGTGAGTATTGCTTCGTCAAGAATCTTTTTCCATTCCATCCTATTCTGAGCCATTTCAGTGCTTTGATATTCCATTTGTTCAAGTGCATTTAGATCATTAACCGCAGTCACGCCAACGTAGTTTCGGTCGTCTGACTTTCACGATGCTCTTCAGGTTTTCTACAAAGAATGCATTTCAGTACCTGTTTATTTTCCATCCTTTTCACATGCCCTAACCACCTCAGACTTCCGATTTTCAGGAATCCTCCAACGTGCAATACAGGTTATGGAATTCTTTGTTCGATCGTTTTCTCTACACGCCATTTTTTATGGACGGTATCTAGCATCCTCCGGACTATTTTGAGTTTAAAAACATTTAGTGCATTTTCATCCGCTTTGGTAAAGTCTATGCTTCTAAAGCGTAAGACTGAACTGATTGAGGGTTAGACTGTTTTGTAGACTGTTGAATTTGTCCTTCGGGATAGCAGGCGGGATTTCATTTGAGACTGGAGTCAACCTATTTGCAGTCAGTAAATATATCTACACCTGTTGTTATTGTTGCTGATAAATATAAAACCGAAGTATGTGAAATTTAAAGGTAAAGGAACCCACAGCAAAATATGGATATAAAAACGATACTCAAACCGACCCTTAATATAGCTCGATCTTTGAGGCCTGTAAAGGATATAATACCACTGCGAACCCCAGGTGAGTATGAAATCTAATGCAGCTGTGGTTTAGCAGACGTTGAATAAACGAAACGTTCCATACCAATTTGACTGATGAAACACATCAACGCTATTAAAAAATGTATAGAGAAAAATCGGCCATCTGCGAATACATATTTGATAGCGGAACTATCCACTGGATGCAGTTGCAAATTCCCATTGTGATTAAAATTAGAATAACCCCGAACTTCAATAGAGAGCTCCAATAGGTTTCAAACTTTACTACGTGGAACCCTGTTCTTAAAATGTTATCAATGCTCATCGCCAAGCGCAAGGACCTAACACAAAATACAGTGAGTGTTGTGTGCACGGTGGATTTTCAAAATCCGCGCGCGCCAGACCTGCCGCCCCAACACCGTTACAATCTGTGTGTTTGATTTAGAACAACGTTGCAGAACAACGAACAAATAGTCACAGAACAACGGATTTACTTGGATACCACGCATAAGTCAAGAATTTCAGTGCTGAAGTTCGAAGAGCCCACATTTTCTGTAAACACGTAGTCGATTACATGAAAACTCGGGAGAAACTCGTAATGCAGATGCATTTAAGAGGTAAGTAATTCAGGAAATACACCAAAGAAGGAGTTGTAGCTGATGTTATGCAGACAATATACAAAAACGCGTACAACGCGATCCGCTCAGATCTGGCCCACGAAAAGAAAGAAAACCAGAAGAGATGGACCAGGGCCGAGTCTTCGTATTTTAAGAATCGTTTAAATAAAAATGATTTAATACTTGCTGTAAATATAGATGCGGATATCCGCTCTACACTTCCAAATTTTTATCATTTCCTCCAGCAAGGATTTGGGGGACACTGTAGATTCTCCGTGGATTACGAAAAAAAGACATTAGATGCTATGAAAGAAGAGATACGGGAAGTCGCGACCATAAGTCAAGGCTTTGCTTAGATATGTACTTCATCCATCTGCCCTATCTTGGACTTTTGTATTTCAGTTGTTTCACTCCAAGTCCATCATTGTTTAGCTAAATATTTAAGTCAGATTAGTTTTCGTCGCCTTACTTTACGTATTACTATCCATTTTCTGTGCTTTTTGTTTTTTCTTAGCACTTGAATCTTTTGATCTCTGAAAACCAACAACACGGACAGCCTTCATGTATTCATCTTCTCCTATCACTATCGAAAACTTTTAGAAACGCTTTCGGTGACTGACATTTACGAGCCGAGGACTGATATGACGTGTCTTGTAGAGGGTTACTTCTTTCTCTTTGATGGCCGATAAACCTTCACTTGATAATGAAGTTCGAAATAAAACTTATTTCCACTGACCTCTGTAGATACGTACTTATGTCAATTTGGTAACAGTTTTAAAAGCATAGGTACCAACAACAATAAAAAATTGTTATTTTAATGTTGACTTCTGCCACAGAATTCTTTATTAAATATGACGGTAAATCCTAAATTAGAATGAGTTTATCCCTCGAAACCTCCCAAAGTGACGCTTTTAATTTTTATTCAAAAATAGCTCCAAAAATTTTGATTTTAAAATCTGTGGTAATGTATAAATATATACATACTTATGAAGCCTCCCACTCCTTTTAAAATTTAGTCTCCGGGAGTAATTTTTTTTTTGTTTTTATTTTTATTTGCGAAAAATAGCTAGGCGTACCCAATTGGTTAATGTTTATTAAACATATTGTAGGATACACTAATATAATGAAATATGTGTTGAAAAAGTACAATTAAGTTTTGATGTGTCTCTCCAATCAAAATGAAGGGAGATACGAAACTTGTTTGATTATTTGAGTCGTAAAATATTTGCTAATTTTTATGCAGTGCAATCACTAAACTATTTTCTTCACATCTAAACCAAAATAACTGGTACATTTGCTTCTTCTACCTATTCTCGACTACGCAAATGTAACTTATCTCGACTTACCAGACAAGAACTGAACACACTGGAGCGTTTGCAGAATGTATGTATGCGGTTGATATTTGGTCTACGAAAGTACGATCACATGTCCGAATATACGACACGACTAATGTGGATGCAAATACGCCAAAAGAGAAATGTTCATATACTTGCGGTACTGTACCCACTCCACGTAGTTTAGCAGTTGGATATTGCCACTCAGCAATGAGTTCGCTGTTTTGTAAGTCAAAATTTTCTCTAGTATTAAAAAAACAGTTTTTTCTAGTATTAAAAAAGTAGTTTATTATTACAATGTATGTACTACTAAAAAACTTTATTGGAAACTACAGAAAAAAATGTGAAAATGCCTTTTGTTTGGACGAAAGTTTCTAATCTTTTGGCGCGGTAATTAATTGTACCTATAATAATGATGTTTTAAGTAGGTGTTAACTAATCATTAGAAATAGGATAGAAACGAATTTACCGCGTGAATTTTGTAGCACCCGACGCTTCGGCGATGTTGCAACCACCGTTGCAACGGCGGCGGTTCGATGATGGTCAAGAACGGCGGTTGTAACATCGCCGAAACGTTCGGTGCTACAAACTTCACCCGGTAAATTCGTTTTTATCCTATTTATAATATCAACCAACCGCCATATTCTTCGATTTCACGTTATTAATCAATTCTAACTTCGCTAGTCGAAAATCGAGCAGCTACTCACAAGATACTCGATTACCATCCCTGCGACTCGATTGGAATCCGCACGTAGACCTCCCCACGTGACACAGAGCGCAAGTGTTCGTCGACGCTCGGCCGTGGCCGTGCCACCCCTTGCGGAACGGATGCACTCTCACAATAGCCAAAAACTGCTTACCAACAGGCACTTTTCCACGTTCGACCCCTTCCTCATCTTTTTACCTGCTTTCTATTATATGCGCATTCAATTTCATTGCATTGCTTTACTATTTATCTACTGAGGCTTTGAGAATTGCAGCGAAGGACATTTTCAGATTTGCAGGGCAATTTCTAGGTCAGGGGTGTGCATATACATTTGAAAGCGGAGTAAATTTAATTTAATTTAAAGCAAGCAATTCGCAAATAATATTACAATTTACAATTTAAAACAACAAATATAATATTACGTAATTAAATTCCAAGATATTTAAAAAAACAGCATTAAATTTCAAACTCCGTTACATCCACGACAAACGGTTTTTAAACGTCGCCGTGTCAGTACAAACCAATCAGAGCAAAGAAATCAACGAAAAGCTGTCAGCGATTAATTGCGAATCTATTATTAGCTCTCCCGGGTTTTTGGGGACGTCACAGACTGCATTTGTAATAAAAGCAGTCAGATCCTAGACTTCATTAACAAAACCCTCTAGCCAGACCAAAATTGGAATATCTAAACTAAATATGTCATATATCTCGACTCAATATTATGCTTAAATAAGCATATTATTACTGCTTGATCTATTTTTTTAATATGCAAAAAGATAATTGTTAACTTCGCACCCACTTGCGAAGTTTGTTGTAACACTTTGCCATATATACCAAACGAAAGCTCATTACAATTTTAGCATTCTAAATAAAAATAAAATGCGTGCTTGAAAAAGTTATAGAGGGTTGAAATTGCAATATATTTTATTCAATAAATAAACTTTTTCAGTAAAACCCTTCTTTATCTTGTTTTTTAAACGATACAGCTGTTAATTATATTTATATATAGAAAATATATAGAATATATCACAAATTATATAACTATATTTTAACTATTAGTAGTAAAAATAACTGCATAGTACCGAGTGAGTACTTTGATCTTATACCGAAATTAAAGCGGTAAATACGTTTTTGTATGAAAAAGAAAGAGTCAATAGGTAAGATAGAGATAGATGATCAGTGTGCGGGTGTCAGGTAAGATTCAGCGCCTGGGCCGTCGAAGTTCCTTTGTTTTACGTTAGGGTTGTCTAAAAAAGTTTATGGATGAAAGACACACAGTAAATAAGCAAGATAGAGATGTATACTCAGTGTAAGTGTGGCAGGTAAGATTTGGCACCTGAGCCGTTGTTATTATTTCGTTTTACGTTGGAATATTCTGAGTGTTTGTTTATTTATTTATTTATTTTATTTATTAATTTACAATAACTTTATATATGTCATATACACACCATTAACATAATATGGTTGAGTTGGGAGAGATTGAGCACATCCTATGGTGAAAATGTTTATCTGCATTCCTAACTAGGTCAGAGACCCGTATCTAGGGATGCTGATTTTTGTTTAATAGTATCGACGAGCTGACTATTTTGATATTATTAACTTACGTTGCGTTGCATAATACATAAGAATATATACACATATACATACACAAACATACACACATACATAAATATATATACATACCTACACACATATATATATATATATATATATATATATATATATATATATATATATATATATATATATATATATATATATATATATATATATATATATATATATATATATATATATATATATATATATATATATATATATATATATATATATATATATATACATAAGCAAATAATACACGAGATTTGATATTAATTAGTAATACATAATTTAATACAACAACTTAAATTATTAGCGAGAGCAATTGAGACTCAGCATACAATGAACCTCTTTCAAGCAGGTTTTTCTTTATAAGTATTCTGAATGAATTTAAGTTGTTTGCATTCTTATAACTCTCATTTAAATTATTATAAAATCTCGGCGCAAGGAAATAAAAATGCCTTTTAAGCAAACGAAGACTTTACAATCGGAATATTATAATTTGACCCAGTAGCTTGCCTTGTGTTTTTAATTTGTTGGCTTCTTGTCTGTTGATCCTTGATTCTGTGAAACTGAATGAGTAATTGTTTTATGAATAATTGCCTCACATCAAGTACCTACTCCATATTCTGTATAGAGTTTCGCTGAGGGGTATCTAGGGGTTTTATTATTGATGACCTTCAGAATCAGCTTCTGCGCATTGATGTGATGCCGTTTTATATGATGCCGTTTTTACTTTTTGGCTGTAATACAATACAATACAATCAACTATTCCAGTAGATAGGCATTCCTACATTTGGATGCGTCACAACATTAAATGCCTAAAATTTTATTAAAAACATAACTATCATGATAGTTGTCATGGCTGTAATATTATATTTAATATTACCTACTTACAAATAATCAAAATATACTAATGTCATTTAATAGTAAGAGAGAATAATATATTAAAATAGAAATGCAATTTCTATGTAGAATAATCAACGTAAAATAATTTTATTGTCAATCCAGCAATATGCCTTCGTATTTTTTAACATAAATAGATGTATACTAATTTATATGAGAAATAGAATGTCAGCTATCATAATTCCGTTATGTTTAAAATTTTACAAATTTTGCTAATTATCAACATTGAAAATAAACTCGGAATTTTCAAACTCCCTTATACCATAAATTGGGTTTCTAAACTATTTATAATTATCTTTTTAAATTGGTCATCTCCAAGGCTTTTCATTTTCTCTGGAATCTTATTATAGAAGGACAAATTTTGGTGTATAAAACTGTATCGCACTTTGCTAAGTCGCTGTCGGTTTATGTGGAGATTGGATTTATTCCTCGTATCGTGATGATGAAAATCACTATTCACCGGAACTTCTGCTAGGTGTCTACGAGCGTACATAGTACTGGAATTAATGTGTTTTTACTTTGCGATTGGATTTTAGTTCAACTGTTGATTCAATTAACGACTTATTTAAACCCTAAATGGATAAATTATTGCCTTCCCATGTTAGTTGAAATAATATTAAGATGAGAGGTCTCCTGAAAAGAGCAGAAATGCGATCTCTCTCGGCCTTTAAGTACCAATAAATAAACCAAACGAATAGCAGGCGGCGGCCAATTCTCACGAAAATTGTCGCTAAATGATTTGAGTTATTATGTATTTCTATGAAAACTGAAAGTAGTCCTACATTCCGACCCGCAAAAAAACTTGGCCGGTCGTTGAGTTGGGGTCGTTGAGTTGAGCATTTCAATAATAAACGAGGTGGATGGCAATAAAAACTCACTTAGTATAATACTAAAATTATATAATATTTTCTGCTCGGCTTTGGATGCTATATATGTAACACGACTTACCCTTAGGTTAATGCAATAAACCAGACTATAAATATAATTGGAAATTACTGTATTACTAGATAATAAGCTAATTTAGGTGTATTACTTTCTTAGCGTTACATTACATTTTATCTTTAATATGTTGTTGTTTAAACTATAGGGATGCGGCTTTATGTAATAAGCTCTAAATGTTTAATTAAATAATATTAATGTATAAATAAGGAAAATATGTTGACCCACCCTGTCGCCAATGGATTCCATATTATTATGTTTCAAAATTAAGCGGGCGGGTGTGACCATTTTCGACAGGGAATAAGATGGGGTCAGTTAGAATTTTGAGTTCCCGACGAGCGCTCGAGGCTCGGGCAGGACGGGCGATAAGCCCAAATATTGTAACATAGTTCCTAGTGAAAAATTGAACTAGTATTAAAGTAATCGGAAAACTGTATGTAACCGGTCAGTGGCTCAATAAACGGGCAACATCAAAGCTGTATTTCATTGGAAAACGACATTCCGGCGCCACGAACATTTTTCAACACCGTTCAAGAAAATCCAAGATAAACTGCAAGGTTGGCGTATATTCAATCAGACAGTCCACTTTCCCTGTCAACCTGTGCTGCGGCGAATAAGTCGCGCGATAATTAACTAGTGGTTTAATACCACTAATTACATAATAATTCCTATTAAACTAGGAATTATTTCACAAAATCATCCATATATAAAAATCCAGATGTAGATATATCCATTGCGACATATACAAAATAGTTTTTTTTTTTTTGTTGAGTGGCTTTTCTAAGGTCTTTATGAGCCTTGTAACACTGCTACCATTGCTGATCTATTGTGTTCGCCACCTACTCTAGTTCTGCGCTTAGCCTCGTGTCATTTAAGAACCGCAGCAGGCTATTGGCGCCAGATTGTTTTACCTCCTCAGGTTGGAGGTAATGACCACTCAAGTGGGTGTATCTTTTACGCATCAGCGGGCCACACTCGCACATGAGGTGCTGGGGAGTTTCCTCTGTCCCTTGGCAGAACCTGCACATTTTTGTGTCTCTGAGCTTGAGGTTGAACATGTGTTTGTTCAGGCCGCAATGCCCCGTGAGCGCCCTCACCAGTATGCGTAGATTGTTCTTATTTAACGATAGGGCCTCACGGGCCGTCTTACGGTCGTAAGCCTTAATAAGCGCTTTGGAATGATTCAACCCTGGCGTGTTGTTCTAGTGGTTGACGGATTGTTCTAAACACATTTGTTTGAGCATTAGGTTTGCAAGGCTTTTTGGTACGCCACAGCAAGGTTCAGGGCCGTATAACGATCCCTTTGCTCCCGTCCTTGCAAGTTCGTCGGCTTTTTCATTTCCCTCGATTCCTGCATGGCCGGGAACCCATCTTAGAACTACCCTGTTCTTTTCGCCCAGGGAATTCAGTAGTGATATGCAGTTTTGCACTAGCTTTGAATTAATGGTATTCGTGGCCAGTGCCATAAGAGCTGCTTTGCTATAGTCCTTTTGGAGGTTGATATCCGCACATTCAATAATGGCGTAAACCTCCGCTTGGAATATGGAGGCGTATTTTACAAAATAGATATATGCGACGATAAATTTTATAGACTATTGAGTTGAACTTTGATATTATTACTTCTTTACGTGAGCACAATTAAATCCTATAAGTCCCTAGTTGTTACACTCGGTACTCCTTCCATACAAAAATGCCCATTCTCCTTTATAATATATGTAACCCTTATTAAGAGAAAATTAATCCTACTTTAAAATAGACCATCTGGATCTGACAAGATTTGAAATTAGACGACACAATTATAAACAACCTGAATATTCGCTTCCAGCGTACTGATTGAGATGATATATCCTATCCTTTGACCACTTCTATGATATTTTTTAAAATGTGCTTTCTATATCGGCATTATATCCTGGAATCGCATACTGATATTCATATATTTTACTAAGTTGTCTTTTGACTCTACCCTATATCATTTTATTTCTACTCATATATGATTCCATTGATATATGAGCATACATAATTTCGTCATATCATGTTTCGTTTATCTCAGTGATTTCCAACGTAGGTGACAGCGCCTCTGGTGGGCGGAGTAAATCGCTTGGAGGAGCCAAGGGTTAAACCCCTCTGATGTGACCTAACCATTTGGGGTTTAAACCATTGGGGTTAAAGTGATCAGGGCTTCAGGAGCAGGAGATATCGTCGACGATTCATATCGTCCCTGAAGACAGCGATATTCACACGTCACAAAATATTATCTCCTGCTTTTAAGATATCCTTACAATTGAATCACCGCGCTCAAATTTTTTCAATATTTATTTGCACCAATCGGCAAAGAGCCTCTTTTTTGAGCGATTATCAACTTCTGCGGTATCCAACGCAAACAAATCTTTCTGACGGCCAAATGTTCTTGCAATATTGTATGGAAGTAATGCCCAAACATGCCACAATCTCTCGGTATGTCACACGACGATCTTGTATTATTAGTTCGCGCACAGCATCGATGTTTTGTTGAAAAACAACCGATTTTGGACGACCTTCACCAAATTTGTCCTGGAGTGAACTACGACCACGATTGCATTCGGAAAAGCAGTTAATCACGGTGGTGCGGGTTGGTGCTTCATCACCAAAAGTCGAGGCGAGGTCATCGGCACACTGTTGTTGAAATAGTCGACGTCCAAAATTATCGCATGAAATCGTTAACGATTTAATTCCATTTTTGGCCGATGGTCACTGTAAACAACACAAATAGCAGTAATAAAACAAAACTTTGTGAGCGTCAAACCATCAAAAACGTCAAACTTTACGATGCTGAAGCCAGATTTGACGTATCTACATTAGTATTGTCATATCGCAGAACTTAAGTATCAACCCTCGTACCAGGTTGGATCTCAGGCGCATTTTCTTCTACAAATTGAATTTAGTTGAGAGCCAGCGACAAAAAAGTGGAAGAGTTTTGTAAATGCTGATACTTTCAGATCAGACAGTAATTTGACCATAGAATACCTGGGTAGAGTACCTACTCAGGCCAGATTCTGTTACACTAGGCGCTTGCGTACTAGGAAAGGCGTAATTTTAATTAGTACCCCAAAGTGTTTTGGAAAAGCTGAAAATTCATCAGTAGACAGTGGATGTAATCAAAAGCTCGAAACAAATGGTCAGACTGCTTAACAATACAACGCGTGGCGTCAGCATTACTCCACACATGTCACAAAAATTAAGTACATACCTGCAAATACGCCGGTACGTATTTATCTGTAATTATTAGGCATCGGTCTAATGTGCCGCGCAATATAATGGACTCTAATGGTTTGTAAATAGATACAAACCTAATAATTAGATTGACAATCGCAGAAATAATTAAAACATACTAAATAGAACTGTATTAACTCCTTATCAAAGTACCACACCAAAATAAACGGACGCTTATAAGGACACAACGGTTTAAAGATGAGCGGAATGGGAAGGAAAGGGAAATCGATGTGATGGATTTCAAATGAAGGGTTACGGGAAAGAACGGTCGCTTTCTTTTTTTTGGTGAAATGAGGTACTACTAATACTATCTTGTGGCTTGTTCCCAATCGAATCGATTTTCGAAAGATAGATCACAGTGTGCCCATGAAGGAGGGAAAAAAGTGTAAAGGGAATAAACGATCAAGGTCCATGCGATGACGGTGGGCATTGATCATTCTCTCCCGTCAGGTGCAGAGGTGGGGTACCTCGATGACCCTCCGGTTCATGCTGAAAAGGAAATGTACTGGAAAATACTGATCAAGACCAATGACTTTTCCACGTTTTCACTTTTTTGCCGAGGTTTACTTGTAAAATATATTTTTTAAAGAAACTCAAAAATTCTCATTTTTATATTATTCCTATATTGTAGTTTAATTTAGTAAAACGAATTTTATTTTAAAAACTCAACTATATTGGGTTTACAGACAATTTTTTTTTCTCGCTTGCTTTTTTTCACACTTTACACACATTAGGTTAGTAATTTTTAAAAATGTAATTGCTGAAAATTTCAAAAAGTTGACATCGATCGTAATTTTTTCGTAACCCTTTTAATGTTTTCTGATTGTGAGTTATACTAATTTTTATTAAATATACGTGAGCGGAAAGGGCGCTCATAAAGCCTACCTACTAAGTAGGTTTATATTCGGTCATGTCAATTTTAATATCAAAATAAACCTTAGTTTTCAATAATTAAAATTAATCCGAGTCGCGTCGGGTCGTCGAAGAAAAGAACAGAACAAATCTGCATTCTTTCCATTGCGTTGTTTACTACGCAGCTTATTATTCTCTGAATACGTTTTTGGGAGGGGACAGGGAAATGACCTAGTCTCAGTCGGCTTTTCCAATTGCCTGTTCGGCGCAATCCGGTTTTCAGTTACAACCGGATGACTCTTCCGATTTATTTTCATTCACTAGTTCAGTGGCGTAACAAAACAAAAAGGGCCCACTGCAAAATTGAACAAAAGGCTTCTCAATATAAAATCGAAGACTATCGCGGTTGTTTGACATTATAAATAGGATAGAAAACGAATTTACCGCGTGAAATTTGTAGCACCCGGCGTTTCGGTGACGTTGCAGCCGCCGTTGTCCAGGGTAGACTCCGACAGCGCCCTGAACAACGGCGGCTGCAACGTCACCGAAACGTCGGGTGCTATAAATTTCACGCGGTAAATTCGTTTTCTATCCTATTTATAAAAGACTTCTCTATCTACATTTTTACATTAATTATGGCATATAGGATGTAATTACTATATACCTATCTACATTATATATGTATATTGTAGCTACGTTATAAATCGGCGTATTAATGGATATAGTTAACCCCATTCCGATACCCAGCTCGACACTAATCCGCTCATTAAAGAACCTCCGACTGCGAACTAAAGTATCAGTTTATAGTTCGCGCTGTAGACAAGCGAAATAGTATATAAATAAATAGTCGGCGTTTATTAATAATAAATATTATAAACGCCAAGAGATATTTTATCTGAATATTTATTGCACAAATAAAGTCGATAAGCAGTTGGCGAAAATCCTATTAATATGCGACGCAACGCAATAAAAATTTGAATTTCGAACGCGCGTCATCTCATTCAATTTAAAAATCAACTTGCAATCGCAGGTCGCCGTGAACCTTCGAATTCGAATTTCGAACTAGCCACGCATCGCAAACGTCGGCCTTTTTAAGGTCCTTACTATTTAATTTATATATGGCGGAATTTTAATATTATTTGTGTCGCTTGTATAAGAGATATTTCAACCAAAATTTCACAATATCGTTTCGTCTCAACGACGCATCTGTGTACCGAATTTAAGCTCACTAAGTATAATATTTCGAGATTGAAGTATAACTAGCGCGCCCTCTGGTAGACTGATTTCAACCGCAATCATTTCAACTCTTGTCATAATCAAATAATGTCTGCATTCCGAATTTCAGCTCAATCGGATAAAGCGTTTGGGCGCTATCGTGGAGGAATAAGCACGCTCTCACAAGCAGATACACAGACAGAGTTCATCATGAAATTGGTTTTAATCGTTTCTGGGGAGGGGGGGGGGGGAAGGGAGAGGCCAAAATGTACATATCTTCATCTTGATTTTTTATTTGCGCGTTTACAATGCTTTACCTCCTTGTCGGGGACCGATAAAGTAAAATATAGTTTTATCTTTTTTAAAAATCCAGTAAAAATCTTTTCCTTTTGCTGCGAACCGTTCATCGAGATATTTTTTCACATTTTCCTACATACCAAAGCGTTGCTCAGCAAGTGCGTGACCCATCGATGCAAACAGACACTTGATAATGATACAACGAAATGGTACAGTGTCAAATCTTTATTGAATCGGTGCACCAACTGTTGTCTGAAATCCGCATTTCACACTTTATACCTGGTAGTTATCGAAATAACCGATAGCCTAAGCAGACTAACTAATATGCTATGTTTATTAATATGGTTGTAATATACTAATAATGATACTATTTTGTAATAATGATACTAATGATACTTAGGTAATAATATTGACATGCGTCCGGTTTACTCTCCGTTGCCGGATCGCATTGCAACAGATTGTGTAAAAGCGCCGAGTTGTGGTCGTGTTGCCGCCATTTGCATTCGTCAAGATGTGAACCGTCTTCTCACATTCATTCATGGATTTACACACCTACGAGTGACGACGCACATCGCATACGCCGGCACACACACACACACACACACACACACACCTACACCACAGTATACCAACTGTGCCTACACGCATCCTCACATTTATTTTATCTCAATAATTATGCAGGGGAAGTTGGGCAAAATTGTATGGTAATAATTATTATTTCTGCCGCTTTTCTACAGCGTTAGAAATCGGTCAAGTGCGAGTAACCTTCTGAAAGAGGTTGTTGATATGAAACATTTTCAAACAAATTGACTATAAAATATTTTTTCGTCCGTTGATATTGATATATTTTAAAGCCTATGTAATTTAATATGAGTTTATACACTATTTTATATGTTTTAGAAGAAATTTAATTCGGAAGTAATTGTGGAAATTGTTACAGTATTTTCGTTTTCCATGGTTTATATTATTGAAGATTTTTTTTAATATCTACTCTATGGACCAATATATAGGGTGATTGGAGAAAAATCAAAATCAAAATCAAAATGTTCTTTATTCATATAGACACAATTAAATATTATTTTTAATTTATGTTCTTATGATGCGTCCAAGCCTTACTCCCAAGCCGTTTTGTCATTTACATAATCAGATATTGTATAGTATGCTTTTTTATACAATTTTGCTTTGATGGTAGCTTTAAACTTATTTATAGATAGTTCTCTAATAGTATGAGGAAGTTTGTTATAGAAGCGTATACATTGTCTCAAAAAAGAATTGCTTATTTTGTGGAGACGAGTAGCACGTACAACAAGGTTATGCTTATGTCTGGTATTAACATTATTAGTCTCGTTTTTTTTTTAAACTTGTAAATATTCTTGTGGACATACAACAGATTTTCGTATATATATTGTGATGCAAGAGTAAGAATATTTATCTCTTTGAAATTTTCTCTAAGTGAAACCCGAGGACCAAGTTTATTAGCTCTTACAGCACGTTTCTGTAGTATAAAGATGTTATTGATGTCCGCACAGCTTCCCCAGAAAAGAATCCCATAGGACATAAAGTTATGAAATTAACTAAAGTATACTATTCTTGCTGTATCTACATCAGCGAGGCTATAGAAAGTATGGAGAGCCTAATATGGTGACCAATTATGAACGGATTAAAACATATTTACCTATATATTGCTTTCTCCTTTGGGACTCTCATATACATAACAAGGCTACGAAGGTGCGAATCCTTGGATATGTTTTCAAAGAACTGAGGAATATTCTGGATTCCAAAACACTAAAAACTGTTTCTTATGCTTTATGTGAATCCCTTATTACTTCAGCATAATTGGATGTGGTGGATGTGGTAAAACCCTGCTAGAGCCATTGCAAGTTGCGCAGAAATTAATATTGAAAATTATCCAACGTAGACCATATCGCCATCCCACTAATGAACTTTATAAGGAAGCTTAAGGTTCTTGATTTTAGGCAACTTTTTCTAGAAACTTCCCTCTTAAGGTTATTTTTGGACAATAACTCAAATTTAGGAATAATTCAGAACCGGCGACAAACGAGACAAGTTTTAGAAAATAGCTTAATAATACCCAGAAGGAAAACATCATTTGGACAAAGACATTACTCTTTCATTGCGCAGAGATTTTACAATCTCATCAATATGGAAATAAAAATGAATTTGACATTTAGGGAATTCAAAAATAAATTAAAGAAATGGTTATCGAATCATGATAGACTAACCAAACATCAAATGTTAGTAATAATAGTTTAATAAAACTTAGGTGCTAAACATGTATGTTGAGTAGGTATATTTTAACATTGAACTACCATTTTTTTTTGTTTTTGACAATGAATTGTACTTTTTTATGTATTTTTGTACTATATACTATGTTTTTGTATACATTGTACTATGTATTTTTGTATTAAATCCTATATTACTTAACATATATTAAATATTAATGACTGTGTTATATGTGACTTTTCTCACATATAACTTTATTTATATTATTTAACCGAATTTTATATTATATTCATTGCCGATTGTATAATGGAATTGCATTTTATTTATTATATTATCTTTTAATATTTTTTATTATTATTTTTTTTAAACAAATTATTCTATTCTGAAGACCACATTTTAGGGCAATTTAGAGCTTTTTACTAAAACTTGTACATTTGTAAGCAATCAAGCAAACCTGATTGTAATATTAGAGTCCTGTCCACCCTAGAACGGGCTAGTCCCAGTTGGGTGACAGAAACAAATAAGCAAAAGGTTAAGGTTTTGCCATTCGGTTACTGTTATTTTTGTAAGATAATCAATGTTTTATAGTAATTAATTCTTAAATAAATAAATAAATGAAAACTATATCCAAAGTCTTAACATTTTTGAGAAATATTAATTATTCCGTGAATCTGGTTTTTCACCCGATTTAAGTAGACAATGGCGTCCTAATTTCGATGAAACTCATTCAGATATTAAAAAAAAAATAATTAACAATATGTAATGTGCTTTACTTTAAATAAAAACAGTTACAAAGACTTGTAAATGATTAAAAAAGTATACTGAGATTTTTCTGTGAAAAAGGGCCACGTTACATTTGACTTTATGGTTTAGGTACTTCGAAATGTCAATACTATTCGTTTTATAATACACTCACGTGGAAGCGACCCAAAAGCTTGATTTCTCTGCTCAACGCGTGTTTATTAATTGTTTCAGTCACGTGGCTTTTGGTAGAGGCGTGGGATTTTTATGAACAGTATTGAACTCTGCATACTGTGGTATCGTGTTGTTATTTTGGTCAGTTAAATAATTGATTATTTAAAACTAATATATATATATATATATATATATATATATATATATATATATATATATATATATATATATATATATATATATATATATATATATATATATATATATATATATATATATATATATATATATATATATATATATATATATATATATATATATATATATATATATATATATATATATATATATATATATATATATATATATATATATATATACACATACCTACACATCCTACTAATATTATAAACGCGAAAGTTTGTATGTATGTATGGATGTTTGTTACTCTTTCACGCAAAAACTACTGAATGAATTTTGATGAAACTTTACAATAGAATAACACATAGGCTATAATTTATAAAGATATATGGTTTTCTATCATCATTATCACAATTTTCCATCACCACGTGGGTGAAACCGCTGGGCGCAGCTAGTATATATATATATATATATATATATATATATATATATATATATATATATATATATATATATATATATATATATATATATATATATATATATATATATATATATATATATATATATATATATATATATATATATATATATATATATATATATATATATATATATATATATATATAGGATGATGTTTTTATTTAAAATAAAATTAGTAAAAGCTACTTAAAAAGTAGCGAAGGGAATCCCAGCTTGTATTGGGAAATGCTTACGTTTGAAATACTTACGGATGTGCACGACTTTCGACGGTGCAATGTAAGTTTAAAGGTCCTTTTGCAGTCGACTAACGATCACTATTCATCCATATCTCACTATTCATCTCATAAATAGGGCTTATCCTTATGCAACACAAAATGCCTTCAATTGAGACGAATTAAGCGAAAAAATAAAAAATTAAACTATTGATCACTTCGGCAAAGCCGTTTTCTAAATAAAAGTGACATTACGAAATTTCAAATTTCAAATGCTACCAACATTTAAAATATGATACAATTGGCTGAGTTTGTTATCAACGAGCCATTAAATCGAAATAAATAAATATATATATATATATATATATATATATATATATATATATATATATATATATATATATATATATATATATATATATATATATATATATATATATATATATATATATATATATATATATATATATATATATATATATATATATATATATATATATATATATATATATATATATATATATATATATATATATATATATATATATATATATATATATATATATATATATATATATATATATATATATATATATTCAAATTGAAATTATGTTTATCACTAAATAAATGAAATGATAAAATAATGAAAGGGCACTTATCTGGTCTGTGGTGACCAGGAGTGACTCCACGCCTTCTTCTTCTCCTCACTCAGTGTTTGCTGGTGCTTCCTGCTGTGGCACTAGAACCCGATCAAAATGGCAGTCTTTCACAGCGGCACACAACAATGCGAGACGAGAATGAATGCTGGAAAATAATAGGCGATTAGTGTTTCTTAAATATTAATGATTGTTATAAAATGTATATCAATATTTCGGCTCAGCCGTCGTCAAGATATGTGACATTTCTGAAATCGAACAATTCGTTGAAAATTTAAATTCAAGGAATCGAACAAAAAGAAATGGATTAATAATATTTTACACGATTTAGTTAAGGTACCGAAACCAACCGTGCAAAACGTTATTTTAAAATGAATGATAAAAATTAAAATAAAAAGCATTTGATGATTATGATAATATGATAAACCTTATTAATTTTGCCTATTGAGACCGGAACCTTTGCAAGCGCCTAAAATATAAATATAAGCCAATTCCCAAGATTTGACGTCCCTTTCTTGTGCATTATCACCAAGGCATTTTATTATTTTAACTTTAAAACATTGATCAAAAGATAAATTATGTGCCCTGGCATGCAAAGATATTGGGAGTTGGCTTTCATTTCCTACACTAGCCCTATGATTATTTAGTCTAATATTAAGTGGTGTTGTTGTTTCACCGATATAAAAGGCATCACAAGTCCTGCACAGAAGTTGATATACTATATTTTTTGAAATACAACTGCAATGAAAGGGAACCCTGTAACTATTAGTAGTATTTGGACTGGTAAAAAAAGGACTTAGATCTAACAGAGGACAAGTTTTACAACGTGGACGACCACAAGGTTGAAGACCATAAGTATTATTACCAATAGAGAAATTTTGATTATTTTTTGTTTTGTTTAATATTGATCTAATATTAGGTGGTCTGCGGAAAGATAACATTGGCGGTGAATCTAAGAGATCCTTAGTGGATGCATCATTAGAAATGATGGGGAATAAATCAGATAATATATCTCGCAGTTTCTCAGCACCAGGAAAATAAGTGGTGCTAAGAAAGATTTTATTATTATTATTATTTTTATTTGAAGTAATTTTAGGTTTTGGTATATATTTTACTTCAGAGTTTAGAATATGTTTATCCAATAGAGGAGCAGGGTATTTTCTTTCAAGAAGAGATTGCTTTAGATTATTGAGATATTTATCTAAATTTTCTTTGTTGTTAACTAAACGGTGTCCGCGAATGGACATTGAATAGGGAATGGATCTCTTGGTGTGAAATGGATGACAGCTATCAAAGTGTAAATACTGTTCTTTATTTGTAGGTTTTATATGAATCGCGGTTTTAATTTTACCTTCGGAAATTGTTAAATCAACATCTAAGAAAGTAATTTGTGATTTAGAAATGGTATGAGTGAAATTCAAAGGGCCAAAATTATTTAGGTCGTCAAGAAAGGTTGTTAGAGTAGTTTGTCCGTGTGGCCAAATCATTACTATGTCGTCAATAAATCTATACCATAATATGGGTTTTAAATTTTGCGTTTGAAGAAAATTTTGCTCGAATAATCCCATGAAAAGGTTGGCATACGACGGTGCCATTCGCGTGCCCATAGCAGACCCTTTAATTTGAAGATAAAATTCATCTTCAAAGGAGAAAGCATTACACGTTAAGACAAACTCGGCTAATTTGCAAAGAAAATCCGTAGAAGGTATTTGAGGATGAGGTCTCTCATCAAGAAAATAAGAAATGGCTTCCAATCCTAAATTATGAGGAATATTGGTATACAGGGATATGGCGTCAATAGTAACAAATAATAGGTCGTCTGACTTTGGAATTACAGTATTCTTTAAAATATCAATAAAATGATAGCTGTCTTTGATATGAGAATTTAGATTTTTCACAAAAGGTTGTAAAAAATAATCTACAAAAGCCGAAATTCTTTCTGTCGGAGAGTTAAAGCTTGCAACTATTGGTCGTCCAGGATTATTAGGCTTGTGAATTTTAGGTAATAGATAAAAATTTGGAGTTCTGATAGGATCAGGAATTAAAGTTTTAACATCTTCGTCTGATAATTTTTCATTTGATTTATTTTGTTCAATATATTTTTTTATTTTCACTGCAAAATTTTTGTTTGGATCTCTGGATAGTTTTTTGTAGAAAGTTTCATCTCTAAGTTGTCTCAAGCCTTCAGTAACATAGTCAGTTTTGTTAAGTATGACAGTAGTGGAACCTTTATCAGCCGGCAAAATGACGATGCTGGTATCCTTGCTAAGACTCTCAAGAGCTGCACGTTCATCTACTGACAAGTTTGATGTTGGCTTGAGGCTATTTAGAAAAGATGGCTGTGTTACTTTGTTTAATAAAATAGTAATAAAATTTTCTACCGGATGATTTTTTGGTAATGGAGGGGGTTCTTTATTAGAGTGTGGACGAAATTGAGATAGTGCATTGTGTAATTTAATATTATTATTGTTATTCTTTTGATTTGAATGCCAAAATTCACGCCATCTTAAATTACGACAAAATTTAACAACATCATTACCAAAACTAAAATGGTTCACATTTTGAGTCGGTGTGAAATTTAGACCTTTAGATAATACTAAATATTCATTGTGGTTAAATTACTTTGGATGACAAGTTTTTAACAGCATTTTTTTCTCTAGGAGATGGACCTTGTATATTATTAGAATATGATACTGATGGTGTTATACTGTTATTAATTTGGTTTACTAATGTGGCACGTATTGGTATGGAATCTGATACTAATAGAAATATATTGTTAGTAATTTGGTTTACTGATAGGGTGTGCATCGGAGAGGAAAGAGTACCTTGGTGAAATGCTGGTATAACATTTCGAAGTGAATTTGAATTCCTTGTTTTGTTAACATCGGAATGACTGTAATTTGAAATGGAAACTGGATTCAAAATGTTTCGTGTATTGTTACTTGGGATAATGCAAATTTTCTGAAAGTTCTTTAGTAAATTAAGGAACTTTTTATCGTGTTTTAATCTAATATTTCGTAAATCTGTTACAGAATTGTTAACTATTTTATGAGCTTCTTGAAATAAGAAAGGAGAATGTGTTGTTATCATGTTAACATAAAAACACAGTGAGTTTAAATGTTTATCAACTAAAATTTGATATTCATTTCGCAAAACAGACGTAATTTCCATTGAATACCTTAAACGTATTGCGGTGAAATCATATTGAATTTCTGTACTAATTGCTGCGAAAGGAAATTTTGGTAATAACCCTTTAGGGCAAATGTTGTTTTCTAAACATTTAGAAAGAAATTCAACGTGTCCCGTGAATTTAGCTGTCTTAAGTGAATGGTAATTTATTTGGTTTAACCAATGTGTGTACATAATGGATGTGATTGCAACATAATTAAAATTAGGTAATATTTTAATATTTGATTGTAAATGTGTAAATTATTATTTTTTCAAATTGAAATTATGTTTATCACTAAATAAATGAAATGATAAAATAATGAAAGGGCACTTATCTGGTCTGTGGTGACCAGGAGTGACTCCACGCCTTCTTCTTCTCCTCACTCAGTGTTTGCTGGTGCTTCCTGCTGTGGCACTAGAACCCGATCAAAATGGCAGTCTTTCACAGCGGCACACAACAATATATATATATATATATATATATATATATATATATATATATATATATATATATATATATATATATATATATATATATATATATATATATATATATATATATATATATATATATATATATATATATATATATATATATATATATATTGACCATGTATAATAAATGATATGACCATATATATGTTATTGATATTGAATGTTTTTTATATAATTATTTTTTAGTTTTATTTGTTGAGTGGGGTATTCAGTATTCAGTATTTCAGTATTCAATATATTTATTCAGAATATACAATAAAAGCATGAATTATGAATTAAAGCTAATTATCGCATATTAGAATTCGTCAGTTAAAATGTAGATATAAAACGATTAAAGCATAAATATTAATTCGACAATAGCGTTGACTAAAGTCGGCTTTACACGGCAGACAAATAAAATAAAAATTAAAAAAATAGAGCTGAATCCATGTACATGAGTGAGTATGCATATAAAATAGATTATTATAAGAATAATAATAGTCATCAAGCACTTTATACAAAAAATAATCACACAATAGGAAGTATCAAAACAAAATTGGAAAAAACAACGTATTTATATGATCAGGTATGTTACATTACACATTGTAATCTACATATTAAATATTAAATTCATAATATTATTATTAAACAATAAGAACTAAAATGAGGTACCTGAAAGTTACATATTAATGTTATTCCCATTTGAAGGAATTGGCATGCTCAAAAAAATCACCCAGCTTATAGAAAGCATGTGTGGATTGTAGCTTTTGTTTAATAAATCTTTTAAACGCCTTTGTTTCCATCTTTCTTGTGGAGAGTGGTAGCTGGTTAAAGAGCTTATAGCTCAAATATCCAAAGGACTTTTGTGTCTGCGTAAGGCGTACTTTAGGCAGGATAACGTCATCACGTCTGCGTGTATTGTGGGAGTGCATATTCCCGTTTAACCCTTGTTCGTTAATATTTGATTTAGCATAGAGTAGACATTGTAAAATATATTGAGACGTAAAAGTCAGTATTTTGTACTTAAGAAAATATGGTTCGCAGTGCGTGTCACGGGATACTCCTGCAATTGCTCTTAGTGCACTTTTCTGTAAAATGAAAACCCTAGAACTGTCTGTGGCATTCCCCCATATCAGTATACCATAAGTCATTTTAGAATGGACAAAGGCATGGTACGCAGTTAATGCAGCGATTTCACCAGCTAAGAATTTAATCTTTTTTATCGCATATATTGCCGAAGAAAGCGCACTACACAGTTCATTAATATGGATATTCCAGCTAAGATGATGATCGATCATGATACCTAGGAACTTTGTCGATTTCCTTAATTCTAGAGTACTGTTGTCTAGAGTTATATTAAATGGTATAGCAGACGATTTATATTTTGAGGAAAAGTGCATAGTTACGGTTTTTTTTGCATTAAGCAAGAGATTATTCTCTGTGAACCATGAACTTGCTAGGTTTAATGCATGATTGGCATTGGTCATTAGGTCGTTAAGATTGTTATCGTGAAACAGGAAACTTGTATCATCCGCATAGAGTGAGGTTTTGATGTAGGCTGGCAAGCAATTGCCTATATCATTAATAAAAAATAAAAATAATAATGGACCAAGAATCGATCCCTGGGGAACTCCGCAGGATATCGGTTGCGGTGTAGATCTAAATCCATCTATTTCTACTACCTGTGACCGGCCTGTTAAGTAGGATTTCATCAAATTATTGGCTTTGCCCCGAATCCCATAACTGTTTAATTTATTGAGCAGTATTTCGTGGTCAACCGAATCAAACGCTTTGGATAGGTCACAAAAAACTGCCACGGGTTGGGAAGAATTTTCAAAAGTGTCGGTAATGACATTTACCATCTCCGAAATCGCCGAGGTGGTGGACATATTTTTCCTAAAACCATATTGATATTTATTTAGTATATCGAATTTATTTGCGAATAGATATAGCCTGTTATATAAATTTTTTTCGAAAATTTTGGAGAAAGCTGGAAGCAGTGAAATTGGCCTGTAATTTTCAGGATCAGTTTTGTTCCCTTTTTTAAAAACTGGTACTATCTTTGCTATTTTCATTAGATTTGGGAACACACCTTGTTTCATACAATTATTAAAAATAGACCTCAAGGTGTTGGAAATCGTTGGTGCTATATTCTTTATTAATTTAATCGAGTGTGCCCAGATATCCATTGATGTTTTTGTTTTGATGCCATTCAAGGCCTTATCAAATTCAATGGAAGTTATAGGATGCAACAGTATTGATGCTGGTATCTCACCTACAATTGTTGAAGAGGATAAACTAGGAGAATTTGTCATGCGTTTAACAGCGTTTATAAAATATTCATTGAGTATATTTGCCGTTTTTGTAGGATCAGAGACTTTAGAACCATTGTGAAGTAATTGAATGGGTTCATTTGGCTTTTCTAAGGTCTTTATGAGCCTTGTAACACTGCAACCATTGCTGATCTATTGTGTTCGCTACCTACTATAGTTCTGCGCTAAGCCTCGTGTCATTTAAGAACCGCAACAGGCTTTTGGGGCCAGATTGTTTTACCTCTTCAGGTGGGTCTATTTAACCACCCAAATGGGTGTATCTTTTACGCATCAGCGGGCCCCATTCGCACATGAGGTGCAGGGGAGTTTCCTCTGCCCCTTGAGCCGAACCTGCACATTATCGTGTCCCGGAGCTTGAGGTTTTACATATGTTTGTTCAGGCCACAATGCCCCGTGAGCGCCCTCACCAGTATGCGTAGATTGTTCCTATTTAGCGATAAGGCCTCATTGGCAGTCTTACGGTCGTAAGCCTTAATTAGCGCTTTTGAATGATTCAAACATGGCGTGTTGTTCCAGTGGTTAACGGATTGTTCTAAACATATTTTTTGAGCATTAGGTTTGCAAGGCTTTTTGGTACGCCACAGCAAGGTTCAGGGCCGTATAACGTTCCCTTTGCCCCCGTCTTAGTATGTTCGTCGGCTTTTTCATTTAACAAACACCATTTTTATAATTGCAATGTCCATAGCATCACAAACTGGCGCCCCCTGTAGGGGACCACCTACCTATATCTCCACCTACCCGAGCAGTCATTTTTGTTTATTTTTTAGTATACTTTAGTGAGTAGAGAAAACTCACGAATATTTAAAAATTAGCAAACAAATGTGCTCAGATCCGAGGAGGATAGGTGACAGATACATTGTTATAACGACTTTTTCACTTCCGTCACCTTTTTGAAACTAGGGTTAAAAAACCTTCACCTAAATCAGTTCATTCCCTTGATCGTTTTAGTTTTGAAATCCTGCATTTATCTCTTTGTTGGTACATATATCCAGGTTTTCTAGTGGTGTGGTTCCATAGGCTGCAGCTTGGAAAGCATGTCCATCATATAACCATTGTTTATATACCGTATAGATTGATCAACGTGGTACTACAATTTGGCAACCAGGATTTTACTACGAAGCGGAAGTTCTCCTTTGCACTAAATTTAGTACTCAATAGATCAACAGTTAAAAATCCAAACGTTAGAAATTGCTGTTTTTGAAAAAAAAAATTAATTTTCAAGAACATTTTTTTTTAGAAAGCCGCAGCAATAAAAGTCACGCACATATTTCAAAGTGGATTACATCATTCTAAACACAAATATTACCATTAATCTAAAAAAAAAAACGCAATGGAATATTTTGCCCCATTCCAGAAGTGGAGCATTTTAAATTTTTAGCTGAATTTCACAAGTGAGAAATGGTTCCGGAATGCCATCTTTGGTGACCTGTATCTTGGGCCAGTTTTTTTTTGGGCAAAACAAAAATATACGAGTATCTTACTTTTTCTTGTATTTTAACATATGTTCAATTTAAAAACCTCTGAGACTATGAAGGTAAGAATTTTTATCTGCCTGCCTGAATTGGCATCTAATGTGTCTATATGATCTTTCTTTTGAAAATTGATTTATTCTTCGATTCGGTTGGGAACAAGCCACAAGATGGCATTAGTATCTCATTTTCACCAAAATAAAAGAGATAATAATTATGTAACTTCATTTGTAATTAAACCATATGCTTGATTATACAATGTGTTGTACAGCCCTCCTTAAATAGTTATAGAAACACTGTAAAGAGTATCCTCTCACACACAATTCTCAACGTGTCTTTAAGCCCCGGCGCGCACTTGTAGCCTAGCCGCGGCGGCCAACGAGATACTACGAAATGTATGGAATCGTCGTCGACCGCTCGCACTTGGCCGCGCGGCCCAAGTGCGCGCGCCCGACGGCGTTTTCATACATTCACAGTATTCGCAGTATCTCGCTGGCCGTTGCGGCCAGGCTGCAAGGCCGTTGCGGCCAGGGTTAAGTGTCATACATCGTGATATTCCCTCAGTTGCTGGGTGTCACAAATCATAAGTAAAAACGCTGCGACAAAAGTGTTAACATATGTTACTCAAGCGAATGTTCCAACTGGTTTTATATTTAAATTGCGTCCGCAAACATGTATTTTGTGGTGATTAGAATTCGGCGGTCCTTTTGATATAAAATTTATGAATGAGTGGTGAACTTAACTGTATTTTGAGCTTTCTACTTTTCTTAGAAGTATTTGTTGTCAGACGTTTTTGCTTTTATTCGTCAAAACGTGAGACTGCATTTTAACCCTTTGAGGACTATAAGCTTTAGAGTATGAAAATTGAAGATACAGAAAACTGTTAAAGGGAGATGTAAATAACATATATGTCATGTTTTGTGAAAATTGGTTCAGTAGATTTTGTATAAATTGATGGGACATACCTGTCCCTGTGGTCCATAAAGATGCAAAGATGCAACTTTTTTCCAAAATGTGATTATTTTATTATTTAACTCAGAAATCATACGTACTGAAAGACGTACTAAAAAAATCTAATTGAAAAAACGCCATAAATATTTTATTTATTTAAAATCACCAGAGTTCGTTGGTCATTTGCGATATTTAAAAAAATACGGTGTATTTTAAATATTTATTTTTTCTCAATAACATGGAAAAAATATATTTTATAAATTACTAGCTGTACCCTGCGCGCGTTGCTACGCCAAATCGGTCGCATTCGAAATTCAAATTCGCCGCTTTAAAATTCATTCGACTACAAAAAAAAGAAGAACTCACTCCTGTCTTCGCGGTCGCATTCGAAATTCAAATTCGCCGCTTTAAAAAAAGAAGAATTTTGGTTTTATTGAGGACACTAAAAAATTTTCTTTGGTCCGATCGGCACCAAACTTCACAGGAACCATCTCCAAACTAATCTAAAGTTTCCTTCAAAATTTCATCAAAATCGGTCGAGCGGTTTAGTAGTCCATAGCGGATATACAGACAAACATTCATTTTTATATATATATATATCTTAATATATATAAATTACGTGTCACGTTGTTTGTCCGCCATGGACTCCTAAACTACTTAACCGATTTGAATCAAATTTGCACACAATGTGCAGTTTGATCCAACTTGAAAGATAGGATAGCTTACGTCTTAATTTATAGTCGCGATATTATTTTATTGCAATGTCTATTATTTGACATTCGCAATTATCTGTTAGTTCCAAACGATTTTAACAGATGGCGTTATCTATTGAGTAATCCATAGATGGCGCTGCTATGTTAAACCTACAAACTTCATAGTCGGCCAAGCGTTATTCTAAATTCAAAATATTGTGAAGGTAATACAGTGAAATTATTCCTGCTTTTTAATTATTTGTGCTTCATTGTTCAAAACTCTTTAATTAAAATATATACATGTAAGTATTATCACATAGTTATAAAAGTGGAATAACTGCAGTATAGGAACCTCTCTCCAATTTTTTTCATTTTAATGCTAAATCTGGAAGAAAATTGTGTCGGTCGCTATAAATAAGCGAGATATAGGCATTCAAAGTTTACATTTTAAAAACAGTCCAAAATAATATAATATAAAAATGGATGTTGGTATATCTGTATGCCCGTCTGTCCGAGTTTAATAGACTCCGAAACCGTTTGACCGATCACCATGAAAGTTGGCATATATATGTATTTTTTCATGATTAAGGTTTTTATATATATCCGCTTTGTTGCAACTTTCAACTAGACGGCGCTGCAGCACACCAACTTCTATACTGCTCAACCGATCGCCATGAAAATTGGTATACATTGGTATTTGAGAAAAGATATAACACGGGCAACGCCGGGTAATACCACTCGTATATATATATATATATATATATATATATATATATATATATATATATATATATATATATATATATATATATATATATATATATATATATATATATATATATATATATATATATATATATATATATATATATATATATATATTCTTAATATATATAAATTACGTGTCACGTTGTTTGTCCGCCATGGACTCCTAAACTACTTAACCGATTTGAATCAAATTTGCACACAATGTGCAGTTTGATCCAACTTGAAAGATAGGATAGCTTACGTCTTAATTTATAGTCGCGATATTATTTTATTGCAATGTCTATTATTTGACATTCGCAATTATCTGTTAGTTCCAAACGATTTTAACAGATGGCGTTATCTATTGAGTAATCCATAGATGGCGCTGCTATGTTAAACCTACAAACTTCATAGTCGGCCAAGCGTTATTCTAAATTCAAAATACATATTGTGAAGGTAATACAGTGAAATTATTCCTGCTTTTTAATTATTTGTGCTTCATTGTTCAAAACTCTTTAATTAAAATATATACATGTAAGTATTATCACATAGTTATAAAAGTGGAATAACTGCAGTATAGGAACCTCTCTCCAATTTTTTTCATTTTAATGCTAAATCTGGAAGAAAATTGTGTCGGTCGCTATAAATAAGCGAGATATAGGCATTCAAAGTTTACATTTTAAAAACAGTCCAAAATAATATAATATAAAAATGGATGTTGGTATATCTGTATGCCCGTCTGTCCGAGTTTAATAGACTCCGAAACCGTTTGACCGATCACCATGAAAGTTGGCATATATATGTATTTTTTCATGATTAAGGTTTTTATATATATCCGCTTTGTTGCAACTTTCAACTAGACGGCGCTGCAGCACACCAACTTCTATACTGCTCAACCGATCGCCATGAAAATTGGTATACATTGGTATTTGAGAAAAGATATAACACGGGCAACGCCGGGTAATACCACTCGTATATATATATATATATATATATATATATATATATATATATATATATATATATATATATATATATATATATATATATATATATATATATATATATATATATATATATATATATATATATATATATATATTTTAGTCGACTGCAAAAGGACCTTTAAACTTACATTGCACCGTCGAAAGTCGTGCACATCCGTAAGTATATCTCATTCAAACATAAGCATTTCCCAATACAAGCTGGGATTTCCTTCGCTACTTTTTAAGTAGCTTTTATTAATTTTATTTTAAATAAAAAATCATCCTATAAACGGATTTCTTTACAAACCTTATCTAATATAACAATATTATACTGTTTTCTACAATATTTCTTTACAATTTTTTAATATTATACAATTTTATATAGGTTTACCCTATTTTGATAACATTATACAATCTTTATTATAAACTCCTCTGCCAGAAATTAAGATTGAAGTCTCTTCTTTCATTTCATTGAGCATATGGAGGTTTTTTTATTTTTATTTCGATTTAATGGCTCGTTGATAACAAACTCAGCCAATTGTATCATATTTTAAATGTTGGTGGCATTCGAAATTTGAATTATTTCGTAATGTCACTTTCATTTGGAAAACGGCTTTGCCGAAGTGATCAGTAGTTTATTTTTTTATTTTTTCGCTTAATTCGTCTCAATTGAAGGCATTTTGTGTTGCATAAGGATAAGCCCTATTTATGAGATATATGGATGAATAGTGATCGTTAGTCGACTGCAAAAGGACCTTTAAACTTACATTGCACCGTCGAAAGTCGTGCACATCCGTAAGTATATCTCATTCAAACATAAGCATTTCCCAATACAACCTGGGATTTCCTTCGTTACTTTTTAAGTAGCTTTTATTAATTTTATTTTAAATAAAAAATCATCCTATAAACGGATTTCTTTACAAACCTTATCAAATATAACTATATATATATATATATATATATATATATATATATATATATATATATATATATATATATATATATATATATATATATATATATATATATATATATATATATATATATATATATATATATATATATATATATATATATATATATATATATATATATATATATATATATATATATATACATATATATATATATATGTATATATATATATATATATATATATATATATATATATATATATATATATATATATATATATATATATATATATATATATATATATATATATATATATATATATATATATATATATATATATATATATATATATATATATATATATATATATATATATATATATATATATATATATATATATATATATATAATATATATATATATATATATATATATATATATATATATATATATATATATATATATATATATATATATATATATATATATATATATATATATATATATAT
The DNA here is from genome assembly GCA_944548615.1 of Micropterix aruncella. NCBI lineage: Eukaryota > Metazoa > Arthropoda > Insecta > Lepidoptera > Micropterigidae > Micropterix > Micropterix aruncella. The sequence goes on along the minus strand of OX155956.1, from coordinate 1,049,794 downwards.
ATATATAGATAGATTCGTATTCGATAATTTATAAACTGATTTTGGAGTTATGGGTCACATATGTCCCATGGTCCTTAAACGGTTAATAACCGAAATACAAAGAACATAACATTGAAATAGCTAAGCATCTATTATACGAAAACATATATTATGCATACTCAATAAACAAGCATATACTATTTGCCCCCCTTTATGAAGACACTTTTACTATTATCCGTTGTAACGTGAGACCCATGAAAATGCCCTTAGAAAGTGCGCTTTTACAACGATCCCATTTGGTATTTCGAGCACGTGCGCGCGGCGGAATGCGCCGTTGCGCCATATTTGTGTCCTTCTCAAACTGTTTCGCTGCGACTGCGATGGATTCAGTACTATATTATAATGAGGAGGTCCGAGATGAGAACCAAATGAGTCAATCTCCGTAGCATTAAATTTGTAACAAAAATCTATGTCTTAGACGTTTCATCACTATTTTGACAAAAAAAAAACATGTCTGAAATTTAAATCAGATGAAACCGGCTCGTCACGATTGCGCAGAATTTCCTAGAATGCGCGGCGCACGATGACTAAAGTGTTTTTTTTCCTGAAAATCAATAGATCTAGAATAGCCCGCGAACGAAAGATAAGGCCAATAAACAACAAACATAACAATCATGTTCATTTATTATAATTGGCCTTTTTCTCCGCAGTTAATTTTAGTAAACATAAATTCAAAAGGTGGGCCCGGTGTACGATTGGATAACAACACCTGCTACTTGTGAAGTAGCCCGAGTTGTACTTCCTCCGTTTTGAGTTCTGTGACCGCTTCGGAATGGCGGCGGAAGTGCGTCTTCTTTTCTTTGCGAGTGTTTCGGCATTTTGGGTGGCCAACTTTACGTTGTGTATTAATATACTCTGGAAATGTTTAATCCCAGTGACAGAATAGAGTAGAATAATAATATAAATGAAGTCTTTATTTGCACTTAAACATTAGAATACAAAAAGGAGAGCTTATTGCGGTGTCGAATACAACGGGGGAACCCGTCACCCCAGGCTGGTATAACGTTATGTGATCGTTCTGTCTCCCGTGAGGTGAGCGTATATGACTTAGACATCGATAATCCACTATCTAGCTCCACTAATCACAACTAGAGTTGTCAACTACAACGGGCGAGCCCGCCACCTCAGGAAGTTTTAACGATTAGTCGTTCTATCTCCCTGGAGTGAGCGCAGAAGACTTAGGACAAAAACAGTCCACCGTCTAGCTCCGCCACAAACCCGTAAGAGGCCAACGCCTTAACCGCGAGATATCGGCCATCCGATCCTGGGTGAAGAGCCGGGCAAAGGACGCTCAGGAATTAATAAGAAATATGAATATATCGCTTACCAAATGTGAGACAGCTAAAGTTAACTCGATGTTAACATTAATTGCAATAAAAATAACATAAAACTTTTAACAAACACAATTTGTGAAGGCAACTAATATAAGTAGAATATAAAAGTAAATTAATTAAATATTAAAATGAAATGACGCAAGGGAGGGGTGAAAAATAAATGGAGTAGAATTATAATAATATGTGGTAGAATATCAATATTAATACGTAGAAGAACCTAATATTTAGAACTTGTGCCTGGATAAACCTCTAAGTGAAATTTCAAAACTCCTGACAGCCGACAATCTGTATGGTAAAATTATCTAGATTTGATGTTTGGTGAAACTACGAAGTTGAAATTGTGAGCTGGATTGTTGAATGAGTTTAAACTTATCTCTACTTTATTACTATCTCTAATTTTAGGAGTTTGTTGAAAGTTTAAAACTTCTATTTTTTACACACATCATACACGTTCTATTGAATGTAGAGAATAAATGACGATATTTTAAAATCGAAGAAAGACTGAACGGTAGGCAACCGCAGAGGAAAACTCTTAAAAACATGTCTATCTACTTTGTTTAAGTAATACTGATAAGTAATTGAGATACAAACTCAGAAATGTATTTAACAACGGACAACGATCGAAAATGGCTTCTGATGTTTCGAAGTAATACTCAAGTAGAGGTGGTCCGATACTTAGCACCGATCCACTACTTAAGTATCACTCGACATCTTGAGCTCGACAATAAAACGAAATCTGGTACTCAGGTATGTATCAACCATTACGGAAGTATTAACCAATACTCGACTATAAATTCGGGTGTCAGAACGTCGATAAGTAAGACTTCTGGACGGGCAGCTTCTGAATTCAGAGCCGGGCAAAAGATGCCTTTGGTCCGTAATAGATTTAAACTGAATCACCGCTGAATTTATGGCATGTAGAGGCCGCGAAAGCGACTTCGGTCCAGTAACCAGTCGAGACGAAGGAGATATCCTGAAGGTTAATTCTAGACGGAGATATTCTTCCAAAACTGGTAGCCAGGGGGCGAGGTGGCCCCACTGGGTTACCTTCCTAGTGCCTCGCCGTAAGGCGTTGGATTCTGGCGGGTTCATGGCTTTGCTGGACGGTACGTTTGTACTGTCTCAAAGTCTTCTACGCTCACCTCACGGGAGACAGAACGATCACATATCGTTAAAACTTCCTGAGGTAACGGGTTCGCCCATTTCAGTTGACAATTCGAGTTGTTGCCCGTGTAAGGCCGGCCTAAATGTTTAGTTTTATACAGTACAATCAACAACTCCAGTAGATAGGCATTCCTACACTTGAATGCGTCACAAAACTAAATGCTTAAAATTTAATTATTAAAAACATAACTATCATGATAGTTGTCATGGCTGTAATATTATATTCAATATTACCCACTTACAAATAATCAAAATATACTAATGTCATTAAATAGTAAGAGAGAATAATATATTAAAATAGAAATTCAAATTCTATGTAGAATAATCAACGTAAAATAATTTTATTGTAAATCCAGCAATATGCCTTCGTATTTTTTAAACATAAATAGATGTATAATAAATTATATGGGATTTAGAATGTCAGCTATCATAATTTACAAATTTAACTAATTATCAACATGGAAAATAAACTCGGAATTTTTAAACTCCGTTATACCATAAATTGGGTTTCTTACCAAATTATTTATAATTATCTTTTTAAATTGGTCCTCTTCAAGGCTTTTCATTTGCTCTGGAATATTATTATAGAAAGACAAATTTTGGTGAGTAAAATTGTATCGCATTTTCCTGGCAAGTTTAACATTTCTTCGCGAATTCTTAAATATTAAAAAAGCTAATGTGCTGCCCCATTTTAAAAAGGATCATACATGTCGAAGTTAAAACTTGGGAAATGAAAGCCTATTTCCATTTCTTGTATGTGTTTATTTAATCAAACATGTTTAATGATCCATAAATTCATACATATTACTGAAATACCTTATCCTAATACAAAATATTTTTGACTAGCTGACCCGTGCCCACTTCGTTGGGCGGTAAAACTTTTTACTTGTGATGAAATTATGAGTGTGATTCGGTTAGCACTGAGTGCTATTATTTATTTCCTGACTGCTAAAAGAAGGGTTATATTTTTACTGCATATGTATGTATATATTTGCATGCCAATTTGACTATATTACCGTTATTTGTGAGTGTCTTATTTGTGAGCGTATTATCTCTTTAACTATTTATGCAATTAAAGGGGAAATTATATGCAGTAAAAGGGAAAAGTCTTTTGTTTTAAACACTTGAGATGATAAATTTACTTATTTGATAAGAATTCATAATTGTCGATAATATGACCAATAAACATGATTTAACGATTTAAATGATTTTTTTAATATAAAATACTACTTTTTGTGACTTAAATATAAAAGTTAGACATATGCTATCGCTAACTTTTTTGTAGGCATTATCAATCTCTATAACTTTTCTCTAGAATTTAATCATATATCTCTCATCGTTAAGGCAGCGTTAGTTAGAAACTTTTTCGTTCGACCGCTTATTCTCCGACTTACTTTGCGAATCCGACTACCACGAAAAAGTCTTTCCATTTTTCTGATTAAAATATAGCCTATGACACTCACAAATAGCGTGGCTTTCTATTGGTAAAAGAATTTTCAAAATTGGTTCAGTAGATCCAGAGATTACTTCCTACAACGTCACAAACTTTACCTCTTTATAATATTAGTATAGATAAGTACCATACTTGTTATAAACCTAGCTCGGAAAGAAGATTCATCTCTGACATAATAAAGGTTTACCACCTCACTAGGGATTAACCAGTGTTCAGGTGGTACTAATGTTGTTTGATAATTCGTGTCAAGAGGGTAATTCTCATCTATGTATTACGGGAGCATAAATTAAAATTAACCTTGCTAACAATATAAGTAGGTACCATAAGTTGCTATAAAATTCCACTTAAATATTTATATTCTTGCATATTAGAATAATACATACATAGATATGATATATACTTTAAATAAATATATTATTAAAACATATATAATACTATTATATAGGATAGTTCATGCCCCCTTTGTAGCAATATCCCTTGCACAGCCAGGCATATTCTAGCTGGCTGCAAGGCGGCCTTAGATCAAGGACGGTACATTTACCGCCACGACAAAGTCCTTGCTGTTATTCGCGAGGTAATTAGCCTCTCAGTGGCTCGTGCCAACAAGGGTTTGACAGTACCCTCCAAACCCCCAATACAGTTTGTGCGGGATGGCTCTAAAGGCAAAAAACATTTCACTACAAAACCTTTCTCAATAACCGAGAAAGCTTCAGATTGGATTCTGAGGTCGATTCGGCCTCTAAGCAGTATAATTTCCCTGAAAGTCTCGGATGCACAGCCCTGCGTCCAGATATAACTCTTTACTCTCTATCTCGGAAGATGGCCCTTATCGTAGAATTAACTGTTCCATGGGAATCAAATATCCCAAAAGACCACGAGTACAAATTAAATAAATACCATGATCTCGCAAATGCCGTCACCCGGAACGGCTTCACTGTTCACCTTCGCGCGGTGGAAGTTGGCGCTCGTGGCCTGCGATCTAAATGTCTGTTTCACCTTTTTAAAGATCTTGGTCTCTCCAGGAAAATAATCAACTCCTTAGAAAAATTATCTAAAACCGCGATTTCCGCATCTCATATTCTATGGCTTCGAAGGGGGAGTGAATGGGTGGTAAGGTGAACGCTCACATGTGGCAAGACAGCTGTCCTAAACCTACCACAACCGGTCGTTAGTCCGGAATCCACTGCTCACCCCCCAGAAGTGTAATAACACTATATGATGGGCCCGACTTCGGTCGGTGAATTCCATGGCAGCTCCGTTTGTATTTTATTTTATTTATTGTTACATATAATATGATAACACAATTTAATATGATAATACATATTTCCATGTACAGAAGTGCCTCGATGATAATTTATATTAGAAACATGACAAATTGAAATGCTATTTTTTTAATATAACACAGAATTAGAATTATTAAACATTGTATACATTAGTGCTGTATTTTGTATACTATACAATTCTAGTCACACAAGAGCCTTTAATCATTCCTCGCAGCCTTTCCTAGATATATTTAAAAACCATTTTACAATCAACCTCTTCCTATAACCGACGTACGGTTAAGTACGTCGGTTATAGGTATATTTCTTGAATGTATGTTTCACAGTATTTAAGACTATGTTTATCTATTCTCCTTCATCTAGTTTGAAAAAGTTGCTGCAACGCTTCGACAGTAAAAGCGGTAAACGTATTGTTATCGATTATCGACTGAGTTTGTGGTTGCATTTCATGGTAGTTGACTGCGACCGGTTCGGCTTCAAAACAAAATTCCTCAGTGTGTTAATGATGGGAAATGGTCGATGGAATGCGACGACCTGCGGCCCGCAGCTAGATATCGATATGGCCAAAAAACTCGTAGCGGTATTGTTTATTAATCATGTAAAATTTCCAGTGCAACGTTTTGCTTATAGTTCGCTTCAATTTAAGCGAATCTTGTTTTAAGCCATCTAAAGATAATAAACGTATACATTCATTTTCATACATCGATACAAAAAATTGGTTGTTCAACGTGTAAATAGTTGAATAACGTCGGGATCATAACCGTGAATAAATTATACTAAAATAAATAAAATAAATAAATAGATTCTAATATGTGGGTACTTTGCAAAATGAGACGAAATCGATGCGCGCAAATCCCTCAAACATCAACACGTAATCAGATATATGTATAAACACCGACTGACCTGTGATGATGATCCTCGCCTATCTGGAAGTCCCATCACTGCTACGGACCCTCGAGGTGCCTGCTGGTGGATTTCTCATTCAAGTATCTTCGAAAATGTCTAACACACGACCCACTCGACGCGGATTAGTTCTTTCGCGGAGTTTTATTCTGATTTTGCGGAGCGGTACAGAGTCGCGACAGTATGCAAAAACCTCTGAAAATTATATGCTGTCGTTCTGACAGCGCGGCGGATAATTATAAAAACTAGCGGGGGGTAGGCATTTTCGAGTAAACGCAGTACTGGCAGCGTTCAAGTCGTTCTTCTTCTTCTTCGGAATCAACATCTGTCAGTGAAGGCGAACATCCACATACACTAATCAAATGCTGATGCAAAAGATACTTTGCGCGCAACCAATGTTTTACACTCGCTAATAAGAGTAAAGTTCAAGCATGCTCCCGAATCAACTTATACAATACAGGATGAGTTTTTAATTACTGACATCCTTGCAGTGGGTGAATCAGTACGACGAACTATACAACTTTTGACAGTTTTTTTTAAAAGCATATACAGCAGGGATAAAATCCCAATGATGTACAACTCCTAAGTTTTTATAAAAAATATAGAAATAACTGCAAGAAAATCATAAGAAAAAGAAAAGAATCATATTTCAGCGAAAAATTAAAACAAGCGAATGAGGATATGAAGAAAACATGGGAGGTAATAAATAACGGGCGCACAAGAAATAATAAACCCTCAATCATGTCGATAAGGGTTGATAATGGGATAAAATGCATGGACAAAGATCTTCGTGAACTAACCAACTAGGCCAACGAATATTTTGTGTCTGTTGGATAGAAAATTGCAAACTCCATTTTATTTGATAAGAAATACTCTTAATCTGCTTTGGCAAACTTAATAAATATCTCTCCTAAAACTAACTAGCAGTTTGCTTTGGGTCTCGTTAATACATCGGAAGTTGCAAACACTATAAACAATCTTAAAACCGATTCTTCACCCGGTTTAGATGGTATGCAAACAAGTCACTTCAAACTTGTAGCCAAGTTTATTTCTGAACCTCTCGCATACTTAGTAAATTTAAGTTTCAAGTCGGGCACATTTCCTTATTTACTAATTACGTCAAAGATTATTTAAATATTATCATACCTAGGATGAAGACGACTTTCGGACAGCGACACTACTCTTTCATAGCTACAAGACTTTATAATAAATAAAACAGTGACATAAAAACCAGCCCCAATTATCATTTGTTTAAAAGCAAAATAAATAAATGGCTGTTGCAAGAAGAGCGTTTATCTATCCATGACATGATCGATGTAGTAGAATAAGTTGAAGTTGACTTAACATATACCTATTGTGTTTATATGTATGTATGTGTGTATATGTGTATTCTAATGTATGTAGTATTTCTATTTCCTATATAATATTGTAATTTTTGTAAAAAAATATTATTATATATTTTTTTTATTATTATATATATTTTTAAATTATTATTATTATTATTGTGTTTGGTTGGTTCATCGATCCTCGTTTTAAATGTAAAAATTCCAGGGCAAGCTGGCCCTGGAACGGGTATATCCCAGTTGGGCAGCACTAGCAGTGAATGAAAGAGGAAAGTTTTTGCCATTTGTTTTAATAGTATACTTATTGTAAATGGTTAATTTGATAATTCCAATAAATAAATAAATTAAAATAAATATTCAAGAATGGTAAAAAGGAAGATATTGGGAATTATAGACCGATATCTCTTCAAAATATAATTTCAAAAGTAGTAGAAAAAAGTTGTAAAAAAGAGGCTTATGAAACACGTGGAGGCAGAAGAGCGAGTTTTTAACTAGGATGTCACTAGTTAAAAACTCGTCCTAATACCCAGTAATATATGAATTCTACCTGCAGCCGCAATGCAGTCCTATTGAGTGTTAAGAAAACTAGGAATTATCGAACTATGACCAATTTATGTACAAATGGCGGACTTATCGCTTTAGCGATATCTTACAGTCGAAATTCACTTGACGAAAGTATACTCGTTTATTTTTATTTCAAAATGGTGAAACTTACTTAAAAGACACTTACTTAAAAAACACGCCTAGTACTTTTACTGACTTATCTGTTTATCGTCATTTCACTGGTGAGCAAGTAGCGACAACGAAACGACGATTCCCACGCGCCAATTTCTGACCTGAGTTTTTGTGCGGCGCGCATAATATACCCCAATTCAACCCCTGAAACCCTCGAGAATGCATCTCCACCACTTACCGCCGTGGAGCGGGGGGAGGGGGGGGGCAGGCAGCCCTTTCCGGGAATCTCATTCTGGAAACCGGTCGGACGCCGAAATGCACGCACCTTTTGGCCCATTATCGATGCAATCTCATTGACACTATTAAAAAACGTTAACCGGTTGGATTGAAGTTGAAGTTTTATTTTAAAAGAGACACTAGCAACATTAGGCCTGATTTACATTGAGCCAGTTTAATAATAATAATAATAATATAATAATAAAAGCCTTTATTCGCTGACCGTATTGTACAGTTTTGCCTTATGTGGTAAAACAATATATTTTATTAATTTTGAAAAAAATGCTTTGACAAAATCTGAGCAGTCAGTATATGTCATTGGGCAAATCATTTACAACATTTCTTTTATCATTTACTAGCTGACCCGTGCCCACTTCGTTGGGCGATAAAACTTTTTACCTTTGATGAAATTATGAATGTGGTTCGGTTAGTACCTACTGAGTGCTATGATTTATTTCCTGACTGCCAAAAGAAGGGTTATATTTTTACTGTATATGTATGTATGTATTTGCATGCCAATTTGACAATCATACCGTTATTTGTGAGTGTCTTCTTGTGAGTGTCTTATTTGTGAGCGTATTATCTCTTTAACTATTTATGCAGTAAAAGGGAAAAGTCTTTTGTTTTAAACAATTGAGACCATAAATTTACTTATTTTGATAGGAATTTAAATTGTTGACAATATGACCAATAAACATGACCTAACGATTTAAATTATTTTTTAAATATAAAATACTACTTTTTGTGACTTAAATATACAAGTTAGATATATGCTGTCGCTGTCTTTTTTGTAGGCATTATAAAGCTCTACAACTTTTCTCTAGAACTTAATCATAATATATCTCTCATCGTTAAGGCAGCGTTAGTTAGAAACATTTTCGTTCGACCGCTTATTCTCCGACTTACTTTGCAAATCCGACTACCACGAAAAAGCCTTTTAATTTTTCGGATTAATATATAGCCTATGACACTGACAAATAACGTGGCTTTCTTTAGGTAAAAGAATTTTTAAAATCGGTTCAGTAGATCCAGAGATTACTTCCTACAACGTCACAAACTTTACCTCTTTATAATATTAGTATAGATAACAGCCGTGTCGTAGTATACCAGACAGTAGCTTCTCTTAGAACAAAATTAAAATCAAAGCGAATACGTCACGAGTCGTAACTCTACTCGGCCCACGCAGATACCCAAACGCTCGAAAACGTCGTTAGCCTTTACTTGCGCGTAATGCTAACTGTTCGCATTCGTCGGGACGTACCCCTCTGCCCACATTCCTCGCACCCTCTTCCCGCAATGCCCTGTAGCTCGAGAGTAAAGCTACTGGTTGGTATACTGTGCCCGTGTCTTGTTAGGTAGCGATGCACACTATTCTTTGTTGGGAATTCTTTTAGGTTCATAAAGGCAAACATTGCTACAACCATTAGAAAGATGCATGAAAAAAGCAGAATTCCCAACGATTTATACAAGTATCTCGTGGATGTCTTAAGAGGAACACGGGTCACACAGCAGACAGTCTTTTTCTGAAGACTGAAAGCGCGTCGGCATCTCTACGCCGTGCATTAAGAATGAGTGGACGTATTTAAAATAATATTGCAAGAGTTTCGGGAGTGAGAGTGGGAGCAAGTCGCCAATGTGCAAAGCATGCGCGACCAAGCTTGTCACATAGCTTGTCAGTGTGAAGATCCCAACGAAACTCGGAATCAACTATGAACCCGAAGGAGTTAATGCGAGACATCGAGAAATGCTAAACACCGAGAGGCAGACATAGAGAGATCGATGGCAGCACTGGAAAGGTCTCTTTTCAGGGTTGAATCTTCTGGAATACCACGTTGATAATACTGCTATCGCTAGCTTATATAATTAGATGTTACATTGGAAGCGGCTGGTAGATCGTTCACAAACACGAGAAATAAAGTGTTTCCCAGGGCTTAGCACCGGGGAACGCCATCCGACTAAACGCGGGATCTGCGTGATCACTACTAATAAATGTTCTATAAATCCTGACCGACAGGAAGCTGCAAAGCAAATTACGAACTTAACATCGATAAACCCGAGATCATAACCAAAATTAATCATATCAGCAATTAATCATAGTCTTCTTTATTAATTCCAGGTTCGGCGGGCGGTTCAGGCGCCGGTAGTGCTGGAGGCGGTGCCCGCACCGGTCGTTGCAAATGGTTCAACGTCGCCAAAGGCTGGGGTTTCATCTCCCCGGACGACGGAGGACAAGATGTCTTCGTTCATCAGGTGAGACACACGATTTAGTCCTCCAAATCTTGTTTTTCTTATCGACACTTGACACTCAAACTGTGAATAATAGTAAAGTGGAGTTCGGTCTTGATCTTCTTGCCCTCTTGTCGCTCAGTCTAAGTTGAGACTTTTTATGAATCTAATTCTTTCGAATGCCTTAACTCACCTGCTGCCTTCTTTAAGCCTTATGTGTTATTACCGCGTGTTCCTAATAAGAGCGCATTTGATATGAGATTGGTTGGATGAATCGAGGTTTTGTCCTCAGAAATTCCCATATTTTGTTTTTGACAGTTCACTTTTTCTGACATAAAGTAGGGACTTTCATTGCCCTTTTCGATAAGAGGTTCATGTTTACGGTGTTTTATTATAGTATTTGGACTTTGTCCTTCTGCCCCAGATTCCGCTTAAGTAGCTAACTCATGAAGAATTATCGAGATCCTGTGACGGTCATGTTGGCTTCTTTTTAAGATTTTGGAAAGATTGTCAGCATTTTTGTTAGATACTTAATAAGTTACTTCATGTTACATCAAAGTTACTTCATGTCCTTCGCCGGTTGCTTTTATGGTAATATTCCCAAATTTGCTTGTACTGGTCAAAGATTTTAGAGCTGCTTGATTGCCGTTAATGTTTTAAAGAATTTCAATATTGTAAAAATCAAAATCAAAATCAAAATGTTTTTTATTCACAATAGAATTTGTATAAAATTGCTTTGTGACGACAAAAATGAGATACAATGTACGGTTTATATTATAGATAATGATATAAAATATTTAACAACAGAAATATTTAAAAGCAATTTAAAGTATAGGTACAGTTAGAATTTAAAATAGTCATAAAATTTAAAATAGTCATAATTAACAACAATAGTCAAAAATGAAAAATAAAAAGACAATATACCTACACAGTTAACAATTTTCAATAAAATAAGAAAAGAATATTCGATTTTATAATCATTCCAAAAAAAAAAATCAATATCATTAATAAAATCTACTACTTTGTAGTAAGCCTTCTTACATAGAATATTTTTAATTTTACTTCTAAACTGAATATCTGATAGACCCTGTATGTCCTCTGGAATTTTATTATAGAACCGTATACTTATCTTACTTATCTTACTTAGTGTAAATTTTGTCACTATATTTTGTATTATGTAGCATGTTGTCTTGTATTACTCTCGTTTATCGTGAGTTTCCTGAACGATATAGTCGCGTACACGTACGCGCCCAAAATTCGAGTTTGCGTTTTTTATGGTCATTGGTGTACAATCTTGCTCCGGATCGTTCTGTCCCGAGGCACAGTATACCCCAGATACTGTGCCCGAGGGCTGACATTGCTTAGTTTTCTTGTAATTCTCATTGCAGTGACATCTCGTAGGCATGAGTTGATGATTTTATCCGGTGATACCTCTTACGTAAAATCAATCAATTTTCAGTAAAAATTCAATAAAATTAAATCATTTAATATAAAGTAAAAGAAGTGAGACGCAACTTCAATGAAAATAATAAATTTTATCTCCAGGAATATTGGCGCCATAAACGGCATGAATGAAACAGTTCGATCACATGACGCATACCTACTAAATGTTGTTCTGTGAGTGTTTTTTTGAGGGCTGGCATTTCGGAGCAACGTGCCGCGTGCGGGGAACTGTGATAAGAGGCGGACGGCCAGTCAGATGCGAGCGTGGACCCTCGTAAACAGCGTTATCAAGCCCTAACCGATATCTCCTGATAACTGACTTCATTCATGACAAATATTTTGAAACTCGCGCCTCAAACACGCGTTCGTTGGCCTTTTAAGGGAGAAAAAACAACGCAAACCGGATGCGTTTGCGCTCCCAAATTAAATCCTAAAAAGATCTGGGTAATAATTTAAATAAAAATTGGTGCGATGGCTGCTGCACAAATGAAAATTGGTGCGATATATTTGCAAAATGGAGAAATAGTACTTATTCTTTATTTATTCATTTATTTATTCAAGAAAATACAAATGAATTATTAAAACACCCAATGATTCTGGGTAACCCTAACTAGGCAGCGCTTGTTACAAGGAAGACACCAGTTTTATATAATAGCAATTTAATATGTAATTTTATGAAAAGATGTTTTCTAGTCTATTAGTTTCGTAAATTATAGTTATATTTATACGGTATATTAAAATAAAAAAGCAAACAAAGTAATCATTAAAAAATCGAAATAATCATTAAATAATAGAAGTAGTTCAAAATAATTGTAAAATACAGTCAAGTACAAAATAGCGCCGAAAAAAAACTGAATTCATGCTATTATACATATAGGTAATTTATATTGATATAGATGTGGGGGTGTTTAAATTATGTGTATAAATGCTTTGCTATTTTTGAATTGTCATGAGGTTACATTCAGTTTCGGTTATTCCTTTGTTAACCACTGAAGGAGGCATTTCGAGGCATCACTGAATAGACAATCCAGATCTCCTTATTGGCCAGAAATTGGAGTAGGCAGTTCTCATAAAAACACAAATTGAAGGACTTGAAGTATTTTAATTTAACCTAATGCTCTAGAAATACATTAGGAGGAAGTCCTCTAACGCCGGACGGCACCTAGCGTCGGACACTAATAGTATCTCGACAAGTCGCGGCGCGATCGATACAAAGAATGAGTAAATCTGTATTTTTCGTTAACTAAACATTTTTTTATAAATTAATTTTATATCTCTCTGTTATCGTTAATTGGCTCTCTGTAATCCTACTCCTCTTTTTGTTAAATTATAATTAGCTGTTGGTTTTCCTAAAAATAAATAAATAAATAAATAAATCTCTGTTCTGAAACAACGTATATTTGTATTTCAGGATATTATTTTGCACAGGAGATTATTTTTGTTGAAAAACTGACTTAAAAGTCATCTACAACCTATTTTGGTTGAGGTTTTATTGCTAAGAATTATTCCGAATAACCGAAATAAGACCTAATAAGCGAGGAAAACGTTTTAAAAGAGACACGTTTATAACCTCTTGGTTACAAAATGTAACCAAAGAGGGGTTCATACAAGTCAAACTAGATCAAACTAGGTGGGATTGTCTAACCTCCATCATTATTCAAGCTCGATGGCATCATATTATTGTATTATCAACATAATTCATAAGTGTGCTTAGTTTCAAATCGATACGACATTTAGAAGTGGGAGAAAAGTGAGTTGTAAGATTCCTTACAATGTTACAAGTCGAACTAATAAAAGCGTGAACCGTTTATCCTCTAAATCAGAATCAAATCAAATCAAGTTTATGTCTTCAAAACCTTATACATAATTGTTTAGTCATTAATTAGTACGCAATACTTTGGATAAGTGATATTACATAATTCGATGATAAAATGCAAAGAACAAAATCAGGAATTACGCAATCTATGTATTTTAGTAGATAGCCGCTTAAGATTAAAACAATTTTGAAATTCGATACTAATGGTTTCTGAAGAGTACCACCTCATAATTTCAAATAATCGAATTAGACACTTTAAACGTCAATCAAATTATATATTTGACAAAATATAGTAAAAAAGATATTAAAATACTAACTTACTTTAGAACACTTTGACGTGAGAATTATCAATTGTCGTGAAATACCAAATGGTAAAAATGTCAAGCTAAGTAAAGAAAATCGAATTCACCTTTTATTTTTATATTCCATGTAAAATAGTCTCCTCTACAATTAAAACTCGTACTGTCTAAACACATGTTATTTTGGAATAACAGTCAAAATATATATAAAAAAAAAATAATCCTTTTAATTTTTTTTGGAACATTCGATCCGTCGAGTAGTTTCTTTTTATCACAGGCGCAATACTGAACAATATGGTTTTGAGAAAAACCGCGTTAATTTTTTTTAAAGATAAGTAGTAAGTTGTTAACCCTTACATCAATCTAGGACACTTACATCAATTATCAGCTATTCCAGAAGTAAAAGATTTACGAATATATTTCGACTTAAAGTAAAAAATAAATTAAAAACATTTTTTTTGGCCGTCTAAACTAGGCTCCCCCCTTAATAAAGTGATTCACTGTAATTTTATAAGGGGAAATAAATGCTTAATTGGTAAAAAAATATCTTATAATGTTTTATTCATTAAATTGAATAATATAGACACTTGAGAAAAATCCAGTTTCAGAGATTGAGAATGTCCAATAATAGAGTCAACACCAGTTATGGTCAAAATATGTATTTTTATAGAGCACTTCGATCATAATACAACCTAAACTTTCAATGTTTGGATATTTTTAATTTATCTTCAAATACTTGCTTCGAAGAAATTAGAAATACGATAAACAGCCTTCGGGTTTGATTTGTATTTCTTCGTCCTCTGGGTACGTAGGCTGTTGTAATCGTCACTACACTATAACAATGCTTTCTAGCCAGTATAATATTTTCTATAAAAGTTCATATGTATATTAACATTATCAATACATTGTGATGTATATTTATATTAACTATACTTTTCCATTTTATTATTACCTTATCGTATTATTTATATTAATTTATTATTTGTGCACGTGTATGTATGTATATATGTTATATATCATCATATATCTTAAATACATCTACATAACTCATAATGTGGCTTCCCTATCCCTTTTCTCTTACTTAAACCTGCATTTTTTTCATAGCTCATTGCGCTGTAACAAAAGATTTAGTTTAATTGTGAAAACTTTTAATTGGCCTTAGATTTGTGTAATATGTGTTAGTATTAAGTATAAAACGCTGTAATATAAAATCGAAGACTATCGCGGTTGTTTGATCCTATTATAAAACGCTGTAAGTTTTCCGAAAAATAAAAATAAAATAAATATAAAATAAAATATAAATTTGTACTGAAAATGCACAGTGCTTGTTATATTATAGCAGTTCCTGTAATATCTCGCTGAACATGTTTTTATCGAGCTTTACTACACAGTCAAGAACCTATTATATCAAATTTGGATAATCTAACAAGGGACTATTCAATATTTTTATCAGAGGTTATTATTTTGTATTATACCTATGCATAATGCTAATGTGTTTGCCACAAACGATAACCGAACTTCGCGGTAGGGGTAATTCGAAACGCAAGGTAATCTCCCACGACGATAACGCGAATTCTCGCATCGTTCGAAATGCTACGGAATTTTGAAGTAGAAAAACATCGAGTCCTGATCTGAGTCACAACGATTATTCAACGAGAATCACAGATAATCACTGTAATTTCAACAACCCCAGCTTCGGAATGGAATCACTGTTTTAACAGTTGGCTCATGTGAATGCAAATGTGTACTGATTTTATTGGAAGGTACACCGTAAAAGAATATTTGTTTTTCAGTTATTTCTTTATGATATTTTCCCTATTTCCGATCAATTCTGTATGCTTCGAGTCTGACAAGGCAGTTCTGTTTTTTTTAATATCACTAAGAAAAAAAGCTTTTCAATAGAGATTAATTATCCTGTAAACCAATTAAAAAAAGACATCGAAAAGAAGTGACAAGATCAGCTGGGAAAAAAACCGAGTCACTGATGCACGAATGACGCGATTCTCCCATAGAATCCTGGCCAATACGCGTGCCAGCGTGCTCGCCAAAGCATCGGCCAACGAGTAGAGTAGGCCTGGTTTGCGTTATTTTACGTAAAACTACTAAAATTTACTTAATGTGATATGAAATATTGCAATTTTTCTTGGATTCTATATTGCTGGTATTTTCGCAGTTGGCACAACAAAGTACACTATTTATTCGCCGAATCGATAGAAACAAAAGATGCACACAACAGAACGAACTGAAAAATCGAAGTCCTGAGCGAGTATCGAAGTCATATTTGAGGCAGAAATGCGCTTCTATAGGATTCGCGGTCTTCGGTATCACCCCTCATCGGGACTCTTCTTAGCGGAGAATAAAAGAGTTCGTTTTTGAATTTTTCAGAGCGTGATTCAAATGCAGGGATTCCGGTCGCTCGGAGACGACGAGCTGGTGGAGTTCGAGTGCAAGGAGTCGGACAAGGGGCTGGAGGCCACGCGCGTGGCCGGGCCGGCCGGCGCCGACTGCCACGGCTCGCACCGCCGGCCGCTCGCCAAAAAGCGCTTCAGGAAAATCAGGTCTGTTCGAATGTGCTAAGAGACATTCTTCGATCGAGCCTAAAAGAAATGCATTTTTATATTTTACAACCATCAACTGTCTTATATTAGCTGGAGACCTGATATCGATGCATTTTAAAGTAAACCTCCTCCGCAATCTATGGCGGTAGACAAAAATAATTTTCAGTGACTGAATCTGTTGCATTATCATCACCTTATCGTGCTATTTTATCACGTGGTCTTCTTTTGTGGGGAAATGCCTGTTAGACTCTGATTTCTGAGATAATTAATTTATTGATTATCATTACCTGTGTTATAATTTTTATTTTTTACCATATTGTGTGCATTCATTTGACCATATACAGAGTGACTTTTCAATTAGTGACATTGGACGATTGGATTAAGACAATTGGTCAATTTAAAAAACCTGACTGGTATGTAAATGAAAGTAACAAGCGTTGAGCGCACTGCGCCCTGTAGCAATAAGTAAAATATCGGGAATAAACAATATTCGCGTTATTTTATCTACCGCTAGATAGCGCAACGTGCTTTTTTTTTAAATACTATTTTTCAAAACATTAAAATTTTCCAATTTAAAAAAAATCGTTTTCAAATTTAGTTGACCATGACTAGAAAAACTACACTATGAATGTTTGATAGTCTACCGAATTCCTCGTACGATAGACTTTCAGAAAAAAAATTGTGCCGATTCAATGTCAAAATAAAAAATATTTACCTACAATGATCCAAAAGAACTGAAAAGCTTAAAAAAAACTACAAAAACTGAACAATCAGCAATTTAAAATAAAATATTTTAAAATAATTGTAGATTTGCACTGCAATTATAAAAAATAACTCTAAAAATAGAGGAAGCCAGAAAAGCAATAAAAAACAACGTTTAGAAAATTACAACAACACTTTTTTTACTTATTTCTGTATTACACATCTTCAAACCACTCGGAGCACACAACACAGTTTTCCAAGCAGAATGTATGGGAATAATAGAAGCTTGCAACGCAGTGAAACAGCGGCAGCTAAAACACGAAAACATATGTATTCTATCGGACAGCAGGTCAGTGCTACAGGCACTGGGAAGCGATAGATTTACATCTGGGCTCATATACGAATGCCACCAAAGCCTCCTCGAGGTATGCGGAAAAGGCAATAAGGTGACACTGAAATGGATCAAGGGACACAGTAACTCAAGAGGAAACGATGCTGCGGATGAACTAGCCCGTAAGGGCTCAGACACACCGGCATACGGACCCGAACCTATCGTGCCCCTACCCTACTGGCACATAAACAACCAACTTGACAACCACTACAAACAACTACATCAAACACACTGGAAAGAGATAGACACCTGCAGACAAACCAAAGAAATAGTAGTGGAATACAACCACAAACTTACCAAAACACTTCTAAGGACAAAAAGGCCCCAACTACGCAAACTAGTGGGACTGATAACAGGACACAACACACTAAACAAACACCTCTTCAACATGGGCGGAACGAATAGCCCTATGTGCAGAGCATGCATGGAGGCGGAAGAAACCACAAAACACATTCTGCTAGATTGTAAACAGGTAGAAGTATCCTCCAGGCACCCTGCGCGAGGCAGCAGGAAACCTGAAAGCCCTGCTGGCTTTCGTCGAGGAGCTGGGGTGGGTGGAATAGCGCTACCCCCGTTACACGCAAAATAGGCACACTGGATGTCGATTTGCGGAGGAACGCCCAGTACAACTAACTAACTTATTTCTGTTAAGTGTCAATTATTTTTTTTAGTCATTCCCTGCTAACCACTAAATATAGCTAAACAAAAATATGAAAATATTGCCTGTTTGCAAATAATGAAAAAATAACAAAGCAGTCAAGGTCAAAATTAATAGAAAATCTTATATTGTTCCGAAATGGTCCAAAATCGGATAACAAACATACAGGTTATTTTGATAGGTATTCATGTCCTCTATCAGAGTTTACTTTGGACGTCTACTAACTGCCCATGTTATATATACTTTATTATAATTATATATTAATTTTGCGCTGTTTAACGTTTTCTTGCTAGACTGTATATTATCAAAATGTTTTAATTATCATCAAAAAGTAATGATTGGTTATACCTAAAAGTTTTTATTGATGAAGTATGTCTTACATTTTCATTATGCCATTATAAAAAAATATATTTTACAAGAAGATGACAGAACTCTTCTAAAAAACTATAGGTCTACCTCTCTACTAATCCACATGTATAAAGTGTTCTCGAGGGTTATTACAAATCGACTAGCAAGCAGATTTGATCAGTTCCAGCAACCTGAACATGCCGACAAACCAGACGAATTATACAGAAGACCACAAAGTACAAGAAACCTCTCTGTTAGGCATTCGTCGACTACAAGAACGCCTTCGACTCGGTCAAAACCTGGTCAGTTTTGAAATACCTACAGCGTCGCTAAGTAGATTACCACTGCATACAAGTCTTGAGATCTTTATATGAATCTGCAAAAATTACTGTCCAAGTACATGGGAGCTAACGGGCCCATGATGAGGTGGCCACGATGACCCATGTGTTCAGGGTCGGTCACACTCACGGGTCAACACCCATCCGATGGCCTCCACGCACGGGGTGCGAACCTGGGTAGGACTGCTCTTGAAATGACCATTGGCCATCCGATCCCGGTTCAGAGCCAGGCAAAGGACGCCTTGGTCCGCGATAGATTCGGCGTACACCGTTTCACTGCTTCGTAAGGGAGAGGACCGCGCAAGCGACCTCGAACTCGGAACCAATCGAGAGACCGGAGAAATCTGGTCACAATTGGAAGTAAGGGCACGAGTGTTGGCCCGCCAGGTAACATTACTGGCTATCTCGCGGTAAAGGCGTTGGTTTCTTGCGGGTTGTGACGTAGCTGGACGTTGGATTGTTCTGTCCAAAGTCTTCTACGTTCACTGCAGGGCGACAGAACGAAAAAATCGTTAAAACGTCCCGTGGTGACAGGCTCGCCCGTTGTAGTTTTACCGCTTCGTAAGGAAGAGGACCGCGCAAGCGACCTCGAACTCGTAACCAATCGAGAGACCGGAGTAATCAGGTCACAATTGGAAGTAAGGGCGTGAGTGTCGGCCCGCCAGGTAATATTCCTGGCTATCTCGCGGTTAAGGCGTTGGCCTCTTACGGGCTTGTGGCGTAGCTGGACTGTGGCGTTGCTGGCGTGTGGTGGACTGTTTCGTCCCCAAGTCTTCTACGTTCACTTCCAGGGAGATAGAACGACTAATCGTTAAAACTTCCTGAGGTAACGGGCTCGCCCGCTGTAGTCGACAACCCAAGTTGCCCCATTAATTGCTCCACTACCTCCGGCGACTATTGCCGGGCCATAATTTCTCAAAAAATTGCCCGTTGCAACCTTAAGGTTTGCAAATGGTATAGTTATCATGGCTGGAGAAACTTCAGAAAATTCTAAACGACCTCAACAGGGCATCCCAATGAGTGGGATGCCCTGTTGAGGTTGGGATGCCCTGTTGGTCTCTGGATGAACATGGCTATAACAAAACTCACACCTGATGCCCATATTGACCCGATACCGGTGACCATTGGAAATGCGGCCTTAGGGCAGAACATTCCAGCTCGGTAGACTAAACTTTGTCAAAGAGGCCGACAGAAGAATACAACTCAAGTGCGCAGCTTCTGGGAGACTTTGCCGCATCTTCAAATCTGGTATTCCGCAATGCCTGAGGACGAAGGTATGCAATCATTGCGTCTTGCCTGTGATGACATACAGTGCTACAATGCGGAAACATGGACCTTGAGCACAGTATACCAACCAGTGGATTTACTCTCGAGCTGCAGGGCATTGCGGGAATGGGGCAGAGGGATACGTCCCAACGAACGCCTTTAGCGCAGGTAAAGTCTGGCGATAATTTCGAGCGTTTGGATATCTGCTTGGACCGAGTAGCGGGATATCTGGCGACCATATCCGAGTTTTAAGAGAAGCTACTGTCGGTATACTGTGCCTTGACTGTGAGGCTCGATCCTGAATTTAAAGTCACTCAGCGGGCTATGGAAAGATTTATGCTCGGAATCTCTACTGGATATGATCCGGAATGTAGAAATCTGCCGAAGAACCAAATTGACGGATATAGCTCAAAACATGAGTTGAAATAGTAGTAGCACCGGGAAACCAGTCTAGGACGCTCTCCATCCCATTAATTGAAAACTTAAGAAAGATAGCTGTAATCGACTGGATGAGGAAGACGGAAGACCGGTCAGTAAAGCGAGCCTTAGAAGAGGCTAATTCTAGAAATGGAGACACAGGCTGATAAGTCGAATCAAATCAATTATTTTTATTAAAAAGCTTAGTACATTCCTAAGTATGTAAATCTCTACTTTAAATCTCTATTTTTTTTAAAGTTTACTTCATTGAACATAATAACGTATTAAAATATATAATTTTTAAGGTCATCATATATTTTGACATGACATAAAGGATCGTTAACCGGCCGGAAGCCAGCCTTTGCGCTGCAAATTTTTGGTCGATTTTGTAAATAAGTACTAACAATATCGTTTTTTCATGACTTCCTTTTTGGTACCTAGTAATTAATCTTGTTAGTCATGTATATTATATATTTATATTATATATATGGGGTCGGCCGAAACGGCTATGCGCGAATCTGTCAAACGACGCAAAATGCCTATAGGCATTGTTGGTGTCCGACCTATTAATAATCAAATTCTATAGATTATAATAAAAATATTAAAATAAACGTTAAAATTGTAAAAAAAAGTAGCCAAAGTGAATACAAAGAAAGTTGTTCAAAGACGCGTTTAAAAATTTACATGAAGACGAAATCGCCCAGAAGACATGTGAAAATTTACTTAATCCAAAATGTTGTCTATGTTTCTAAATTATTATTCAGTATTTTTAATCGTATCCTTTTGTCATTACAGATGCTACAACTGTGGAGAGTTTGCAAATCATATAGCGGCTAAATGTGCACTCGGGCCTCAACCAAAGAGATGTCATAACTGCAAAAGTGAAGACCATCTTATCGCTGACTGCCCTACTAAGGTTAGGAAATGAATATGCAGTTTTATTTATCTATACTAATATTATAAAGAGGTAAAGTTTGTGACGTTGTAGGAAGTAATCACTGGATCTACTGAACCGATTTTGAATTCTTTTACCAATAGAAAGCCACATTATTTTTGAGTGTCATAGGCTATATATTAATCCGAAAAATGAAAAGACTTTTTCGTGGTAGTCGGATTTGCAAAGTAAGTCGGAGACTAAGCAGTCGAACGAAAACGTTTCTAACTAACGCTGCCTTAACGATGAGAGATATGTGATTAAGTACTAGAGAAAAGTTGTAGAGCTTGATAATGCCTACAAAAAAGTCAGCGACAGCATATGTATAACTTTTATATTTAAGTCACGAAAAATAGTATTTTATAATAAAAAATAATTTAAATATTTTTGTCATGTTTATTGGTCATATTATCAACAATTATGAATTCTTATCAAAATAAGTAAATTTATCATGTCCAGTGTTTAAAGAAAAAGACTTTTCCCTTTTACTGCATATAATTTCCCTTTTACTGCATAAATAGTTAGAGATAATATGCTCACAAATAAGACACTCACAAATAACGGTATTATAGTCGAATTGGCATGCAAATACATACATAAATATGCAGTAAAAATATAACCCTTCTTTTGGCAGTCAGGAAATAAATCATAGCACTCAGTACTAACCGAACCACACTCGTAATTTCATCACAGGTAAAAAGTTTTACCGCCCAACGAAGTGGGCACGGGTCAGCTAGTCTATTATAAAATATAAAACCGTCATGAGGGAGGGATGGGGGTAATGCCAAAGTACCTATTATTTTCTTTGTAGATACATAGATAAAGTCGAACTATTTATAAATAAATAAAAATATTTAACTAGAAATAAAATATCATGTTCCTTGGTTATCCTTCACCAAACCGGCTGACTCCTCCACACTATTCAGGACCAAAAACAATTATGGGCTAGCTCTAAAACTGCTCTCTCTGTTCTATGCCAACTACAGAATAACGACAACTTTGATTTTGATCAATTCGACGGATCTGACTATATCAAAGCTCATAGTAACTGGCTGTAGTGTATGAAATGATTTACTAGTTTACTTAGACTTCTATGAAAAGTTTCATGCTGGAACCAGCCAGACTGGTGCGGGTCTCGGTTATGGCAGTACAATCATGAGCGATATAGACCTAAAGAAGTCACTCTTGCTAGGACATTATGACAGCAACTATGACAACTCTTAGAATAACTGGTAACAGTTGGGGGCTTTTGCATTCCTCCTGTGATACACCGGAAGTTAACCGCCCTACCTTTGGGTTATCATTCAAAAAGTAGTTACAAAATCGTTGTTTTTTTTCCGTTAGATTTCCTAATAACCCCTCAAATGAATGGCGATTAGCTCGGGTTTGCCTACGGCAAAATGTATATAAATTTATATTTACATTTACATTTACATAGAGCGGGGTTTACTATAGAGCTATAGCATTACTATAGAGCGGATTACTATAGAGCGGCGCACATTTACATTTATATTTACATTTATATAAATTTATATACATTTTGTATACATTTTGCCATAGGCATCCATTATTGGACGTCTCACATGCGAGGGGCAATACATTTTTACAATATACCAGACATTTTTTTTTACACAAGAGTCCTATTTATTACTCTTTCTGTATTTAGAATCGTAGGAACAATTTGACTTATCACATACGCTTTGTGGGTTTCGGTTTTTTTTTATACAATTTTTTTTTGGTTTTTGTACTTGAGCGTACTTGAACGTACGTGATACGGGTTGTTGCATTCGGACAATATTATAGCGGCCGTATCTCGTACGTTCGTATAGGTAGGGCGGTAATGTTGTCTGGACGACAAAGATGTAAAATTTTATTTGAATGCCTTTCAGCATTTTTCCATAACCCAGTAACCTGGCTTGCTGGAGATACTCAGAGGATAGTTAATGTCCCTATACTAATATCCCTTGCAAAGTTAGACATATTTTAACTGGCTGTAAGTCAGCCTTAGCTCAAGGCTGGTACACCTACCATCCTGACAAAGTCCTTGGTGTTATTCGCGAGGTAATTAGCCCTTTAGTAGCTCATGCCAACAATATCTGTCAACTATACACTTCCAAATTCCCAATACAGTTTGTGCTGGATGGCTCTAAAGGCAAGAAACAATACACTCCAAAACTTTTCTTTATGATTGAGAAAGCTCAGACTTATTTCTGGAGGCCGATTTGGCCTGTAAGGAGTATCATCTCCCTAAAAGTCACCAATGCACAGCCCTATGTCTAGATATAACTCTTTACTCACTATGTCAGAAGATGGCCCTTATTGTAGAATTATTTGTTTCATGGGAATCAAATATCCTTTAAGACCTTGAGTACAAACTACATAAATACCATGATCTTGCAAATGTTGTCACCTGGAACTAGTGATGGGTGTGATCACGAATAGCAATAACAATAACGTGTGATATTTGCAATCACGAAGAACGCGTTACGAGAATTTGAAAGAACATGCTATTTGAATCACGGCTACGAATAGCACCGCGTTGCCATCACTCAGCGCCGCTACGACGCGACCGATCACTGATCAGTGATTGGCCGTTCTCACTGATCGCCGTCGAACTACCGCGCGGCGCGCCACTGAACGATGATCGGTGAGCCGTTCATTTGGTTTCGTTCATTCTTAGATCACTAGACGTGATCGGCGATCAGTGGATCAGTGATATGATCAGTGGATCAGTGATCTGCCGTTCGTTCTGGGCGAACGCCCGCGCCGGCTGGACGATGACTGATGAGTGGCGCGTTCATTTCGTACATAACGTGAATTTGGACACTGTTATCGCTCGTGTCGTAATCGTTCGTGTAAATGAGTTTGCTCCTGATTTGTTAAAGCAATAAAATAACTTTTGGGGACAAGTGGCTTACATTATTTCAGAAAGTCGAACTCGGCTTAGCACCAAAAGAGCGAGAGAGATAATCTTTCTGAACGCTAATTCTTCTAATTACTAATAAATATTAAGCAAATATAATGCGCGGTTCTGTTATCAGTTATCACATTGACGAAAGTTTGTTACTTAACGTTTCACAGTACATTTCAGTACAATCACGAAAATCACGAGTAGCAGTTATTATCACGTGTGATAAAATACCAGTAACGTCATCGTTGCGTGATTTAAAATTGAGAATGAGGCCCATCACTACCTGGAACATCTTCACTGTCCACCTTTATGCGGTAGAAGTTGGAACTTAGGGCTTGCCAGCCAAATCTCTGTTTCAAGTCTTCAAAGAACTTGGTCTCTTAAGGAATATAATCAACTCCTTTCTAGAAATATATCTAAGACCGCCAATTTCTGCATATCAAATTTTATGATTTTGAAGTTGGAGTGAATGGGTGGTAAGGTGACCGCTCACCTCCCAGAATAGTATATAAATAAATACAAACGGAGCTGCCATGGAATTCACCGACCGGAGTCGGGCCCATCATAATACTATTTTTTACACTTCTGGGGGGTGAGCAGTGGATTCCGGACTTACGAACCGGCTGTGGTAGGTTTAGGACAGCTGTCTTGCCACATGTGAGCGTTCACCTTGTCACCCATTCACTCCCCCTTCGATGCCATAGAATTTGAGATGCGCAAATCGCAGTTTTAGATAATTTTTCGATATTACTAATACTATTATGATGGTCCCGTCTCTGGTCGGTGATTTCCGACCTATATGTACTACCTACATCCTTTCTATCTTCAATAGTTAGTTCTTACACGTTTTAATCACGTTTAGTTCACGTAAGCCGTTTTATTTGATTTAGCTATTTTATATCATTATTTTATACATATTTTTTTGTGATTTAGCTAAAATTACCAATTGTTTAAAAATTCAATTTAGGTTTAAAATAAAAATTAAGGGGTATCAGTTATTTTGGTAACATCATAATTTATTTATTGAAACAAAAACAATTTATCTCTAGCAGTTCAAAAACCCTCATTATCTAAAAAGTACTTTTTTGTCAGCTGTTAGATCTCCGTACCGTAACTTATGTATTCGTAAATAAGCACTACTCCACTACACAAATAAGTACTACATTTGCTCGAAGTCATTTTCCTTCATTGCGCCATAAATAAAATACAAGAGGAGCTGCCATGGAATTCACCGACCGAAGTCGGGCTTATCATATAGTGTTATTACACTTCTGGGGGGTGAGCAGTGGATTCCGGACTAACGACCGGCTGTGGTAGGTTTAGGACAGCTGTCTTGCTACATGTGAGCGTGCACCTTACCACCCATTCACTCCTCCTTCGAAGCCATAGAATTTGAGATGCGGAAATTGCGGTTTTAGATAATTTTTCTAAGAAGGAGTTGATTATTTTCCTGGAGAGACCAAGATCTTAAAAAGGTGAAACAGAGATTTAGCTGGCAGGCCATGAGCGCCAACTTCCACCGCGTGAAGGTGAACAGTGAAGCCGTTCCAGGCATTTGCGAGATTATGGTATTTATTTAATTTGTAATCGTGGTCTTTTGGGATATTTGATTCCCGCAGAACAGTTAATTCTACGATCACGAATCACATTTGGTTACCATAAGCCATTCTATTTGATATACCTATTTTATATCATTCTTTTATACATATTTTTTGTGATTTAGCTAAAAATACCTAATCGTTTAAAAATATAATTTAGGTTTAAAATAAAAATTAAGGGGTATCAGTTATTTTGGAAACATCATAATTTATTTAAAGAAACAAAAACAATTTATCTCTAGCATTTCAATTGCCTATCTTGATAAAGGTTTATTAATTTTATAGAAAACATAAAACCCCCATTATCTACAAAGTACTTTTTTGTCAGCTGTTAGATCTCCATACCGTAACATATGCATTCGTAAATAAGCACTACTCCACTACACAAATAAGTACTACATTTGCTCAAAGTCATTTTCCTTCATTGTGCCATTGATTATATATTGCTCAATGCCGTACTACCATTTGGCAGGTAGGATTTTACTATGAAACGCAACGAGTAAATGGCACTCATAGTTCCAGACATTAGTTAATCTTCTCTTATGTTCAATATGGGGCGTTCGTGGTATGGCAGTAGGGCGGCGCACTATAGCTGGGGATCTAAACACCTCTATATTATTATGGTATCTGCATTATAATACCATAATAAAATACATTTTTTTAAATCATAGCTCTGATTATTTTAATATTATTTACTTAATGGTGTAAATTTTTTATTCGGTTTTTAGGTCTCAATATGTAATGATTCGTTCAGATAAACTAATAGCATTATATCTTTTCGTATTATTCTGTGATATAGCCAACTTATAAAGAAATGCGGTTGATAGCACTAATAATTGAATGTTATTATTGGTTAAATTATTGTTTTTTTTTATAATCAATCAGTCCTTTATAAAATCCCATTCATTATCATTGTTATTTTAGATGGCCAAATAGATTGCTATTAGTTTCGCTGGTGTAGAAGGGTTGCCAAAACGTACTATGGCAAATATAATAACCTTTAATCAATGATAGGACCAAGACTTTAACAAAATAGGAATAAACTTACCAACGGAATAAGATATGCTTACTTAAAAAAAATATTTAACGTATTTACTTGTAATAAGAAATGCATGGAAATGGAAAAATCATTTAATTAGAATTGATTTTAGTGTGTATTTTCACAGTATACAGATAGTAGCTTCTCTTAGAACAAAGTTGAAATGAAAGCGAGCGACGTCTTGAGTCTTTAGGGCTAGCATACGGCCGCTACTCTGCTAATGCAGATATTCAAACGTTCGAGAAATTTGACAACCCCCACCCGTGCGTAATGCCAACTACGGTCGTTAACGTATCCCTCCGCTCACTTTCCTCGCACACTATCCCCACAACGCCTTGCCACTCAAGAGTGGGCTTGCTGTTCTAACTTTGGTATACTGTTGTATTATTAGCTATTATTAAATTTATATTGGTATTATGATTTTAGGTGGAGCGCAAGAAGGGGTCGTCTCAAGATGGCGACACGCCTCAAACGTCGACCGAACACAATGGCTCCGATGAGGTTAGCGCCATCGCACAGCAAACCCAGCAAGTTCACATCGAGTAAGAGGCAAACATGCAGCAGGTCGTGCCCGTTGTTTAAGTGAAGGTAGAACCGATTTATCGAGTTCACTTCTGTGCCAACCGCAGATAAGTAGATCTAGAATTAAACGCCAACAGAGGTGAGCTCGATAAATTCGACATTAATACAAACATTTAGCGTTTTGGTGTAAAATTTCGGGATGGTAATCACTTTAATATCAGGGTTTTTTAACTTACTTAAAATGTCTAGAAATTAATTAATTTCATTCGTTTCGCTGAGATAACGGCCAATCGCAACGCAAAGTACAAAATAACTAGTAATCTTAAACGATATCAAGTACAAAGTGAAGGTTTCTAATTATGTAATTAAAATATTTAGATACAATATTCATACACACGTTGATTATTTTATTTTAAATATTGTGTAATTTTAAAATAATGGTTAATTTTGCGTTTATCTCGATGAACCCATAGGATGTTATATATTTTAAGCACTTTTTCATACAGTAATGTCTACCTCATTTATGTAACGTTTACCTCTTTTTATTTACACATAATTATTATAATAGTTATGTATTCCTAAGATTCATTATTGTGTTCATAATAATCAAAACAGTCTTGCCGCATTATAATTAGGCTACGAAAAGACAAAATCGTTAGTTCATAAGATTTTATTTCATTTTCTGCTGCTGATTCAATATGGTTTGTATCCCTCGTAGTTTTTAAGTTTTTTAATGGAATTTCGTAGTTGCCATATTGATATGTACATTTTCTACGCGAACCGGGAAGGAATGAATGGAAAGAAAGAAAAACATATGGCGTTGTTTTGATAACACATCGATTATATAGCGTATTAGATTGCTTAATAACGTAGTACGATTTGGCAACCCTATTTTACCTATCTAATAACAAACGAATTTTCAAATCATAGCTCTTATTAGTTTAATCTTATTTACATAAATTTTTATCATTGTCAATTTTTAATTTGGTATACAAATTTCAATAAGTAATAATGACGCACTTTAAGTTCAGATAGACTAATAGATGGCATTCTATCTCTCCGTATTATTTCTGTGATGTAATCAGCCTATATAAAAATGCGATAGATGACACTGGGCCCGATTGCGTTTCTTTGTGAACTAAAACTAAAATTAGTCCAAGCGAACGAGACAGATCAATACGTTGGAGCGAAATATGAAACGAATGATTGTCGATAAATACTACCTGCCGAACTTATACTCGTCCGAATTAATTCGCGCATATTTCGTGCGGTGTAAGATTCAGAAGATTTGACCTTGGCGGACAGTTTTAATGCGAAACAGTGACAACCGATCATCTTACATTCCGCACTAGCGTATTGCCCTGTCTCGTTCACAAGGACTTATTACCGATTTTAGTTCACGAAGAAACGCAATCGAGCCCACTAATTGAATATTATTATTGTTATCATTGGCTAATTTATTGATTTTTATAATCAATCAGTCCTTGTTATTATAGATGGCCAAATAAATTGCGAATAGTTTGGCCATTAATGCTACCAGCGCCACCAGCATTTCGCCGGCGCAGAAGGCATGCCAAATCGTACTATGTAGTTGAACAATCTAATATCATATATAATCAATGATAGCACGTACTCGATTCCAAAAAATATATACGTAAATTTACTTAAAAGTAGCGTGCAATGCTTAAAAAGTTATTTATTAAATAGAATATATTTGGCACAATATTTTACAAAAATAAAACATATTCCAACATTGACGCTCGGAGTTTGGTTTCTAAAGTTTATCTCGAATGGATCGGTTTTAAATTTGTTTTGGGTTGCGGCGTTCTTCGTAGATTGGTGGGCTGATTTCGCGACGATCTACATTTCGAACGGAATTTTTGTAAACGACACCGGCGCGGTTCAAAAATTTTGGAAACGACACAGATGCGAAAATGTAGATTGAAACTGGCAACTACGTTTTACGGTTCTTTTTTTATTTTATGTGTGAATTTTTCGTTTATCTTTTAAGTTAAGTGGTTTTTTGCCTAAGCACTGCCATTTGGAATACCTAATAGTTCTTAAGTTTCTTCGGTTCGAACGCCTAATTTTCATCTGATTCGCGGCTACTCGAACCTCGTTTAGTTAATTGCTTTATCATTAGTCGAATTATAAAGGCAATGCGTGAGCTTATTTTCTTTTAATTTCATTCCTGAACAATATTTTGTTTCGAATGGTATTATTTCATTTTTTTTATTGTCTTACGTAATTATATTTATTTCAATAATAAGATTATTTTAAGTATGAACGAAAAGACTATACTATCTACCTCATTTTATCGTTACTTTAATGGATTTACCTAAGTTACGATTATTTAATCGTTGATAATTTTTACAAGGTTTATTTTTAATTGTAACTAAAATTAGTTTTAATGTCGATAAATGGAAATCATGTTATTTTTCATTTTCGGGCTGAAATTGTGTAAGTATTTTTTAATAATTTGGTTATCGCAACCTCGCTACAGTAACTCGATTATACCAAAATACTTTTTTTTAAATAAAACATTGGGTGAAAAATTAGTTGTTTTATTTGCCACGCTGCGCCCCGCGTTTCACCCACAGGTTGAAGAAAAATTGTGATAATGATGATAGATAACAATATATCTTTATAAATTATAGCCTATGTGTTATTCTGATGTATAAGCTATATTATTGTAAAGTTTCATCAAAATCCATTCCGTAGTTTTTGCGTGAAAGAGTAACAAACATCCATACATACATTCTTATAAACTTTCGCGTTTATAATAGTAGTAGGATTCTGATGAAAATCCCAATAAATATAAATTGGGCATAGTTTGTTCTTTACAGAATTTCAACGAAAGTTTTCTCTAGAATATGACGTTTTATCTAGATATATGGATGTTTGCTAATCTGTATATGACTTGTATACCAGTATAATAATAAAATGAATATGAATATGAATAATAATATGCCAAAGCGTCATTTTTAGTTCAGAACTTTGTGTTGCTTTGAATTTTTGATGAATTGCTTGAAATAATTTTTGGTTATAAATGAGTAATTTACAAACAGTTATTAATATAATAATATTTTCATTTAAAAATCTCCTATTTTGTGAGAAATTCTTCATCATTAAGAATAGTCATAGGCAGCGAATTTTTGTTGGAAATAATGTTCAGTTTTGCACATTCGTGAGAATTTTCTAAAATGCACGAAAATAGAAGTTATTTATAGTATTTCAGCATAATTTACAGTCCCTGGCCAAATTATTAGACGCACTGCAAGATTACATGTAAAATATTAATTTTCGAGTGATATTGTACCGTTTTATTGTTTTAAATTGATTTGTTTTTAATTTTTATATTATCTCATCCATGACTGATTAATTTAACATGAATAAAACAGCATTAATTTAGAAAATCATATGTTTATTAAGTTTTAAAGAAAAGTGAAAATATGTAAGTAAAAGTCAATATTTAGTTGAGCCACCTTTAGCCGCTATCAAAGCTTTAATTCTACGCGGCATGCTATCAATGCAAGAGTGTACTGTCTCCTGCATTTGAGGATGATGATTCCACACATAAATAATCTTTTCTAGGAGCTGGGTTTTGTTGGTGACCACATCTTTAGCCACTTCTCTTTTCATCAGCTCCCACAAATTTTCAATTGGGTTCATATCGGGGCTATTACCCGGCCAATCCAACAGAGGGATATTTTCTTTTGCCAAAAAAGCTTTAACAGACCGAGCAGTGTGGCAGGGAGCTCCATCTTGCATGAAAGTGAATGGTTCCCCATTTGGAAACCATTCTCTGAGCTGCGGAATCAACCGATTTTGTAATACTTCTTTGTACTGATCTTGCCTCATTATTCCTTTTACGACGTACAGACGTCCAGTGCCGTTGCCGCTGATGACTGACCAAATCATCACTTTGGTGGGATGCTTGACCGTTGGAACG